>JAENPR010000723.1:0-340968 GCA_018135685.1 Themeda triandra
AGTAATAACAGAAGTGCCAGCAGCTTGCAGCATGTGCTTTTGAGCATCACAAGTATGTGCTGGTGCATACTGTAACAGAACTGTTAAAAGGATCAAATTACTTTGAGTTTGGAACTAGGATTTTTTTTAGAAAAGGAGTTTGGAGGTTTAGTCCTATGTAATTTAACTAATAATGCACTGGTCTTCTAGCTTATTATCCCATCTCTCTAACAGTAATTTGTATCTCGATCAATCTTTAATGAACTAGGAGTATTTATCTAATCCACTTTGGGAGATGCAGAACTTACATCCAGGAATGTAGGAAGCAGCCAATATTATCAGCTGTGTGCATTCAAGGTCATTCCTAGTGTTCAGCCTTCCAGTCATGCAGAAATGCCTAATTATCCATAACCATTGGTGATCATAAAGGCACAAACATCATCTCTAGCAATTTGAATAAAGGAGTAATTATCCATAACCATTGAAGCCATTCTTTCAATAAAGGAGTAAATCAATAATTCAGGCTTTGAATAATCATATCATCAAGTCCTGAATGTAATGATATATGAGATACTAAACCCTCTAGCATTGAATATATAGCATCTCTCTCAGGATGATTCTGGTCGTCCACAAGGAATACATTAACTATATCCTTGATCTCAATCCAACTGCAGCCTGGTTCCTTTGTCGCATTGAGACTCCTCAGCCGTGTCCTTACCTTCACAACATCTTCCCATTTCCCCAATTTAGCATAGATGTTAGACATCGCAACATAAGCAGACCTATGTTTTGTGCCCATGGAAAACAGCCGCTGCGCAACTTTCTCACCCATCTCTAGGTCCATCGAATACCAGCAAGAAGTAAGTAGGGCTCCCCAGATTACACCATCTGCTGGCAAAGGCATTTCATAGATGAACTTCTCTGCTTCTCGGGTACGCCCAGTCCGACCAAGGAGATCAACAGCATAAGTATAGTGCTGCACAGTTGGAACTAGTCCAAAGTTTTCCATGGAGTAAAAGATTTTCATCCCCTTGTTAACCAAACCAGCACGAGCACTAACCATAAGGAGACCCAGAAAAGTGATTTCGTTGGGACTGACATGATGCTTCAGCATCCTCCCAAATTATAACAAAGCCTCCAACCAGTGACTATTCTGTGCAAGAGCATTGACAAGAGATGTCCATGAAGCAACATTAGGCGATGTGACGTAAAAATGCAGATCGTGCATCAATCACACAACCACATTTAAAGTACATATCAGCGAGGGCTGTTCCAACATGACCATTGGAGTCGAACAAAGTCTTGCAGAGGTGAGCATGTACCATTCTGCCTTGCTCAAGAGTTCCAATAGTTGCACGGGCATGCAGTAGAGCAGAGAACGTAGACGGGCTGCATCCAATAGACAACCGGCACATGACCACAATTAGCTTCAGAGCTTCTGAAGGTTCTTCATTCTGAATGTAACCTGCAATCATAGAATTCCATGTTATCGTGTCTCTCTCGTCCTTAATGTGTTTGATTGAATAGCTTCAGCCCCTCCTCCAACCTTCCATTCTGGAGCAATACTGACATCATGGACTTTAAGGACACCATGTTTCTCCGAGGCATCTTCTCAAACATCCTTCGGCAATGTTCAAGCTTTCCCTCTGTAGCGTATGCTTTAATCATCAGATTGTAGGAACCTGAGTCCTGCTCTGGCATCTGTAAGAATACTATCTTAGCATCCTCTGTCCTACCAATGGATATAAGTCCTGCAATCAATGTATTGGATGTGATCAAGGATGGCCTGTCCAAGTCATTATAGACCAGCAGTGCATCATCCAAAGCATCACAAGTGCAGTGAAGACCAACCAGAGCACTAGTGATTAACTGCTCAGACCTAAACCTGCATCTGATCAAACATCCATGAACGGATCGCCCAAAATCCAATGCTCCCAGCCTCACGCATGCCCTCTAAAGTCAAAACACTGTCGTAAGTGTACTCATTCGGCACGACACCATCATCAGCCAGTCACTTCACAAACAGCTGCAGCGCCTTGCCACGGCACTGATCCGTGCCATTAGTCGAGCTATGCATCCGCGCCGCGGTGTCCAGCGCGTCCGGGACGTTACCGCGCTTGAGTGGCCAGAGACCACGGCGTTCCAGGAAACCGAATCCCGGCGCCGCGTTCCGTCGAACAAGTCGCGGGTGCGGGTAAGGCCCGCGAGGGAAGGAGAATTGCCTCGGCGTGGTGGCTCGCTGCTGGTCTGGTACTGCCGACGAGGTGTGGCAAAGCGACTGTAGTGGGAGCCGCGCGGCCAGGTTGCGGCGCACATATGGCTGGCCTGCGGCCGCCGCCGATGGCGCAGCTCTGCGAGCATACATGCGCACGGGTTTCAGCTCCACGCTACTCCGTGCATGTTTTGTTTTAAACGAAATTCATTTTTTCAATATCTGGGAAAAAGTTTATTTTCGGCTCGATACAAACACAAAATCAAGTAGCTTGTCCTAATCAAGCCTTTTTTTATTTTTGTTCTAAAATGTTAATGTCAATCTTGTATTGACAATCTACATAAAGTTTAATAATTTCATAGCCAAGGTATAAATATACAAATTACAAGAAATATAGAAACCTATATTATTTTAATGGAACCCTTTGGCTCCGATGCGTTGTCATAGCGGCTGCTGCACTGAATAAGAGAAAATATTGTAATAATAAAACTTATCGGTGGTTCAACATCCAGATTTAACATTTAAATCTGTTTGGATGCAGGGAAAGTTGGCATAGAAGATTTGCCCTGGTCTGTTTGGATGGCAGGGGAAGTTGCCTGCGCCATTTTGAGCGCAGCCTGACGTTACATTTGGGGGTCGGATAAACATGTCAGGATGGCGCTCCTAGAGTCAAATCCGACGCCTGACCCAAAGCAGGTCGAATTATCCGCAGCTTGTCAAGATGCTAAGTGCCAGCTGATTCAATAGTGAAAAGCGATAAGCTGCAATAAGCTGACCTGACGAAATATTTTGAGTATAATAAGCATAATTCTGTTACAGTTCACTGTTTTGCTGTCTGTATGACTGCCTTGCTAGCACGGGAAGCCTAGTCAGTTCTAGCTGCCGCCTGCCAAGGGCGAATCACCTGCAGACTCGGCGGAATCTGAAAGCAGAGGGCGATGATTAGAATCCCTGTTTTTACGTGAACCAGTCAGTACATTGGTGAGTTTGCCCTCGCTGACTCCAGATTTCCAGAAGCTTGGATAGATCCATTGCTCTGCTCGATCTGCTGAAGTATGTAAATGGCGCTTGGCTGATACAGGTTCTTGAAGTACCTGAAAGCCATCACCGGTCCCATTCCAACTGCAACCGTGAGCTGGGAAGGACAAGATGTTTCCATCATTCGGTGGAAAGTGGAATGAACAAGGGTCAGGTCAAAGCTGTAAGTGTGTGATGGTATAAAGTATGGTTAGACAATAGTTGGACTTACAGCCATGGAGATCCAGTATGAAGGTTGGCTACACAGGCGGAACATGATTGTGTAAAGTTGAAGACTTGGGATGGCACTGAGCATTAAGTTGATCACGTAGAAGGCCACAAAGTTTCCCCAGATGAGAAGGATTTGTGGGTAAGGAAGGAGCTGAAGACCCATAAGACAATGTAAGTCTAGACCCATATGTACCAAATAAGCTGAAGGAAATTATAAACGGAGAAGTAACATTTCATCTAGATGAATAAATAAATTATTTCTGATATATATGTTGCAACCTGATGAAAACTTACTTTGTATCCATTGTTACAATAAAAGCCTGTAACCAAATGCATCCGGATAGTGCTACCATTGAGAGTTCCTGCATCTCACTTTTCTCATCTGAGTAGGCCCATATTGTAATGAAGAAAACGACGAGTGCCTGAAATTGAAAAATAATAACAGTTTCATGAAAGAGAATAAAAATCAAAATGCATCCACAGGCCTATGCAGTGGAAGGCACAAATGAGGTCATTCAAATTCATATCTCACAGACAGCAAGATTAATAGATCAAATCATAATTTGCACTAGATGCGGTGATTAAACAACCATGTACACAGCATATTATACTTATAATACTAATTGATTCATATATCTACCCATAAGTGCATTTGCATGCATCTGCATGTGCCCCATGTCTATCAGAGAACAAGGTTGTAGAGTAAGAAGGTAATCATTAGACAAGTAATGTGCATATCAGATATTGCACTAATTGCTACCAGAAGAAGATACATGAACAGAATAACTCCTGATCACCTTTAATAACCCCAAAGTTGAACCACACTAAGATGTGCGATGTGCCAATTCCAGATAAAAAATAACAAAGGAACAGAGAAATGCATTATCTTACATGATATAGTGAGCGCCCAAAACCATCCACAAAATGTAGTGGGATTTAAAAGCCTGGCAAGATGACGGAACTACTCATATGAGTAAAACTTATGCAACAAGCTTTATGGTATGTTTACAAGAAGTTACCACAAATATCAAAGGCGACTAAAGGTAAAATTATATTACCTCCCAGCATGAGAATGTAGTAAAATCTGGGGGTACTGCATAACTGTAGTTTCAGATATATCCTTGTCAAAGATTATAGTCATCACGGGTAGACTTGTATAGAAAACGTTATAAGCCATCAAGCTAATTGAGTTGAATAAGCTAGTCCCAGATAGCCCCGACAAAAAGGCAAACCTAACAGGGGACTCAAGTGAGCAGTTGTACCCACACAACCCATGCCAAAGTGCCAAGCAGTAGCATAAGCTTGTAATGAAAAATGCAGCCAATGGCACAAACATTCGAAGGAATAGACTCACAGAATCTGTATAAAGCATATAAGAAGCGACTTGTAGAAGGAGTACTGTGAAATAAATGCTGTTCGATTGTATGAATAGCGCCCATGAATTAGTATCAACCTCTTAAGAAACTTAAACTCTGCAAAAAGAGAATATAATACATAATAAGTTTTACAAAACTATACTGAAATTTGGAGGTGAAGTGCATATAGAGTAATAAAATAAAAGGATAACTGCAGCCATTTTCATCTTGCAAAGGGTAACCTTTTTGGATGGATAAACTAGATTGAAATCACTAATGCATCAAGAATGGACAAAAAGAAGTCTGCACTTGTTTGAAGCTGGTTAATATGCTATTTCTGTACCAGCTAGCAAAACCATTAAATCAGATTTCCAGATATTTGGAAGTAAATTGAATTGAAATGTGCCAAGTAGAAGTATGCTTACTCCCAATGCTATAATCAGCAGCTCTTGCAGCTTGCAGTCCTTCCCTACCACTAATCCCTACTCCAATGTTAGCCTCTTGAATCATTCTAACATCGTTACCACCATCGCCAATTGCTAGAGTTAGGTAGCCACCGGATTTTAGGATAGCAACAAGCTGCAGAAATGCAAACAGCATAATTTTATCCAACCAACATCTATATAACAATACCATATGTCATGTTTCAAGATAGATCAAAACAAACAGACAAAGGTACAAAACCATGATCTATGCAGATTGATGACCTTTCTCTTGTTAACAAGACTATCTGTACTTCTGAACAGAATATATTAAGTTGCATGCACAATACTCAACCTAGCGGTCTCCCTACAATATTTTCTCTGTAACAGGACTTCCAATATCTTGGTACGAAACTATGATCTATGCAGATTCATGACCATTCTCTTGTTAAGGATTGATGTACAAGTCAAATGGTAGATTAAAAAACAATGATAAACAACAAAAGGTAAACCTGTGCTTTCTGCAAAGGTGTCAACCGACAGCATATTGCTGTTTTTGATAGCATCGCCAACCTCGTAAAAGACTCCTTGGAATGTTTTAAAATTATTTCGAGTGCCCAACCATCCAAAGCAAATGCAAGGTCCTGCAAAAGCATATTAAGAGGAGGCTCTCAACTCGAGCTTAACAAATAAATAATCCATCATCTAGAATTGAGCATAGTCTCACTTTCTTTGTTTGCTCAAGAGGAACATTCTAAAAATATGATACAAATATGGTTCAGATAGTTCAAACAGTACAGGACAGGGAAAAATCCTCTTGAGCCTACAAATAGGAAAGGTAAGAACTCCTATGTTCAATGCAAAGCATCATTTCTGCATCAGACTGACTCGTGCTGAAGTCTGACGCAAAAAGAAAAAGACTCGTGCTAAAGCTGAATATCCATTCTGAAAAGCAGAAAGGGATGATAAATACTTGTTGAAGTTCTAATTACTTGGATCCAATATATAATACCTTTGTGTCGGATGTATTCTTCATAACTAATAGTGCCCTCTCCAGACTTCTTAGTATGTCCTCCTCAGTTTTCCCACTGATAGACAACAATTGACTACTGGGCTCTGAAGGAGTGAGATATTAAGTGATGATCTCGCTAACAGGTCGATAAATATCAAATAAAATTTTCTAAATAGTTAAAATCAAGTAGTAAAACCATGTAGCAGACCAAAGCAGCTCATTCAAAGAACATAACTCATGACTAGACTAGAAAAATATCAAATGCAATAGTGCTTAACTGCTTATAGATCACAAAATAGGTCTGTGTGTGGTCCACAATAAAAAAACAAATACAATGAAATATTCACAGCTGTTACATGAGTTTCTTCAGAACCACCACCAAAAAATTCCTTGTCATCTATTTCATGCATAATATCACCAAGTTTAACAGACGACTCTGAAAAGGTATCATCTATTTGTAACTAGAGCTCAGTGTTTGGGTACAACAGAGTAATGTCAAAGGAATGCTATGATAGGACAAAAATTGCAATAGACCAGTGGAGAAAACATTTGCAAAACAGCAAAAGGCAACTCGTATTGTTAGTTGCAAATGGCCACCGAAGCTAAATTTAAAGGACACCGAATGTCTCACAATAGTACATTACCAGAGGTTATGAGGTTACAGAGAAGTCCAATCTGAATTGCTGTATTTTGCTTATCACCAGTTAGCATCCACACATTAATTCCAGCATTCCTCAACACTTTAATGGTTTCAGGCACACCATCCTGCCAGCCATAAGAATCTATGAGGCAAGGTAGCAAGTGTAAAATTGCTATAGGTGTTTCCACTGGTTGCCAGTCTTAGAGAGAGTAATTAATGATCAAGGTATACCTGAAGACGATCCTCTATAGCAGTAACACCAAGAATATGAAGGTCTCGCTCTAAGCTGTGACAAACTTCAGCAATTTTAAACTAGCCAACAGTAGAGTAAGAGTTGGTGAGACAAATGGAAGAACTAATAAGGTTAAGGGAAAATGGTTAAACCAGAATAAGTACCTCTCTATTGTCCAATGAGCAGCTAGCCTCTTGAAAGTTTTGGACCATTCCTTATATTCATTTTCTTTCAAGTCACGCCAACCCAAACATAAGGTTCGCAATCCCAACTGAGAATACATTTCTACTGCTTCAAGATATCTCTGTATTTGTTGTCCTGTTCACAAATTCGAATAAGTAATTGTTTTCTAAAATAAAACTGAAGCAACACAAAACATCATAGGTATATCTGTAAAACAAAAAGGAAATGGCTAGCCATTGAATTGTGTGGTGTAATCTCTTAAATACTGTGGTGCTAAAATGGAGCTACAACAATAGGCTAAGAGCAATAAGAAGCCCCTATGTTTGAAATAGAAGTAACCAACAGAAGGTGCCTAGATCCTAGAGTACATGAGCATTGATGTCAGGACGCATCTAAACAACAAAATAGGTTCTCTTTTTTTTTTTAACCTCATGAAAATTGGATAGGTTACAGATGAAGCCCACCAAGAGAAAAAGTAGGATAATAGAAAGTAAAAAGAAAGGGTATTGGTACATACTGAGACATGACTCAATTAGAGGGTGTTTAACTGTTTATTGAGCCGAAATTATCTTCGACCATTTGCGTGACCATTAGTCCCTCTGTTCAAAACTATGTTCAGTTTAGCTATGTCCTATGTCAAACTTCCTTACTCTGACCAAACTTTTTAGGAAAAAAAATATTAACAACTAAGTTCAAAAAAATGCACTATCAAGGTAAATTTGATGAATAAGTGTCTATAATTGTTGCTACCTCAAGATGAATAGAATCAGCAACAAGTATCTAACTATCGAAGAACATTATAATGTGCAAACTAATCTTAGAATGCAGAGAAACAAAAGATAACAGGCTAAATTCAATATCAGGATGAATCATGACGTAATGCACTTTTCATAGCTATACCATATACCTGGACAGGCACGAGGCAGGAGAGCTTCATCAGCACCTTTTGATAAAAGAAGGATCTTACCAGTCTGCCCTTCCTTTACCACTACAGACATTCTTTTGCGATCAGAAGTGAATTCCAAAATGTCCAACAACTCATACCGAAACTTAGACCCATTGAAACAAATCTCTGAAGAAACAGAAGAGAATTCAATCAAACAGCTTAATGAAAGTGTAATAATCTCATCAGTCATCACAATCCAATGAACATTCACTAACCAGCTGTATTGCTGTCTTTACAGATGAGCATCATATTCAGGTTTGCTGCAGCGTTAACTAAAGCTTCCTCATCTTGGGATTGTGCTTTGTACGACACAGTACCATCATTACTGAAAGTATGAAAATTTTATAAAGAACAGCTTAATATCATGCAGAGTAGAGTAATGAAAAGAAATTGTGACTTGCCTTTTGATAGGAACCACAGTATTGCAAAGAGCCATAACCAACAGAAATTTGATGACATCAGGATCATTACTTGAGACCGCATTTACAAGTCTGTCATCTAAGTTGAGAGAATTGTCAGTGGCCGAAAAACAGTTTTGCTTCTGCAACAGTTTGGGCAGCACATTTAGAGCACAAGTTATTTAATAATATAAGTAATAACGAAATAAGAAAATCGAAAATGGTAACTCAAATTCTATGATCACTGGGCTGGAGAAACAATTGATCATTTACTTGTCTCATGCATATTTGCTCGACAAGTATGGTATGTCCTCTTGCAGAAAGTAGGCTTTCAAAATTTAAACCCTCAACCGGAATATTTTTCCTTTGACAATTGGTGGGCTAAAATAAATGAAAGAGTGGATTGTCATGTCCATAAAGGTCTCAACTCCATTATTTCAACTAACATTTTCCATCCCTCCTAAAAATAGGATTACATGAAAATTGTTGTGTATAACTACTGACTACAGAAAATGTTTTTTTCTCTCGAACACGCAGTTTAGCTACATATCATTATATTATTATGAGGAAAAAGGGAAAGACAGCAAGAGTGAGATTCAAGTTGCAGTGAAGTGTGCACTTGCAGTCTCTGAGAATTTCCAGCCACTGAGATGCCACATTTGTGCAATCAACATGACCCTAACAAGTGGCCTGGTCAGGCTGTAGTACTGTTAACAGGTACTGCTCACTGGTAAGAGTAGGACCGGTGTCGTATCACGTCCAGCTCAGTTTCTGTTTATAGAGGGCCGATGTAACCTTATCCCCACTTTGACCTCCCCAATTTCTCATAATCTATACACATTAACAAGCATGCTTCATACTAAGCCCTACTAAATAGAGAAAAGAAAAAGATAAACTGTCCCTTAATAGGATGTAAAGAACATAATGAGTAAGTGCACAACCGTTTAATGCATCTCCGTTGTCATTTCCATACAAAGTATCACTTATGCAGCATCGTTTGAGGATCATTTTGTTCTCTGTCAGTGTCCCAGTTTTGTCACTCAAAATATATTCAACCTGTCCGAGGTCCTCGCTAATAGCTGTGCTGAAGGATACAATTATCTAATAAGCTTTAAGGAACAGAGAATCTAGATGCAACAAACTTTGAAGTTCACAGAAACAGAAAAATTGCAGCACGCACTTAGCTGAATGAGCTGGTGTATTTGTTTCCCAATCAAACATTTGCTCATCCCAGTCAATAAACTTTGCATACACACCTTTAGCCAAATCAAGAGTAACCTACAACCAAGAATAAAAAAAATATTTTAAAATCATAGAGATAACATAAGTAGAGAAAATTATTAACATCAGTATCTGAACTTCTTGAAGTGCCTAAACAACACACACACACACACACACATGCCTCATCACATCAGGCATAGTAACAGGAGAAATACATCAAGGAATCACATCAGGCATAGTAACAGGGGAAAATCAAGGAAAATGCAGGTGAGCTAGAGAAAGTTTGTTCAGCTACAGCTGTCCGCAAAAATAGTAAAGCAACCTCCAAATTTGACTGTTTGTGAAATTGTTTCCAACCCTAAAGGAACAGCTAACCTATATCTAAATTAGAAAAGTAAACCTTGTTGCTTTTAACACTCAGACAGATAACATCTAGAGGAATATGATGTCTTGAAATTTTTCTAGTTTCTACAGTCAAGGTATTTGATGATTACATACCACCTAAGTTCTCAACTGAGCAAACATTGGGACAATGAAGAAAGTAGTGTTCTAAGTGATGTTACATATTTAAAGAGTTTTGGCCCCAGAACAAATTACTGAAGTTACAGTTGAGTTTGATCACAGTAGTAGTGGCAAACTTGCTGTTTTATCAGACACAATAAAATATGTGCTTTTAGTCAGAAAAAAAAACCTAGACTGGCAAATTTGGTGGCAAATTTGGAATGGCAGCCATTCCAGGCGCCCAAATTGCTGGCCAGAGCTACCCAAGAAGCCAAATTGCATGCCAACCTGACATGGCAGAGATTGGTGGTAACCCTAGCATTAATTGCTTGATTTCTAAATTTAATTGATTATACCAGTTGAACCATGACTCTAATATATAATCCGATTTCACAGTAGTACTCCATGCAATTGAATCAGCAAATCAAGATCCATATTACCTATCAGTTATAAAATTGTTTTTAACACATGTGATCCACATGTCATACTCAAACAATGGTTTGTTAATCCTCCTAGCATTTTGTCATGGCTCTAATCCAAACACATTGTGTATATGACCAAATTTTGGCAATGCTTAACTTTGGCCACTGCCAAATTTTGGCATGGTACACTGGAGACGAAAACCAAACAGGACTAACAAACAAAGATAGAGTTCGCAACAATTCAAACTGCAATCATACCTTTATGGATATCGGAATCATTATGGAGCACAACAGCTCAAAGCGTAACGGATAATCAAGAAATCATACCATGGGCCCTCCCCTCAGCAGGATACATAAGATACCATTGCTACATAAAGAAAATGACATATCAGATCACAGAATACAGATGACATAATTATGTGTTCAATTCCTTATATATGCAATATGTCACAAAATACAATAGCAAGTGCCCATGAGAGGGTACAGCAATATACATGCAAATTACAGTGAATTTTCTGCATCAGAACACTGATTATCAAAAAGAAATAGCACCTTAAGCCCCTGAGTGTACTTCCAAGCATTACCAAAATAACCCAGAACAAGTACAACAGCAATTTGGAACATGAATATTGCAATAGTGAGCTTGTCTATTATTGCATCAGCAGCAGTGAGCTTGGGCTCTGCAGCTCCCCTACTCATTCCAGATTTGGTTTCATTGCCTGCAATGGATGATTGGTGAGTTAACCATGCTGCTACAATGTCTTCAGGTCCACTATTTGCAAAACAAATGATTCAGCACAATAAGTAAGCCATCATGTATCATATTCTGTATTTACCTGTGTAAACTGCAACTCCACAAGCCCATTCAGTGTGCCGTAGGTAACATGACTGAAGAAGTGTATTGTTGATAGTCGAAGGACATTTTTCATTGTCAACTGTAGGGAGGAACAAGCGCATGTTAGCATCAAATCTTCGTATGTCATTATCTGGGTTGGGGCACTCAATTACACCCTGCACAAATTAAACAGAAGTAATCAGAAAACAAATAAGAAATATCAAAGGAGAAGTACAGAAAGACTCACCTTGACTTCTCCTAGCTGCTCTACCGACAAGTTAGCAGAAATTGGAGGAATGATTCTGTTTTCAAGTCAGTTTCACCATCCAAAGCAGCAGTCTGGAGTAACAGTGGGAAACACAGTTAGGCATCAACTACGTTAACAGCAATTGATAACTAAGAAGTTTCCTTCATTTCCCATAACATTGGCAACAATACAAGCAACACAATGCCATGGGATCCAAGCTGAAAATTATGTCTGTAACATCAAACAATAGATCCAGTGTATTAATAAGTCATCTCAAGGGGGTGGGGGTGGAGGTGAAGGATTCTCTCTTGTATTTCTGATGAAAGCTTTAAAGAGAATGAATGTTTTGACACGACATAGCCAAGCTCAGGCTTCAAGGTCTATACTCAGCATCAAAGAAAATACAGGCATTAACGAAATATTAGAAAACATGACAGTTCAGCATAATAATAGAATAATAGTAAAATATTCCTAACTCTTGGAGTCTCCATAACAGTTCAGCATAATAATATCATGTGTGGGACAATAATCTGTAACACTATCTATTAATTTTCCTATGCTCATCCATTCTTGAACCAGTTGTATCTGATACTCCTTAACTCTTAGTAGCAGTCCTGACTGCCGTGTCAAAATTGACTCCTGACAGTGGAGAAGAAACTGATGCCATGATGGAAAATTGGAGAAGCATTTTTTGCAGGGAAAGGGGTAAAGCAAACAAAAATTCTGGGAACTTCACCACGTTGGATGTCCTTGGTTTCTAAGTTGAGGTAATGGAATCAATTTCAGATTTTATGTGGGAAACAAAATACCATTCAAGCAGTGGGATCAGAATATGCATCCATGGAAAACGGTAAACAGGGGTCCACTGTGATATGATTAGGCTTAAGGTTAGGAAATCTCTATAGTAGTTTTTGTGCAGATCTCTGATCTTTTTATACAGTTGCTGTTGTTGTTTTTACTTCAATAAAATTTACAGTGGGGGTCTCCCATACAGTACTCACGGTTCCCCAAAAAAAGGTTAGGGCACTCTAGAGGTAAATTTATCACAGGACAGTCAGGTTCACATAAGTTCATTACTTCGTCAAGGCAATGGCTACAACCGTCCCAGAAAATTATACAAACTCCTATAATAGTATGTCCGTATGTGCAACAAACATATGTAACCTTGTGGGTAATTCCATTTTACCTTGCTTGTGTTCCAAAGACGAGTGTGTGTTTTACGTAAATTTGTGAGTGTCTTGGGCTTCTACAGGTTCTAAACCCCTTTCTTTCTTGTTAATATAATGATACACAGCTCTCCTGCGTGTTAGAGAAAAGAATCATTTACCTCAACATAACAGATGCCTTGAGGATCAGAAGTCCCAATTAGAACAAGATCACATGGTATCTCATCATTCTCATGGAGCCACACTACATCTCCAACATGTATCTCCTGTGCTTTGATCTACAGAACAAAAAGCACATTGAAATATTGCAATAATAAATCCAAGTAATCCCATAAGCTATTAGACCACTTGGTTTTCAGAATATATTTCAGCTTATGAATTCCAACACGTAAAAGCAAAAGGAAAAGGTCCAAATTACTCCCTCCATGTTTGGCCTTTGTCCAAATAACCCCTAAATTAACATTTGCTTCAATTTACTCCCTCAACTATCTATGTTGGTCCAATTTACAACTTAAGAAAGAATTTTCTTTTTTGTTTCTCTATTACAAATTGTGTTTGAGTTTCAACTTTTGTGATTCAATAGAGGACATCATATTTTGTGTATGTTTTGAACGACATTGTATCTCTAGTTTTAATTTATTATTAAATTTCCTAAGCTATCAAATAGTGTCAAAAAAATAAGATATCTTTTTCTAACATAACTTATGATGTCCTCTATCACATCACAAAATTTGATATTAAAACTCAACTTATATGTCGACAAACAAAAATAACAAATCCTATTAAGGGGTAAATTAGACCAACTGAAATAGTTGAGGTAGTAAATTGAAACAAATGTTACTTTAGGAGTGTATCTGGACATAGGCCAAACTTGGTGGGAGTAACATGGACTTTTTCCAAAACAAAATATCACTTGACTAGCCATGCATTAAAAGAATCTTCTGTCTTTTAGTCCACATTAGTAAGCAAACAGATGATGGTTCTCTAAAATAGATAGCAGATATATCCAATATGAAAACATGATAGTGGCAAGTGCAATGTTGGTTTTCTGACATCAGTGGCAAGTGTAGCTGATGACAGGACAAGCAAAGACAGACTACAAAACATTTGCAAAATAAGAAATTCTGGATGTTCTCTTTTCTAGAACTGAAAAACAGTTTGAACACCTTTAGGCAAAAATGAATTTGTGGTGCAGACTGGTGACCTAAACACGATAAGCTGCTAGGCCTGGCAAACAATATTCTGTGAATGGCTTACAATTTACTCCGTTCCAAATTATAAGACATTTTGGCTTTTCTAGATACATAGTAAAAACAATGTATTTAGAAAAAACAAAACCTCTTATAATTTGGACAAAGGGAGTACAATAGATCAAGGGCATATTTTAAATAAAGTTAAAGAAAATTAGATGGAGAAAAGAATCAAACCTGTCTACGGATGCCGTCCTTTACCAACCATATTTTCCTTTCATTTGCTTTCTTGTCAAAAAGATACCTATTGTAATCATCCCAAGCCTCTTTTGAAGCAGAAACAATGAAGATGATGATAAGTGGACCCCATGTAGTTGCAGGACTGACAGGAGTAATAGTGGACCACAACTGAAGACAGGCTATTAGTAGAAAATACTGATTCATGAAACGCCTGAAATACTTAGAGAAATGAACACAAATTAAAATTCTGATGGAACTGAAATTCATTAGTCAAAAGGAAAGAATAAGTTCCTGCATGTCCTTTGACCAAGTGACCAAGAAGCCTTTTGTCTCATTTTGCAAATAGCCAAACAAGAGTGGTTCTTTGACCAAGTGACCAAGAAGCATTTTGTCTCATGTTGCAAATAAGAGCGCCATATTCAGTGAAGAAAGCTATCTATAAGTTCTCGAACCAGTTAAATTACAAAATAAGTTACCTATTTATGGTTAGTATGCATCTTTATCTAGCGCACTTATATTAATTTAGTCCTTCAGGCAAGATGACACTGAAAATTTTCATATGCGGATGCAAGCATGGCTGATGCACTGTATTATTATATAATATAAAGCACCATGGCACTAAAATTGCAGCTTCCATCAAATGGGGGGAACAATGTTTTATGCTAGACCCTCTCCGGTCAATTAGGTTGAAGGAAGTGCCCTAGAAAGTGGATAAACTGCAGCTACCTTAGGTGCCGAAGCAATGAAATCGCTAAGATGGAGATGGAACTACTTTGTTGACAAGAAATGAAGAACAGATATACAAACCTGAATTGCTCCCATAAATTCTTCGGGATAAAATTCCACAGAGTATACTTGGTATTGGATATCCGGTTGTCACAGTAGGAATAGCGGCATGAATCATCATTGATATAGACAAAACGTTTCATTGTTTCCCAAGATGTTACTTGTGTGCCATTGCGAGCTCTGAATCACTCTGATGGAGAAAAGGTGCAGGGGCAGGCCCAATAATTTTTGCCAAATAGTAAAAACAAGTTAGTAGGCAAAATACATGTATGCACTCTGTGATTGGATCGGATCCGATAGCCAGAATAGCGTAAATTAGGGTTCGGATGCTCAGTTTTGCACAGGAGGAAGGGGGTAGGGGCAGGCATACCTGGTGTTGGGATGCTCAGTTTTGCAGAGATAGCTTAGACTAGGGTTCGGATGCTCGGTGCTCGTCGCCGGCAAAGGGCCCGACGATTCGACGATGATCTGGGCAGTTCGGAGTCGTGCGTGAGCGGCGGCGGTCGCTTGCACTGATGCTAAGCCAGCCCCCCGTACGGTCGAGAAGCCTGGCCCCGGCGGAAACGGTCTCGGGCAGCAAACAACAGGTGTGACCGCAGTACCGCACCACAGTCCGCGGGAGAGAGCGGCCAATTGAAGCGATTATTATCCTTTTCATTTCTTTTCTTTTTTCTGCAGGCACAATGACTGATATATGGAATTGGTTCATCTTTCTCGCTTTGTTTTTTAATCTTTTGCCATTGCCATGGAACTTGTTTTTTCCTATATTTTTTCTTTTGTTTATAACCACTTCCCATCATAACACAAAGCTCGGTGTGCTCCGTATCCAGAAGGTCATTTATGCGAGTGTTTATAATATCTTGATGTACCTAGCTATCATACAATGTAATTCTTCTTCCGTCGAAGAAAGTGAGAAATTGCATTAGGTGAGGCAACTAAAACCCGAATAAATAATTAAACACCATAGTAATCACTTAATTTTTCCGAGACATGCATGAGAGTTGCGTATAATTTTATTATAGTAAAGAAGGGAGTGTACATTAAGTAAAAGGGGAGAAGAATCTCCAAACAAACACTAACACACTGAGAAAAATACAACCCACAACTCCCCTTTGAGAAAGAAAATGTGGCCACCACCACCAATGGATGGCAAGATCAGCCATTGACCAGGAAACACTCATTTTCAATCATTCATAGCACCAACATGAAAAGAAAAAGATGGATATGCTCTTAAATAAAGACTAGAGAGAGATCATCAAAAGGAGTATATTTTTCACTCGTTATGTTTTATACACATACACATCTCGATCTATGTATTTTATCCTTAGTTATTTAATCCACACAAAAATGTTGGCTGGGCATAACAGTAAATTAGATATATTTTAGTATTATCACAACTTATTTATCAAAGTATAGTAGGGATAAACGGTAAATGGGGAGGATATATAGTGATGACACCAAGTATAGAGATCACTCACACAAAGATAGGTAAAACTAGGTTGGAGGAGAACAAATGAGCAAAAGTTTCCTACAATCGACCACTTTTTCTATAGTTAACACTTAGCAAGATACTCCTCTCGTTCCGATTTGTGTGTCGTTCTACAATGATAGCGTGTGTCAAATTGTATGTCGTTTAGGCTCCCGTACATGATCCCCAACCTATCGTTCGTGGCTGCATCAGGCCATACTATCATCGTCACCCGTTCCTCAATTCTTAGCCACTCATTCATAAGCGCCGTGCATGATGTTGGAGTTTTTGTGTGGTCCAAAACCTACCCTCGAGGCCTACATGCGAGACATCTTGGTTTATGTGAATGCTTTGTCCAACGACAAATAAAATGAAACGGAGGGAAAAGTTATACTCCCTCCGTTCCAAAATAAGTGTTGTTTTGGGTTTTCGCGCCAAGTTTGACTCAATTTATAGAAAATATGTGCAACATTTATATCTCTAAATAATTTTATTAAAAAACTAGACTTAAATATCTTTCCGATGATACTAATTACTTGATATAAATATTAATATATTTTAATATATAATTATCGACAACTTTTTCTCGAAGCGAGAACAACACTTATTTTGGAACGGAAGGAGTAATTAGCAAGAAAGAGTTATGAAAGCAAAGACACGCAGGGATGACTAGATGAGAAAAGGCAACAGGCAAACATATGTCAAGGCTCCAGCGGGGTAGTCCTACTATTTTAATAAGTTGCTTAATAACTTATGGTCACCTGCTAACTATCACAAACAATTCATGTGACAAGGAGCAACCACAGGCAAAGTAAAGTTCACTACTTTAGTTGTGTACATTGAGATCATCTAGAGCACCGATCAAGGTAGTGATCTGGTAGCAACAAGAATGAGATGATACACTCAATTTAGCTAAAGGGATTGCACGAAGGGAACTTACAACATACTAAGATAACCACTACAACACAACTAAAGGGTTGCACGAAGTAACAAACAAGCAAAGCACATAAAGATGATATATTTAATAAAATAAAGTCTTACTAAAAATGCAAAAAGGATACAAGAGCTATACTAGAACCACAAGAAGACTAACCCCTCCCCAAAAAAGAAACATGAGACTAGCTTGCACTCACTCTTACTCCCGAAGTAGACTATCCTACTAGCACAAAGATGCGAGTGGAGAGCTTCTCTACTTCTTAGAGGGGTGTTCATGCTTTGGAGAGATGGCAAAGTTACTGTTCATATGACAAAATCACCTCGACAAAATGTCAAAAGTTACTGTTCATACGCTAAAACCACACTCGGAAAACCACCCAAGGTTAAAAATTGAACTTTTTCAAGAGTTAGATGGCCAATGTTGTCCGGTTTTTGAAATGGAGGTTGAAATCGACTTTGGCAAGAGTTGGGGGGGGGGCAAAGTTAAACTTTACCCTTTATAGTAAGTAGTTGGAGGTGAATCCATGAATCCAAGTGCTTTTCCACCTCATCTCTTGATCAAATCGCCATTTAAACAAGGGTGGAGCTCTCCTACAAGTGTGATTCTTTTCATGGCGGGAAGTGGAGCAACCTGTTCGGTTGCCACCACGGTCCCCCCCCCCCAATCCCTACGTTAGGGCACCCCTTTGGATGGGGGTGCTTCCTCCTTCATTCTTGAGTGAGTTTGAGTTGGTGGGCCGCTTGGGTAATTCGGGTATATCATGTGTGGGCCCTTTAATTGAGTTAGGATGCACCTGACCCAACTTCTCCATTTTCTCATGTTCTCGCAAAAAAAAAAAACATACTTCATGTACATGTAGAACTTGTCATTTGGATGAATTGCTCATTTCCTTGTATTTCGAGGTATGTTGACACAATTTTTCCCCATCCATCGTCTTTTCCCCGTATGCGACATGTATGCCCTTTACCATCTTGAACATATGACGCCTATTATGCCATCTTAGTGGAGCGGGTTTAGTGTCAACCATGCATCGACATAAAGTTTCTAGAACACCTTGCTATGATATATTTGTCCTTCCACTAAGAAGCATCATTACCTTAGTAAACTATCTTCTTAGATCCATCTAGTACTACCCATGTAGTGCATTCAAGCAAACGGCACATCCCATTTTCCCTTTGATATGTACCTATGAACAAAACATCGATATTCATTGGTGGCGACAAAGATATATAATTGCTTTGAGATGAAGCCCTCCATTCTATCGAAAGCTCGAGGAAGACATCTATACCATTGCCAGCTGGTTGTCTTGTATGAGAACACAAAGCATAATGTACTTATGCTTCTAACATAGGCACGTTGGGAACTTATGCATATGCTCAAGATCACTAGCAAAGTTGTAAATCTATAAGATATCTACTCCATCTGTTTCAAATTGTAAGCCATTTCAAGAATCATGGAGAGTTAAACCAATTCAAATTTGACCAACTTTATATGATAAGATAATAACAATTAATATCACAACTAAGTATCAATGGATTCTTTGTTAATTGTATTTTCATACTATACCTATTTGATATCACAAATGTTCATAACTTTCTCTCGTAATTTTAGTCAAACTTGAAATGCTTTAACTTTCTAAAGTTTTTGAAATAACTTATAATTTAAAATGGAGGGAGTACATTTTTGCATTGAACATATGCCTATATTTGTTTTACTACTTTTAGACCCAAAATATATTGTATCGGGAAAACAATTTATAGAGGCGCTAAAAAACTATCTAGAAACGGTGGTACCCACATTTGTTACTGCCTCGAGTATTCACAATCAATGATATGGTACCAAAATATATGTTTTTTCGATCATTTTTGTACTAAAAAGTACGTAGGTTTGCCTCGCGTCGTCTCCTCTCGGAGGGCGACCCGAGGCCCCCGCCGCCGCCCCCAGCCCCGCCACGCCGTGCCGCTCGGCCCATCGTCGCCGCCTCTCGCCGGCGGCGGCCCACGCGGCGGGGGGGCTCAACAAGGCCCTCCTCCCGCACCTCCGTCCCGGCGCTCCTCCACGACGGGTTCCCCTCCCCTCCCCCCCGTCCCTTCCTCCCTCGGCTCCGGGCCGGATCCGGCCCTCCCACGGTGGCGCCCCGCCGGAGGGCGACCGGCGGTAGCGCCTGGCGCGGCGGCGGCCGGGCACCTCCCCCCCGGGCCTCGCTTCCCATGGAGGTGGCGGGCCGGCTGTGGGCGGATCCGTGCCCGGCGTGGCCAGATCCAGCCCGGGGCCGGGTCCCGCGGCCGGCGGCGGCCCTAGGTGGCGACCTAGGGTTAGAGCCCCGCCGGCCGGCGGCGGCTACAAGGTGGTGTTTGCGGTGCTTAACTCATTTCTAACCCGCCAACTTTAGTCTAGGCAAACACTAAAATTCACCTAGAATAGGCCTCTACTCTAACTATTTCCACAAGTATGGTGCGGATCCTTTGTTTTGCGGGACACACTTGATTTACACCTAAAATGGACCAAGACATGAAGAAATATACATGGGTAAAAACACCTTTTATTTTGGTCCAAGCAAAACAAGAGAAAAAGAAGGGAAATCCAACTCGAGGCCAGCCCAACAGAATAACCGAGCATGGGCCGACCGGGGGCCAACAAGGAGGCAACCGACCAAAGCCGAAGGCCGGCGGGGCCCGGCCCGAAGCGCGAGCGCGCTCGGGAGGCGCGCGCGCGCCCGTCCGAGCGGCCCGGGCCCGGTTTTGGTTGGTCGGTTTGGTTGCCGCCTCGATGGTTGGTTCGGGGGTGTTTTCGACATTTGCCCCGGAAACCGACCATCCCACTCCTATATAAGCATGGGCAAGCCTCCCCTTCAACAACAATTTCATTATTAATTTTAGATCTCACTCTTCACCATACCTCCATTCCACAAGTGTACAATAGAGAGAGTAGAGCCACTCTACCTAGCCTAGCTAGAATAGAAGTAAGGAGTGAGAGAGGAACAAGAGTAGAGCATCTCTTCAAGAGAGCTCTCGGGAAGCTAGTCTTCCACGGGCGGAGTGCCGGACTTGTCGGCTCCCTCCTCGCTTGTACCTCTACGGCGTCTTGCTACTTGAAGTAAGACATCGTGTTTATCTTTCGGTAATACCTTTGAGTAAGTTATTCTTGCTTGTTATCTTCTTGCGGGTTCGTCGTTCGTCCCCGTGACGGAAGCTCTAGTAAGAGGACCCCGATAGAGACGGGAGCTCCGGCCACCGCTAGAGTTGTAGCAACCGGCATAGACGTGGTGTCTAGGCTAGGACCTACCTTCGTTTGCCTCGTAGTCGACGGTTGAGGTGGTAGGCGGCAGTGGTGACAGCCCTGTCCGTCCCTTGTAATCCCCTACGTCCGCTACGGCGTAGAGCTACAGCCGGCATCACTTGGCGGACGAGTGCGATCCGGTGCCCGAAGTAAGAAGTTTAGCAACGAGTTTAGCCATCTCCTAGGCCCATTACCCTAGAAAACCTCATTACCTAAGCTATCCTACTCCATCTCCGGGCAACCTCGGTTAGAATTAACTCGAGGCCGTTCTTCGTGAAAGAAATACGATACCCAATTACTCACCGGGTGAAGTGCTATAACGGTGATTTCCGTGCGCTTGCGGATTTGGCTGCACACGCTAAGAAACGCCAACAAGCATTTCGGCGCCGTTGCTCGGGGAACGGTTGTCGCAGTTAGCTCGAACCTAGATTGCCCGTGTACCTTGACCTACCTTTGCTCCACTTCTTTTGTTTTATTTTAGAAAACAAAAATATTCATGGAGCAACCAACCATTTACAACCTATCCGCTCCGAAGGGCGAGCTCATTCAAACACCCCAATCCTCGAAGCCTATCACAGCTTCCGAGTATGAGCTCCGCCCTGGCTTTATAGCCATGGTTCGGGACCAAGCCTTCTCAGGCTTGGAATATGAAAACCCATATGATCACCTATGGGAGTTTGAGCAACTCGTGCATGCCACGACCATTGCGGGCATGTCACAAGATACATTGCGGTGGAAATTGTTTCCCTTTTCCCTCCATGAAAAGGCGAAGCAATGGTACACCCAAAACGTAGGGAAAGTAAACGGAGATTGGGAAGAATTGCGTAAGCATTTTTGCTTCACATTCTACCCTATTTCTCGTGTCGCTTCTCTACGACAGGAGGTGCTCAACTTCCAACAAAAAGAGAACGAAACCATAAGGAGGGTTCCGCAAGCGCACAGAATATATCATCATAGCATTTTAACCGGGAGTAATCCAGGTATCGTTATTTATAATTTTACCACTGGGAATGGATTGCACTGGATAATGAGTGATGAGCAATGCACATGCAATAATAGAGAGCTTAACCTTGTCTGTATCTATCATCTCATACAGGGTAAGTGTCACATAAAATATAGGAATGAATGATAAATGACATAAGATAAATGAGAGCATTTAGCCACATAAAATAATAGTAATAAGCCATCTCAACTTAGCACTCTAAGCTTATAACACTAGCATGGACTAGGACGATCTAGGGTGTAATCCTATGTTATTCTAACTATAAAGTCAAAGCATACAATGATTAGTGCAAGAACATCTAGCAATCATGGTGGGAAAAGGTTACATCTATGCATAGTGATATTACCAGAGAAGACTAGAGACATAGCAATGACTTCAATGTAATAGGTTTGTTCGCTAGACCTATACTCGGGAGAAGGGCTACAAAGGACTCAACAGACCTGTCACTCCCGCGATCTACCTCACGATCCGGAATATAGGGTGCAATCGCAGATAAATACGGCCTAGGCACCACGCCTACACAATATTTACCACTCACCCATCGATCTAATGAGCAAGCGCTATACGATCCTATGCATAAACACAATTCTAGTCCAACTATGCTAAACATATAATCAAAGTAAACTAAGAACAATATAATTGAGAACATTATCAAATAGAGCAAAGTCAAGTCTGATATAATAGAATAGAATAAAGTACTACTCATAGTATCACGAACAATGATGAATATTACAAGAATGTAGAGGGAAATTACCAAGAACTCTGACAGATCCGGACTCCAAGCTAGGCTTGATTCCCTCTAGATCTATTCCTATGTAGCTATGTTACTAAACTATGGAGCTCTAATTGAGATGGTGGCTGTGGCTTCTCTGAATCCTCTCAGATGAATGAAGAGAGAATGAATTAGGTTTTCACCCAGGGGCCAGGGGCTCTGAATATATAGCCCCCTAGGATGAACCACAGCCCTCGGATCAAACCGACCTAAATGGACGATAATTATTCATCCTCAAAGGCGGTGGAGGCAGGATCCGCGAGACTCGACGCCATTGGTCGAGGTGGGCAGTCGGCCGACTCCCCCCCTTGGGCGGCCGACTGGGCAGCCTGCTAGGTGGGCCCCCACTTCTAGGTGTCGCCTTCTGGAGTCTTCTAGAATATACAATTTTACCCGTTCGGTCTTTATCTCTATGTAATCATGACATGTGGGCCTCCTTTGGTTCTCTTTCCGATAACCCCCTGCAGAAATAGACAATCACCAAAACTCGTGGAATTCTGTCAGTGTAACCCCTATATCTAACAGGTGAACTCATATTAGTCCTTTCTTTTGCTGCGTTGACGGTATAAAATTGATACTTAACGACCGTCAACAAACTCCCCCAAGCTTACCTTTTGCTCGTCCCTGAGCAAAGATAGACTCAGTGATGGATCAGGAGTTGCTACAATGCTTTCACTCCTCACAAGTACACATGCGTTCAAACAAGAACTTTCCTCCGGATTAGAGTGAACTATTTTGACTCAAAACTTACTCATATTACCTTTCACCATGGGGCTTGTAACCGTCACTTGGGTCTTGAGTAGTTGAAAGATAGAACGGTCAAGTCAAGCGCCATGTTTCTCACTCTTTGATCAACTATTATCCTGGAGTTTTTGTAAGGTTTGAAATAAAACTCAGAGTTCCTTGTATGAACCTTTCAAGTCTCTCATTTGTGGTATTTCTAGATCCTCTCTAAGGCATGAGTAGTGTATGCCTTCTCTCTTCTCAGAATATGTGGTATTTATGGAACTAAGGCATAGTGGAAAGGTGCCTTCTCTCTCTCACCCTACTCTCTAATAGGCTTATGTGGAGCTCATAGGTGGGGAGACACTCAAACTCACTTGCATATATTGCACAGTTAAGACATGGATCCATTAGGAACTAAAATAATAATAAAGTCATATGTGCATGTGAATGAGGAAGTGGAGTGGATGAGATGATGATAGGATGATGATGGAATGATGGTGATAAGGAAATGATTATGAGGGGTGATCAACTAGTGAACATCTACTTCTACACTTGCTCCTTTAGGGATAACATGACTCCCTTTATTTGGAGACCTTGGAACTTCTTGAAACTTCTTGGAAGGAAGGACTTGGCTACTCTTTTTCTTCTCTCTTTTTTTTTAGAGCAACCAATCCTCTGAAAACGAACTTTAGCAACGGGGATCATATAACTTGAAATGATAATAACTGGAGCTTTTATGTAGGCAAATGGAACGGCGATAATTATTTCTAGATGTTCACTCCCAGGATAGGAGTAGAACCCCTTTCTGGATGAAGTGAAATGAATGGCGTGTGTATATGTGGATGGATGGATGGATGGATGGATGCGTACTCCCGGGGTAGGAGGAAAGATAGGTGCGTATCTCCGTGGTAGAGATAGCACAATATGTGGGGAATGCGTACTCCCGGGTAGGTAGGAAAGATAAGTGCGTATCTCCGGGGTAGAGATAGCACAATATGTGGTGGATGTGGATCTATATGTGGGTGGTACCTCGAGGAATGAAGTAGCATAAAATGAATGTAACATTTATAAAATGGGTGCATGCTTCGAGGACGTAGTAGCATAGATCAACGGATGGAGAGCACATAGTATTGACTTTAACCGCATGATCGATTCCTTATGGGTCCACAAAGATAACCACACTCAATGCCTATAAAGACTACACTCGGGCCTACAATATGATCTATATAAACAGATGGGTTTTCCTAATCTAGTAAGCATGAATATATGGTCTGTGGTAGGAATTTAAACTCTCATCATAAAGGAACTCATCATGCGAGAAATTAAATATTTTCATAGATAAATTCTCCGAACTCTAGTATCTCTAGGAACAAGATGGACAAGAGCTCATAACCTTCCCATATCATACCCGTCAACCACCTAGACTTAGATCAAGTGTTTGCTACCCACAAGTTTCGGGTTCGAGCAAATCTCAAATCTAAACAAGTTGTGTCCAAAACTCGGGAGAGTGCAAGGTGAAAACTAGGTACTTGAAAGGAATTACGGCGAGCAACTATTCATCATCTCCATGTAGAGTTTATTCTAGGGATCACTTCAAAGACAAGTATTGCAAGAGCTCTCCAAAAGATAAATAAGGAAATCTTTCGGGTTTCTATGGTTATGCATCTTTTTTAGTTTGTTTTAACAAAGCACACTCTAATAAGGCATACATAGATAAGTTGGAAACACTTAGCTTGGTACACGGGGATGGTCTCCCAAGCTGGATGTTGACATAGTTTGCTTTTGTTGCTGACAGGCACTGAAGACGTTCTAGTCCTCCGGGAGTGTTGTAGATAGTTGCCGTTGGAGGCGGCGTTCAATTGTCGTGGGTAGCACTCCGACGGGGACTGGATGTCCTTCGCTCGTTAGCTCTTCTTGATCCTTGATGTTCGTGAAGCTCAAATAGACAACAAGGCTTGTGGAACCGATTAAGCGTTAGTGATAAAACCTCTAGGCCTTGGTTGGTCGAAACTTCCTAACTTTAAACTTGTTCTAACGGGATCACAAGAAATATTTTTATCTTTTTATGATTTAAGGAATGCGACGGGGAAAATAAATATGCCGAGAAATTATTTTTGTGCCACCACAGTGAATGACTATCCACATGGGGCTTGATGTTTTTCCGGATGCAAATGCAAAACATCTTTATTTTCTTTTCTAATGCAAAGATAAAAGAGTAAAGATGCAACTACGATGCTAGTAGGAAAATAAATATGCTAAGGTGAGAATGCAATGCTAAAAAGTAATTGCCGATAAATATCAAGTTACCTCTTGGCGCGGCGTTCGGTGGTTTTAAGTCCTCCGAACGGGACTTGTCATTTTCGCTCATTTTTCAAGGGGGCGCATTGGCCGGCGCCCGATGACGTCGCCTCTTGTGTAGGAATGGTTTCGATTTTTCTTTCACCTTCCACACCTTCTTTGTTGGAGAGGGTGACCTTGAGGAGGAAGCTTCTTGGAGCACTTGTTTCTCTTCTGTGGTGGCACCTCTTTTCTTCTATAATGTTCTTCTCCTCCGGGTACCGATCTTCATATCTAGACACTTCTCCCTCATAGTCGGCCCATCCATCGCAGTGATGTTCTTCTTGTTCGCGACGGGTACGCCGCCTTCTCCTTGCTCTGTTCTTCTTGGGCTCCTCGGTGATTATATAATTATTGTTGAAGTAGCGGCGTACCTTCTCGGTGGGAAAGTGGAAATGGATCTCTCCCGTCCCAATATAGATGATAGCTCGGTGGTGTTCGGGAATGGTCTTCCTAGGATGATTGGAGGGTCGTAATCATCTCCCATATCAATGACTAGGAAGTCTGTGGGGACATAATGGTCATCTATCTCGGATGAGGACATCCTTCACTTCTCCTTCGACGAAGCGGAATGTCCGATCCGCCATCCGCGGGTTTGTGCATAGGTGGGCTCCAAAGGCATAATGCCATATAGATATTCATAGGTTACCTTGGCCATAATGTTGACGCTCGATCCGGTGTCACGAGATAGCTTTATTGAAAGAGCTTCGTTGATGGAGCATTGAATGGTTGGGACACACGGGTCATCCTTCTTGATCGACGTGGGGACCGAGTAAGTGGTCATGCTCCTTGTGGACTACGGTGACCATCCTTATCGTCTCCGTCTTCTTGGTCTTCTTATCTTTGTTCTTGCTCTTCTTAGCTGGATTCTTCTTCTTCTCACATTCGCCGATAAGGGTGTGGGAAGGCAAAGACTCTGTTCTTGAAGAAGAAGGTCTCTCTCTTGCCCTTGATGTTGAAGATGATCTTGGCGTGTTGGCGTACATGACAGCTCCAGCGGTGTTCATGAATGGTCGTCCCGAATGATAGGGGACCTTTCATCACCGCCGTATCCACTACCACGAAGTCTCGCAGGAACATACGAGTTGCCTACTCGTACACATATGTCTTCTAGTACTCCCAAGGGAACACGGAGTGACCGATCCGCAAGCCGCAAGCACATGGTTGTGTATGCTAAGGGGCATCTGAATAGCTTCTCATATATCACTCTTGGCATAATGTTGATGCTTGCACCGAAGTCACAGATTGCTTCATTGAAGTTGGTACTTCCAATGGAGATCGGAATGACTGGTCTCCCTGGATCGCCCTTCTTGATTGGCAGAGTTGAGTCAATCCATGACCCCTTCGATGGATCACTCCGGCTGTCTTCTACATTGAATATATCAACAAGATTTGCAGTTTCGAGCTCTTCGGGTTGTCCTGCCAGTTTACCTTGGCCAGCAGAGGGAGCAAGGTTGACAAGCTGTTGTACCTGCGACTCAAGTATTTTGTTGAAGCTGAGCTGACTCTTGATGGCATTGGAAAAGCCATCCATTCTATTGCTGAGTGTCTCTAGGACCTTGTCATTTGATGTCAGCTTCTTGGACAGATTGTCCATCATTATATATGGCCACCGTGCCGTGCCGTGCCAGCACTGCCCGTGCCGCGGCGTGCCGCCGTGCCGGCCGTGCCGTGCCGCGGCGTGCCATGGGCCGGCCCTACGGCCCATGACACGGCACATGGGCTGGTTGGCCGTGCCGTGCCGTCCACGGGCCACGGCCAATGTCGCCGTGCCGTGCGGCCCACCGTGCCGCCCCATGAAAATACTTCACCAGCACAGTTTTGGACAGAAATTTTCACAAGTCAAGTTTCAAATTTTCATCAGCATCATTCAAGCAACAGAATCAGGGACACAATGACAAAGTGGATGAAAATGACTAAGTGAGCTGATGTGCAATGCTGCCTCATTAAAAACTTTTCTAGGTAAAACTCACCCTTGTGAGAAACCCTAGAAAAGAAAAGAGTACAGCCAGCTCAAAGTTTCACAAGTTTCAGTTTCACAAGTTCATCTATCCTATTACAAAGGCCAACAGCAGTGGCAAGTTTCACAAGTTTCATCAAGTGGCAATGGCAAGGCCAAGGCAAAAGTTCTATCCTATTACAGCAAAGTTCTCCAGATTCCAGAATGCAACAGGCCAACAGTCCATCTACCACTTGTATCACCAAAAGATGGAGAAATCCCTGCAGAATTGAATCAATGAAACATGATTAGTCATCAAGATGGAGAATTGAATCACCAAGTGGAAATGAACTTGTAATATGACTCTACTTACCTTCTCCAGATGTCCACCATCTTCATCTTCACCCAGCTCCATTGCCAGGTGTGTTTGCTGAAGATCTTGCCGGCGCGTTTGCCTTCTTCACCATCGTGTTCATCCAGGTACATGTCCTCGAAGAGGTCTTCTAGTGCTTTGTCCTCAGGTGCATGCTGAGCCCTTCTTGATGCTTGTTCCCAGTCCTTAAGGCAGGTGAGCATCTCCACATGCTCCGGCAACAGCCGCCGTCGCCGATCTTCAAGTATCCTGGCAGTACAGCTGAAACAAGACTCGGAGGATACAGTAGAAACAGGAACAGACATGATATCCCGAGCCATTATAGATAAGACAGGATATGTGAGCTTGTGGTCACGCCACCACAACAGCAGGTCAAAGTTTGCTGCCCAATCCTTGACAGGATCACTGTCCAGGTATGCACACAGCTCATTTGCAGTAGAAGATTGAGAAGATGAAGGAGAGGGGAAGGTAGAGGCACCAGGACCAGCATAGATCTTTCCCCACATATCTTTCCTCCTAGCAGGACCAGCATGAGACACAGGAGGCCTTTCAGCCCTAGCCTCACCATATTTAGCATCATACTTGCCAAACAACCTGGTCAATCCCTCTTTGACATCATCATAGTACCTTGAGTAAGAGCTTCCAGTGTGTGAAGACAGCAAGTCAAGAACATTCTGAAAGCCTTTGAGCTTAGCTCTAGGATCCAGAATGAATGCATAAGAATATAACAATGGAATAGGCTCCCAATACTTAAGCAACTTAAGTTTCATTGGGATTGCAATAGTCCCGAAGTTCGATCTTTCTCAAAGCATTAGACAAGTGCTCAACAAAGTCAAGGATATGATGCATCATCGGAGGAGCAAAGAGGATAGTAAACCCCAGAAAGTGTGCAAGTTGCCTCATAAAACATTTCAAGGAATTTCATGATTTGCTCAGCAAAGCATACCGGTCTTTGTGCAGTCAACAAAGCCGAACCATAATTTGACTCTATCCACACGTAAAAACTTCTTTGTATGGCAGCAAATGTTTAAGCATCAAATAGGTGGAATTCCACCTAACATCCATATCCAGACCAAACTTTCTAGGTCTAATACCTCTAGCAAGACAAAAATTCTTGAACAATGCAATTCGCCATTAGAGGAGTTCGGAAGTTAATTGCAACCCGAATGCATCAAGGTACCGAGTGAACCTCTTTAAGCCGACTTAACAATCGATTGATAATATGGCATGCACAGCAACGATGCACAAGCAAGTACTCAACTTTGAGAGGTTCATCTAGAGTAGGAGCAGGATAAGACCCCGGGTAACCAAAAAAACTGGTTTCAACACATCAAAAGCCTTAGAATTAGCAGATGCATTATCTAGAGACACCGCAAAGACCTTATCAATCAAACCAAACTCCTCAACAACGAGATGCTATTTTGTCGGCAATGTTCTCACCGTATGTTTAGCATCAAGCATCCTAAAACCAATAACCCTTTTATGCAAGCGCAAATCGGTCCCAACATAATGAGCCACAATGAAAGGTAATCCTCCTTAGCATTACCGGACCGGATATCGAAGTAAGACAAACGGATGAACAAGCAAAGACATTCATGATCAAAGCACGCTGCTCAAAGCAAACAACTTGTGCATGTCTCTAGTGGTGGATTGCCGGAAACCTTTGCCGAATCTAGGATTATGAGCATTCTTAATGTAATCTTCCCAGGCCCGTGTCTCACCAACTCCTAGGGGAAGATCTAGCCTAGCAATCAACCTAGGACAAGTTCACTACGAGCACGAGTAGAATCATAAACCCAGTTATGCAACCCATTAGCATTCATAGACAGCCTAGACTGGACCAAATGATCATTAGCCTCGCTTTTCCCTACACACCGCCATATGCATGTTCAAAGACCCAGTGCCAATAGATGCTCTAGCAGAAAACTTCTTACCACAGCGTTTGCATATAGCATGTGTTCTAACCCCAGACTCATCAAGGATCGGCACGAAATCCTCCCAACAAGCAGCACTGAGCTTACCAGAAACTCCATGTGAGTTCAGGGACTGGGACTGGGAGCCGCCGCCGGCTTCGACATCGATGGGCTGCGACTGGGAGCCGTCGCCGCCGGCATCGACATCGATCGCAGCAGCAGCAGCTCCTTCGACGACGTTCTCCGTCCCCACCTCCTCCACGGGCACGGGGTCCTCGGGGTGGGGAGGCTGGTTCCGGTCCCCAGCCGCATCTCCAACATCGTCCCTCAACGGTGGGCAAGGGCGCCTCGACGGTGGACAGGGGCGCTTCGTTCTCATCGCGCCTCCGGAGGAGGACGACGAAGCGTCGGGCACCAACCTGCGAAGAACACAACAAGATGAAGAAGAAGAAGAGCAGTGAGATGAGATCATTAGGTCAAGATGAAGAAGAAGAAGAGCCTGCGCAGAGAAGAGAAGAAGAAGCTAGGGAGGGACCTAGGGTTAGGGTTTGGAGACTTACCTACGCCACCGGAGCCCAGTGCCGGAGAGGAGGCCAGGGATCAAGCATCCAAGCAAGAGAGAACGATTACGACGAGATTAGGACCGACGGCGGCGGCGGCGGGAAGAAAACTCACATGTTCCACCGGAGGAGCGAGGAGGAGGAGGAGGGAAGGCCGGAAAGGAGGTAGGAGGAGGAGAAGGAGTGGCCGGCGAGGTGTCGAGGCCACGGGAGCGGGACCGGCGAGCTCAGCAGCGGCGGCGGCGGATCCGGGAGGTGGAGGATCCGGATCGGAGACGGAGGCGAGAGGCGAGAGAGGCGAGACGCGAGAGGCGAGAGGCTCGCTGCGGGGGTGGGGGAAATGAATTAGGGTTAGGGGTGTCGCCCCGCTCGCGCCGGTCGCGGCTTATATATGGCCGCGGGCCGTAGGCGGCCGGGCCAAAATGCGCCGTCCGGGGGCCGTGCCGCGGCCTTCGGCCGTGCCGTGCCCGTGCTAGCCCATGGGCCGGGGTGGCGGCCCATGCACCGCACGGGGTGCGTGCCGTGCCGGCACGGGCACGCCGCCGGCCGTGCCGTGCCGTGCATGGGCCGTGCCGGGCCGCCGTGCCGCGTGCCGTGCCGGCGGCCCATGGGCTGGCTGAAAATCTATATCCATCATCTTGCCTTGATTCAGCACTAACTCCCTCAAAGGCGGCTGGTTGTAATTATTGTAGGAAGAGCTGTTACCTTGATAATTGCCTCGAATAATTGCACGAGTAGTTAGGCCTCTGCCGCCGATTCCAACCTTGATTCCCGCGAGGACGATAGTAATTGTTGTTGTTGTTGTTGAGGTAGTTCACGTCCTCCTTCGGCTACGGGCGTTAGCACCTTTGTGTGCCTAGTCTCTCCACACTCTTCACATGTCATGCGAGCATCATGTATGTGCATGACTTCTTTCTTCTCCGGGGCTCTCTCATCGAGCCTCTTCATTAGCAGATCCATTTTGCGACAAACATGTCTACCTCCTTCACCGGTGCATTCCTCCACCTCTCTTGCGGGTCCGAGTTCTTTCTTCACTCCGGCCTTGGTTGGATGCCATCTTCTCCACAAGAGCCGTGGCTTGAGGAATAGTGAGTGATAAGAATGCACCACCGCGGCAGCATCCATCGTCTCACGTGTCTTTGTTCTTCGAGCCCATGGCGAATGTCCGCATAAGCAGCCAATTCTCCATGCCATGATGAGGACACTCGAGGATGTAGTCTTGAAAGCGCTCCCAAGCACGGGACAGTCTCATCATGATGTTGTGAAAGCTTGATATCTTCCCACGAAGAGCATTTGTCTTGCCCATGGGGAAGAACTTCGCCAAGAAATTGGTGGAACATAGTGCCCACGTAGTATTCTTCTCCTTATTGGCGTAGAACCACGCTTTCGCTCTCCCCAAGAGTGAGAATGGGAAGAGGCGAAGTAGTATAGCATCTCTCGGGGACATCCTTGATAGTGAATGTGCTACAAATCTCCGAGAAAGTGTTGGAGATGAGCACTAGCATCTTCATGGGCCTTCCACGTAACCGGCTTGCTTGCACCATGTTGATCGGCGCAGCTTGAGCTCAAAAGCTCCTTCGATGTCCGCAATCGGGTCCAAGCACGAATGTTGTCCGTAGTTGGAGCCGAGAACTCGCGGAGTGACTTGTTCGCCATGGCTTCAAACGCTGGTGTCAAGTCTCGAACGAAAGGTCGACTTTCGCTTCGACAAACTTCCAAGTTGAGTTGATGATGATGATTGAGTGGTCTTCTTCAACTTGCTTTTGGCCTTCCGAATAAAGCTTCGGATTGTCAATATAATTATCGGAAGAATTGTCTTGATTACCCCGCATAAGATACACAAGTAGACAAAACAAGGGTAATCCCGTAGAGAAGGGTTAGTATGACAAAGACAACTCAATCACATTATCTAGTGCAATGCTGCTCATTATCCATTGGCTTTCAACCTTCCCTAAGAACGGCGCCAAAAATGCTTGTTGATGTCTATTAAGTGCAACCGAAATAAGGAGGGTTCAAGCGCACGAGAATATATCATCGTAGCATTTTAACCGGGAGTAATCCAGGTATCGTTATTTATAATTTTACCCGGGAAGGGATTGCACCGGATAATGAGTGATGAGCAATGCACATGCAATAATAGAGAGCTTAACCTTGTCCGTATCTATCATCTCATACGGGGTAAGTGTCACATAAAATATAGGAATGAATGATAAATGACATAAGATAAATGAGAGCATTTAGCCACATAAAATAATAGTAATAAGCCATCTCAACTTAGCACTCTAAGCTTATAACACTAGCATGGACTAGGACGATCTAGGGTGTAATCCTATGTTATTCTAACTATAAAGTCAAAGCATACAATGATTAGTGCAAGAACATCTAGCAATCATGGCGGGAAAAGGTTACATCTATGCATAGTGATATTACCGAGAGAAGACTAGAGACATAGCAATGACTTCAATGTAATAGGTTTGTTCGCTAGACCTATACTCGGGAGAAGGGCTACAAAGGACTCAACAGACCGTCACTCCGCGATCTACCTCACGATCCGGAATATAGGGTGCAATCGCAGATAAATACGGCCTAGGCACCACGCCTACACAATATTTATCACTCACCCATCGATCTAATGAGCAAGCGCTATACGATCCTATGCATAAACACAATTCTAGTCCAACTATGCTAAACATATAATCAAAGTAAACTAAGAACAATATAATTGAGAACATAATCAAATAGAGCAAAGTCAAGTCTCGATATAATAGAATAGAATAAAGTACTACTCATAGTATCACGAACAATGATGAATATTACAAGAATGTAGAGGGAAATTACCAAGAACTCCGACGAGATCCGGACTCCAAGCTAGGCTTGATTCCCTCTAGATCTATTCCTATGTAGCTATGTTACTAAACTATGGAGCTCTAATTGAGATGGTGGCTCGGCTTCTCGAATCCTCTCGATGAATGAAGAGAGAATGAATTAGGTTTTCACCCGGGGCCGGGGGCTCGAATATATAGCCCCTAGGATGAACCACGGCCCTCGGATCAAACCGACCTAAATGGACGATAATTATTCATCCTCAAAGGCGGTGGAGGCGGGATCCGCGAGACTCGACGCCATTGGTCGAGGGGGAGTCGGCCGACTCCCCTTGGGCGGCCGGCAGGGCAGCCCGCCGGAGTGGGCCCCGCTTCCTGTGTGTCGCCTTCCGGAGTCTTCTAGAATATACAATTTTACCCGTTCGGTGTTTATCTCTATGTAATCATGACATGTGGGCCTCCTTTGGTTCTCTTTCCGATAACCCCCTATGAGAAATAGACAATCACCAAAACTCGTGGAATTACGTCGGTGTAACCCCTATATCTAACGGGTGAACTCATATTAGTCCTTTCTTTTGCTGCGTTGACGGTATAAAATTGATACTTAACGACCGTCAACAAGGTTCACCCTGGGAATGCTTTTTGATCCTAACACGATCAGGCCCAGACCCGTCTATTCCTAATCATGTGCTATTACAACACTTTTGGTTAGGATTAGACAGAAATTCTGCCCTATTACTCGATGTAGCTGCCGGAGGGTCGTTCCAGCACAAAACCACCGAAGAGGGGCAAGCTCTCTTGGATCGCATCCAAGAGAATGCTCCTCCTTAGAACCTATCCGTGTAGAACCCGAGCAAATAAAAGAGGATGTCTCTTCGGCATCGCCCGAATCTTCCCAATCCATAGAGAGACCATCTCCCGAACCAGAACCCAAGACGGAAGAACCCATGGATCTTCCGGCTTTCGAGGATGAGCTTTTCAAAAATTTAGGAAATACCTCGAAATATGAGTGTCGCGCAAAACCACAAATTCCCGTTGCTCCTAGCGAACCCCTCGATGAATTTTTCCTCAAGGAGTCCGTTAGAGAATTAACTTCTGTTATGAGCTCGGAGTGGTTGGCAGAAGGTGAGCTCGCGTCTGAAGTAATTCAGATTCGCGCCCCATCTTCTACTCGCCGCTGCAAAATCCAGCGGGAATGGGTAGATGTTTTGTACAATCCTACCGTTGGGGCGAATGTAATGTCCTACTCCTATGCACTTACATGTCTAGGAGTAACGTCGTTTACCCCAACGACACGGTCCTTAAGAACACCAGATTCCATTCAAGAAGGACTAGGGACTGTGCATAACGTGACACTCCACCATGGAGATGTCGAAATGGCCCTGGACTTCATTGTCTTTGACATCCAGGAATTCGACATACTTATGGGGCATCCCCTGGAAACACTCTTTGACAATCCGTCAAGAACAGGGGAAATTAACATGAAACTAGGGAGAGAAACATTCCCGATTCAAGTCACTCGAGCCAGGAACTCAGTGACCGAACCTCCCCCTAGTATGCCCTTAGAGGTTCTAGCGGTTGACATGTTCGAGTCACCCGAATCGTCTTTAGATAAAGATGCCGAATTCTTTATAGAAGAGAAAGACGAGTTCGGGGAGACAGTTGACCTCCCTATAGGGGAGAAACCGCCTAGACCTCCAGTTGAGCTTAAGCCCTTACCCAAAGGCTTACGTTATGTTTTCCTGAACGGCGATACCCAAACTCCTGTCATCATAAGTGACCAACTTAGCGATGAGGAGTCAACCAAACTCATAGCCATCCTAGAAAAACATAAGTCAGTCTTCGGATATTGCCTAGACGATCTTAAGGGGATAAGTCCAACGCTCTGTACCCATCGCTTTCCCATAGAGCCATCTAGCATACCTTCACGGGAACCTCAGCGTAGACTGAACAATGCGATGCAGGAAGTCGTGAAAAAGGAAGTCCTGAAACTTTTTCACGCCGGGATAATCTATGCCGTACCACACAGTGATTGGGTTAGCCCAGTCTAAGTGGTTCCCAAAAAGGGAGGAATGACAGTCATTGAGAACGCTAAAAACGAACTCATACCTCAACGAACTGTCACCGGATGGCGAATGTGCATTGACTACCGAAAACTTAACAAGGCAACAAAGAAGGATCACTTTCCGCTCCCCTTCATTGATGAAATGTTGGAACGGTTAGCGAAACACTCCTTCTTTTGTTTCCTTGATGGGTATTCGGGATATCATCAGATTCCCATCCATCCGGATGATCAAAGCAAAACGACCTTCACATGCCCCTACGGAACGTACGCATACCGTTGGATGTCGTTCGGGTTGTGTAATGCACCCGCGTCATTTCAACGGTGCATGATGTCTATCTTTTTGGACATGATCGAAGAAATCATGGAAGTTTTCATGGACGATTTCATCGTCTATGGGAAAACTTTTGACCATTGTCTGAACAACTTAGACAGGGTCTTGCAAAGGTGTCAGGACAAAGATTTGGTACTTAATTGGGAAAAGTGCCATTTCATGGTCCGAGAGGGCATTGTCCTGGGGCACTTAGTGTCCGAGAGGGAATTGAGGTAGATAAGGCTAAGATAGAGGTTATCGAGCAACTACCTCCCCCGGTAAACGTAAAAGGAATTCGTAGCTTCTTAGGTCATGCGGGGTTCTATAGAAGATTTATCAAAGATTTTTCACAAATCTCTAGACCCCTCACGAACCTATTAGCTAAAGATGCTCCTTTTGAGTTTACCGATGAGTGTTTGAAAGCATTTAACACTCTCAAGCAAGCACTCATCTCTGCACCTATCATCCAACCTCCCGATTGGTCTCTACCTTTTGAGATCATGTGTGATGCAAGCGATTATGCTGTTGGTGTGGTCTTGGGCCAAACCAAAGATAAAAAGCATCACGCAATAGCTTATGCCAGCAAGACTCTAACAGGAGCTCAGCTCAATTATGCCACGACAGAAAAAGAGCTTCTTGCTGTAGTATTCGCTATTGACAAGTTTCGATCTTACTTAGTGGGCGCGAAAGCGATCATTTACACGAGATCATCTTTGCCTTGAAATTCTTGCTCACTAAGAAAGATGCGAAACCACGCTTGATCCGTGGATTCTTTTGCTCCAAGAGTTCGATCTAGAAATAAAAGATAAGAAAGGAGTAGAGAATACCGTAGCGAGATCATTTGTCGCGTTTGCAAGTCACTAACATGCGGGATCTGCCCATCAATGACTTCCTTCGCGACGACATGCTATTGGCGATAACGGACTTGTTGACACAAAATGTGGCGCACCGTGCCTCGCAATGACTAGCGTGGGAGCGATCATCGGGTATGTTCGAGAGAATAGCACATGTTCTTGGCTTCTCTAAATCTGCGAAGATATTCCATTGGTGTTTCGTAGTCTTCATCCTCATAGCCCACAGATCAACCATCTTCTTCTCATTGGTTCTGTATAAAAGTATGCATGGAACTTTTGTTCCAATTCGCCCACGTTCTAATGGAATTGGCCCATTTGTGATGCAAACCATGTGAAAGCCGGCCGTCGAGACATAGGAAAATATCGATTCTCCAAGCTTCATCACTAGCAGCTTCTCCAAGTTGCATCAAGTATCTGCTAATGTGCTCAATGGTACTAGTGTCATCTTGACCAGAGAATTTAGTCAAATCTGTAGGTGGTTTTACTCTTGGTGGAAGAGCTACTCTGTTGTACCATTCTGGAAAATGGGATTTATATGCATATGTCTGATTCTTTGGTTTAAGGCCGAACTGATTCTACATCATATCAGCCATTCTGCTTAGGAGAACATCATTGGCATCCTGTGCCCCCTGTCTTCCAGAAGGTATTCCTGATGCACTCGTATACCCTGGATTTGGCAAAGCATTCAGAGCACTGTAATCGGTAAATTCATTGTATCCATCTCCATAGATACTCTTCTGCAATCTGTTTGCCACTGGGGAAATCTTGTAAGCAGATGCAGGTATATCTGTTGTTGCACCAAAAGCCACTTGACCATGAGTTTGCTGCTCGGTGACGGGAGGCTTCTCTTTTTCATCGTGAATGACTCCATCCTTGCTTGTACCGATCATCTCTCCTCCCCAGTTGGCTTCCCGAAGATGATTTGGGTGTTAAAGAACTCGGTCCACCAAGTTCTCCAAACTTCTCTTCAAAGCGCTTATCTACTGATGGACCGAAGGTGTCAACCATGATTTTGCGGAAGGTGCCCAGAAAAGCTGTGTTGTGGTTCAACATGGTATCTCCCACAGCTTTATAGATGACTTGAACTACCCTCTGCATCTCTTCTTCGTCAGTAATATCGGACTGACCAGCGAGAAGAACTCGTGGTAGTGATTGTTTGACGATCACTTTGCCACTCTTGTTTTTGGATAAAGACATTAGACACTTCTGCTGATACTGTTCTATCGCTTGCTCCACTATCTGGCGTTGCTCTGGCTACAGTTCGTCCATGGTCACGTTCAGAACGTGGTTGTTGTCAATCTCCGATCCCATCTTAGACTGAAAAGTTGTCCCACCGGGCGTGCCAAAAAGTGTGTTGACACAAAATGTGGCGCACCGTGTCTCACACACAGCAAGCCGGAAAGCCTAGCTTCAATCGGATGCCCGGGCGTTGAATCCGGAAGCGTGCCAGTCGATTTGACCTGAAAATCGACAAGGGATAAAACGGTAAGATCAAAACTGGAACATGCTGGATGAGACCAGACAGTTCCATCTTTACGGCCCTGAAGCCACTTACGACGACATATAGCTATAGAAGCTATCTGCCAACAAGTTTGCAATTCATTCGGCTAATGTAACATGAATGACATGAATAAAAGCGAACCGTCGAATGCGTGTAAACGAAGACATGTTTGAACAAGATTAAATCATCAAAGCATATCAAACTACATCTCGGGTTTAAAGCATCATCAAGCACTTAATAACTAAGGATAAGTAACTTATAAATATAAATCTACTAAACAACACATGCATAGGCTACTCCAACTAGTCGCGCACGTCTAGCCTTCATAAACCCGTCGAGCATAAACCCAAGCAAGCTAATCCACCGCATGATACCACTCGCTATGAATTTACACCACTCCTTACTACCGAGATCAATCCACCGCATGATACAATCGACAATAAAGAGCTAAAAGCACGTAATTACCTAACAGATCTATAAATACTCGTTACATGTATAAGCATAACCGTATCGGCAAGATTGCCGAATCGGGGTCCATGAAGAAGGAACAAACAAGTAATATGTAAAAGAAACCTATCGAGATTAAACCGATCTCTAGTCCACGGATGACTAGCTCTAGAGTAACCCAAAGACGCATCGCCGCACGGTACCCGGTCTGTCAAGGCTTATCTACATCTAACGTGAATGAACCCGCAACACGTAACAATCTAGATCGATCTAATTCGGCTATATGAAATTGATCTACTTGATATTGAATAAGCATGAGATTATGACCAAAAAGCCGAAAAGAGCATCAATCTAGATTGGGCAAAAGAGTGTTGCAAATAAATAAACATTAAATAAAATATGCAACACGTGATAACTTAATGAATCTATTAGATCTTGCCAAATCTAAGAGAGCCGATAACTATCTTTACTCATGTCTTAATCCGCCGCACGATACAAGGCACAAGCAAAAACTTCCCATCATTAAGCTTAAATCCGCCGCACGATACTAAGCAAAACGGATGAGACTACTTGCATCATAATCTAAATCCGCCGCACGATACTAGACATGATAGCAAGGTTGCCGGGACTTACGGAGGTCGACGGATCGATTGGCCCTCTCGAAGAACTCGACGACACGACTAAAGGACTCGAAGGGTGGCACGTAGCCGGTTGTATTGAGTTGGTTGTGAACCCCTATTACAATGGTCGAGGGTTTATATTTATACCCTGGATAAAACATGAGTCCTAAGTGTTTTATGAACTATCTAAACAAAATTGGAAAGACACAAATATGCCAACTCAACCATAATCGGAGTCCTTGACTATTACGACCCCTTCCCTATCTGGTCAGCTCCTTCTTTCCTTCTTTCGCCTCCGAACGAAGCCGTCATAGCCGACCGCCTGATCATTTGCCGAACACATGGAAATTAGCCGACCGCATATGCATTTGCCGAATTGCTCTCTCTGCTCCCTGCGGGCCCACCTGTCATATTCCTGACCAAAATTTAGTGTTAACACATGCCCCCTCAATTCCGAGATAAAAGGGTTTTATTTCGAAATTGACTATCAGCGCCCTTCGCCTAGGTCAGCACCGCCGACGCTCGCAGCCGCCATTTGAGATCTGTGCTTGCTACTATCTTCAATGGCGATGGAGACTTCAACCAGCTCCATCATGGCAACAGGAACTCAAGAGGAGCTTCTAGAGGTAACCCTACTCGTATCACCCATTCGGCAATTCTCTTGAATTAGTTCTCAGATGTGTTCTTGATTTATTCGCTCTCACCTCTTCTAAAGGAAATGAAGAACGAGATTTTGATTTCCAACCTTGCTCATCCCGGGTCATTTTTCCTTGGTCCGATAGGAGACCCCAATCCGAGGGATTTTATTGAAAAGGAAACTTTGAGGATCCCATTCAAATCCGGGATTGCCCCCCAAACAAGGTGGCCGAACACCTTCAAAACATGGCCTCTTCCCTCAATTGCGGTGGCGTGATTGGTACCGTAGGATGCAAGCCAAGAACAGTGATCTTTGGGAGGCACAGGACATCCAACACCGCTTGGAACCTTGTCATTAGCCGAAATGCCCGAAAACGATTCCTTGCGATTCTTTGCTTCTCACTTTTGGTCTGATGCTGTCAATGCATTCATCTTTGGCCATGGCCCAATGTCAATCACACTGGCAGATGTGTTCATGATGACTGGATTTAATATCACCAAATCGGCATACCCGACTAAGTACAAGGGCACTAGTACTCAGAAATCTGTTAAATCAGGAGGTGGATGGGTCAAGCATATTCAATCTTACGCATCAAGCGGGTTTGTATCGACAAGGAATACAGGGCCTTCATGAATATGTGGTTATGCAGATTCATCTTCTGCAGCAAGTCTAATGAGCCCACTCTGAACCATATAGTGATGGCTGAAGACTTAGCTGCAGGTCAACTGATCCCCTTGGGCAAATACCTCCTAGGTGCTGTTTACCATATGATGCATCAGATCACTGTTCAGATGAGGAACCAAGGTGAAATTTCTTGTGTGAATGGCCCTTGGTGGCTGGTCCAGATGTGGTTGCAACTGTACATGCATCAGATTGTATCAATCGACCTCCACAGCCTGGGCTTTCCATCTGTCAACTATGCTGAAGGTGAGAATCCACGACAAAAGGCCTGTCAGACATATGGTGAAGCTGCATCTTCTGTTGTTATTGATATAGATATTGGCCATCTCTTCAAGCTGTTTTATAAGGGTTTTGGCCAAATAATCTGGTTCCCCTACAGAGGAAATGAAAACCTGACTCTGCCTTGCAAATTCAGTTATCAATTGGGCTGCACAGATGATGAATCCAAGGAGATTTTCAACTGTTTCATTAGGCCTTGTGCTTTGCCAGCAGAATTCCATCATGGCAGGCTGGTAATCCCAACTTATGAATTTTATAATCCCAACATGGTTGCCAGGCAACTAGGATTTGGTCAATTACCTCCAAGGTTGTATTTTTCAAGCATCATAAAACCTAGGGAGGTTCTGTCAAACATCACTGAGACCAACAAAGTTTTCAACTTGGGATGTAAATTTCCATTATATGGACTCGATCTTTTGGTAACAACCGAGGTTGCCCATCCTTTATTCAAATCCTGGTGGCAAGAATGGCGTTCTCACATTTTCAGCACTCAAGCCCACCTTCTATGCCAAGTCCTCATGCCTCAATTTACTTCTGATGATGAGGTATCTCTCTTTCTCAGAACTTCTCCTGTTCTTGAGCTTTTACCCTTATTCTAATCACTTCTTTGAACAGGACAATGCTCCTCCAAGCCCCCCAGAAGTTCAATACCGGCAACCCGGTCCGATTGCTTTGCCTTAGGACATGATGCTCCAACTTTAGCAAGTCTTCAACGGGACCCCGCCGATGAGGTAGTGCTTTTGAAGGACACGAAAAGGAAGACTCCTTCTTCTCCCAAAGACACTACTGTTCCCAAGAAGATGAGATCAAAGAAAGCTAAACCCACTTCTCAGGTATGAATGCCCCCAGTCTTTCTGTCTTCATTTGCTAAGATGCCCATATTTATCATTCCCTTTATAGGTACAAGCCAATCTTCAGAGTTTTGAAAAAACAGTGACTTTGGAGGATTCCCCTGACGTATCCACTGGTCATGTAGATGTTGATGAGCCTGTTGGCAACCCTGGTATATACTTGCATTTTACGCCTCTCTCTCTTCTAAATAATGTACTGGTATTCATCATGTGTTTCATGGTTTAGATGAGCAAGGAAAAGCAACAGAAGCACTCATTCCTCATCAGGCGACAGATTCTTCAACTCCGGCTATACAGGTTGCCTCAACAAGCCATGCTAATTCTGAAGCATCCACTATGTTAATTACCCAGGATATTGATTCCACTATGGATGCAATTGATCAAGTCTTTGTGAAGAGGTATCACTCTTACTCCATTCGGCTATTTTTCGTCTTAGACCGAATCACTTGACTAGACTACCTTTTTCGTTTCATCAACAGGATCTTGCTTCACCCACAAGCCAGTTTTTTCCCTTATTGCTGAAGAATTTCTTTGGGGATGATGAAGTTTCTTCTAATCAGCAGTTATCGTCGAGAATCAATCCAAGCTGAAGGATATAATTTTATTTCTGAAAAAGGATGTTGTTGCTTTGACCCAAGATTCGGATAAGATAAGGGAAATAGCAGAGCTCATTGATCAAGAGCTTCCTTCCAATCTTAAAGCTGCTATAGATGCCTTATCCCACCTTGATGATCACTTTGCTGCTATCAAGAGGGCACATAAGAATATATCCACCAAGGTGACTTGGAGAGAGGTAAAGTGGCTAAAGAACAAAGCGGGTTAAGGAGCTTTACTCGACATCAAGTCAACCGAGCACCTCTTGAGCACTTTGGAACCAGAACTGCAAGTCATGAGAGATGAAAGAACCAAGCTGGAAGCTCAGCTAGCTCAATTAAATGCCAATATTCAGTCTCATGAAGCCAAGCTTGCCAATCTGCCACCTCTTGACTTGGCTAAGTCCAAAATTCAGTCAGTCATCAAGGAGACGCGGCAGATCAAGAGCAAATTATCAAAAATCCAAGACTCCGAAGAAGAGGATCAAAAAGCTCTTGATGAAGTTAACCGAATCAAGGCTGATGCTCTTGATGCCATTAACTCTTTTCTGAACGCATAGATATTTGGCTTGTATTTTGAAGATGTAAATATTTAGATACGGCCCTGTTATACCTGAGAACAATCCCCTTTTCATGGGAAATTTTCGTTTTTCTCTTTCTTCTCTGCTTCTGTTATCATTCGGCTGTCCCCGAGTATGACTATACTCACACCTGTGCAATTTAGCCGAACACAACCGCTGTAGGCTCAAGTACACACTTTTAGCCGAATGATTCCCATTTCAGCTTTTTTAGCCGACCGCGTGCTGGTAACTGAATCGACCACAGTAATGGGCTTGGCCCAAATCAATACCGGCCCACAGAAGTGTGAAAACCCTATTCTGTCAATTGGTTTTCCCGCAGGTTCCGCCACGGCTCCCATCATTCATAAATAGAGCCACTCGGCTCCCATCATCACCACGCCAATCAGTTGCCATCTCCAATCTCTTCCACTTCCTCTCCGCCTTCAAGCCCAAAAAACCCCATCACCACTGTCGACGAAATATCGGCGATAGTCCGACCAGGGGTATGCCCTGACCGGTAATGGATTGGCGGAAGGCGCACGAGATTGCGAGCAAGACGTAAATAGGGAGCAATCACACGAGGTTTACCCAGGTTCAGGCCGCAAAGATGCGTAAAACCCTAGTCCTGCTCTCTGTTTCGATTATGATGTGGATGTATGAGTTTGTGCGTTATGCCGATTACGTCCTCCGGCATGGGGGTCCTTGCTCTCCTTATATATCGCGGGGAGCAAGGTTACAAGTCGGAACTAGCCTATCTCGGTACTAAGTTTACATACTTTACAAGTCGAAACTTTCCTATCTAGCTAGGTCTTGTCCTCCTTGTCGGTCTTCGATATTCTTGCCTTTTTAGGCTGTCCGACCGGCCGAGCCGATTGGTCTTGAAGCTTGATGGGCCGTCCTGGCGATAGCGTGTCGGCCCAAACTAGGCCGTGAGGGTATATGGAGTTTATACCTCCACGGCTAGTCCCCGAGCATCATGGATCTTGAGGGAAAAAACATCGTCTTGCTTGGTTGAGTGAGAAAGGGTGGTCGGACACACGTTCGACATGTGGTCCGAGCAGGTGGAGGACCGTCTAATGCTTCCGACCACACTTTGCTTACACTTGGTTGACGTTTTCGGTTTTGACCGAAAGATTTATGATGCTCGAAAAGAAAAAAGAATTTTGAAAGGGTCCCAAATGCGGAGACGTGGGCCCTCGTTAGTGTGTGATGCCCGCCATCACATGGTATCTGTCGTGATTGGTCGTTGCCTTAGCTTAGTTTTGAACTAAACTTCTTTGTAAAGAGAAAGATTCGGGCCGAGTCATGCAAATGACGTGGGCCCACGTAGTCCCGAGGTTGCCGTAAGATAGTATATGTTGCAGTAAGCTCTAAAAGAAGGATCTAGCCCATGTCACCTCTCAGGTGATGTGGGCCCACGTAGTCCCCGAGCCTGAGATGAGGTGGAACACGTTATGTCAGGGTCTAAAAAAGAAGACAACGGATCATTATATTGTGCTTTATGTGTTTCCGACCACTCTTTGAGTGAGACCGAGCAGGCCAAATTTCATTTGGGCTGGTCGGTTTGAACCATGCCATAACTTTGTCATGATTAAGTTAAGGCAGCTTTGCTACTTAACTCAGTCCCCAGCGTGGTTGTGAGACCATGGTTTTGAATCTAAACCCATGAAATAGCTTAGCTATTTGTGTGCCAGAATAACCGGTATCATTGGCCAAAAAATCCCAGCTCAGCTGTCGGATTGTGTGGGTTGAATTGTTGATGCTATACTGTAACTTTGTTACAGCGGGTTGGAACGCTTCTTCGAGTTGTTGCTGCAAAGAGAAAATTTGGTATGAGTGAATGTTTTGATGAGGTATGCTGAATCGTATTGTTTTGATATAATCTATGACACGAAGTTGTATCAGGATGTATTATTTAAGAATGGTCTTGGTAATCGCCTCTCCTTAGAGTTAATCAGTCCTCAGGTGTGTAGATGACCTATAGTGAATAGCGCGTTGCCGAATCACTTAGGGCCCTATTTCCGTTGGATGCGACATTGTCATCCCCGTGTTGTATAGCGTTGGGGCTGTGAACACGTAGCGGGATTGATCGAGACAAGTGCATGCCGATTGTTTTTGTTGGAGGGGTGACGTACTTGGCCATTTGGTACAAAGAAAAGAGGATGTTTTTAGCTTTGTAAAGATGTTTTGAACGTACTTTGAAGTAGTTCGTGTAAAGAAATCTTTTGTGAAAAAAGATTGGTGAGGGCATGTATGTTAGGTTAGGAGAGCACTTATCGTATTTTGCTTGTGAGCCACCGTCTTCCGTGGTGGATTTTGATCATGCCTTTGTTCCGAAAGAATGGTCATGTGGTGTGTAAAATTTTCTTATCATGCGAAGGCTAAGTTATGCTTGTTATAGATTTAGAAGAAAAAATTGCTAGCAACACTAGTCTCTTTCTCATTCAAGAGCCGACTGGCCTTAGGGATTAGATGATCCTAAACAAACAAAGCACGGTGCCGGAGTGTTTGGAGCCCTTTTCCTTTGGGAGCGACCGCCGGCGCACTCTGTGTTGTTTGAGCGTGGTCTTTGTTAACACGTAGCGAGTGAGACCGAGACGGTGCGTTCGGCTTGCTTCGTGTTTGAGAAAAAAGATTTGTGAAGAACTAGTTTTCCAAAGTGTGGTCTTTTGAAATGGATGGATAAATAAAATAGAAAATTTATTAGAGATATTGGATACTTATCTTTCGTCCATCGTGTCACGTCGTGATCGCGTGGAGCGAAAGAATATTCGTTTGCCGATGCAACCGTACATCAGCAACCGACCTGTCACGTCCATCTGTGTTACATTTTTGGGCTCCGGTCGGGTCAATTCTCTTTGTTGACGTGGGATCGAGATGTCAGTGACTCAATCGCTCCAACTCCCTGACGATGTGAGTCAGCGAGCGCGCGGGGGTTCCCGATGCGAGGGAAACGTATAAATGCATATCGTGCTACTGGAGCGGTTTTTTGTCGCTTCGTGCTCTTGGGGAACGAGAGGGCCGCGGGGTTTTGATTACCCACAATCCCATCGGTTGCCTTCTCGAGTCCTCCAATCTCTCTATAAATTGGCACCTGCGCTGAGAACTTCTCTATCCGCAGCGCATTTTCTGTTCTTGCTCCTCTCCTTCTGCCCTCCAAATTTAGGGTTTTAGATTGCATTCGCTCGTCGCCGTATGTTAGGTGAATCCCTCGTGCCATCCCTTAATGGGTTCATGCCAAAACTGTGGCGATTTTCTCTGATTGCTGCCATGTGTTTTTGGCGTTCTTCCCTTCGTTTTCTTTCTACGTCTTGGTGTCGGTCGGCAAGTGCCCCGGCCCCGTGTGCGTACGCCTCGTCATTGAGGAGACCGAGTTGATCGTGCTCGTGGCCGTTCGCTCTTTGCTCCGTTGCACCCGATGTTGCCATGGCGTCAATATCTCTTGCCGTCGTCTTTCCCTTCGTTGTTCATCCCTTCTGGTCGCCATGAAGGGCGGCGGCCAGCTTCGACGTTCGCAAACAACCGAGCGTTGGATGTGTTGCTGCAGATTGTTCTTGCTTTGTGTCGCGGTAGTAGGCGCAGTTGGTGGGTTCCGACCAGATCGTCGAATTTCTTCGGCGCGTCGCCGTCGTTCGTTGCGACGGGCGTTTCGCATGTTGTTGACGCGTAACTCCGACTAGGTACATCGTGTCGGGTAGTTTGTGTCGTCGAGCCGGGATCGCTGTTGTTCCGTGAGGCTTGTTGTGAAGTCCTCTCTCGGATCTTGAATATCGGCTAAGATTCTCTCGCCGTATATTGCTCGGACCGGCCTCTCCGACCACTACGAATGATGGTTGGCCGTGGTCGGAGCATTTGTGAGTTTCTTCCGCCACCTTTGTTTGTGTACGGTTGCCACGAGGATTTGTTGGAATGTGACGTCGTAGATTCGCCGGCCGCGAACGTGGCCGTTCGGAGCGCCCAAAAGTTACTCTGCGACGGTTGTTTTGTCCTCGTGTTGATGGATTAGGAACTTGTTGTTGTCGCGCGGTTTGTAGATCGCGATCGACGCGTCGTCGGAGCGACTCAAAGTTGGCATGGGTTTCGTCAACCTCATGTCTTGTTGATGGATCAAACGGAGTAGATCCGTGTTGGCGACATGCCTCCTTTGGTTAGGACCGGTCGGAGGTGTTGACGCCGTGCCGTCAACTATCGTGGTGGATTGGTTGGGACTGCAATGGTGGTCACCGGGATGAGTTGGATCGGTTTGGCGCAGCCACCATTGTTGGTGCCATTGTCGTGATAGCCGGAGGCGTGAGAGTTGTAGTAGCAGTTCTGGCCGAGTTGGAAGTCCAGTGAACGTTCCGAAGTTGAAGGTGAGGCCGGCTTCGAAGATCATGGAAGCCGGGAAGGAAACCATCTTGATCGACATGAAATCTCGGTGCGCACCCCCTACCCGGGCGCGCCACTTGTCGACGAAATATCGGCGATAGTCCGACCGGGGTATGCCCCGACCGGTAATGGATTGGTGGAAGGCGCACGAGATTGCGAGCAAGACGTAAACAGGAGCAATCACACGAGGTTTACCCAGGTTCAGCCGCAAAGATGCGTAAAACCCTAGTCCCGCTCTCGTTTCGATTATGATGTGGATGTATGAGTCTGTGCGTTATGCCGCATTCTGTCCTCCGGCATGGGGGTCCTTGCTCTCCTTATATATCGCGGGAGCAAGGTTACAAGTCGGAACTAGCCTATCTCGGTACTAAGTTTACATACTTTACAAGTCGAAACTTTCCTATCTCGGCTAGGTCTTGTCCTCCTTGTCGGTCTTCGATATTCTTACTGTTTTTAGGGTTTGTCCACCGGCCGAGCCGATCGGTCTTGAAGCTTGATGGGCCGGCCTGGCGATAGCGTGTCGGCCCAAACTAGGCCGTGAGGGTATATGGAGTTTATACCTCCACAACCACCAATGGCGAGCGGCGGCGATCGCGGCAAGCGCCTGGCCGAGAACGAGGCGGAGGGAAGCAATGCCCGGCGCCGTCGGTAAGAAATCTTCATCTCTTCGAGTCGAGTTGCCACAGATCTTGTTTCCTTTCACCCGATCTGGGCCTTGCCCCCTTGCGGTTATTCACTTCCTTGATTTTGTTTCAGGGGTACCGGGGTCGCCGGCGATTACGCCGCCAACTTCCGGAGGCAGGTCGCCCGGGCCGGCACTCACACTCCTCCTCCTGCTACCGCTCCTGCTCCTGCGGCGGATGCGGCGGAGGGAAGTAGCCGTGGTGGCCGCCGTCTGCAGTAATGAAATAACTTCTCTATGCCGGCGTTTTTTTTATATATATATATAGCCGATCTTGATTGCACCTTGCTTGTAGGACGGCGAGGATCAGCACCGGCCAATGGCGCTCGCGGCGCGGCCGCGGCGGCGCAGCAGCGGTGCTCCTCGCTCCGCCCTGCTCCGGCCCCGGCTCCTGCTCCTGCTCCGGCGCCGGCCTCTGCCTCGGCCTCGTTGGGGTCCTCCTCCGGCAGCTCGTACCGCCCTATATGGGATAGGAACGACGAGGAGATCCCGGCGTACACCCGCTACGACGCCGACGCCTACCGCCGCGAGAGGGACGAGGCGCGGAGCTTCTTGGTGAAGAAACCAAGAAGTTCGGATCGCCACTGGAATGGGAGGACAACCGCCGGCAGGCTCGAGCGAGGCCATCACCGCATTTGCTCTACAATCATTGCTTTGATTCCCGTTCTTCCCGATCCGTTTATTCATGGGTCTCTGTCTTGTGTTTTGCGAGATCTCTCCAATGAACTCAACCGCCTGAAGGTGGCGGCGACGAGGGTGGCCGATCAGGTGAACGCCAGGGGACCGACCGTGGCGGATCGTCTAGAGGCGGTGCCTGATCAGATTGATCGGGCAGCCATTCATGGTGTGCGCCTTGGCACCTCCCTTGGCTTGGCGGGGATGTCGTCCTGGACCGGGGACGACTACGCTCCCATGCCGGTCGGCTTCCGGGGTGGTCTCCCCCACGAGGTCGACGGCATCGAGGGTCTTCTGGCGGCGTACGACGACCACGCCGACACCATGGCCAATGCCACCAACCCGGAGTCCGTCCTCAACAAGCTCTTCACCGAGGAAGATGAGTAGCTTGTATTAGGGCTGGCGCGGGTTGTACAATAAAAACTTTTTAATGAAGAATGATGGTCTCCTCCTTGCTTTCGCTTGTCTTAGCTGCAATGGCGTTTTAGTTATCGTGTTTGTTCTTGCGAATTTTCTTCACTCCTTAGTTAGAACTCGACTGCAACATTCTTCCCGAACGAAACTTTCCCGAGCGCATGACGTCATCTTATCCAATTAGATCTTGGCACTGCTCCATGACTTGACATTTTGTAGCGTAGCTCTTCAATTCCCTTTATCTTCTCCCGATAAACCTACCAGCTGAGAGATAAAACTGTTCACTTATATTCTAAAAAATTGGCTAAAGGCGATGCAACTGCATCGGCTACTTCTATTCTGAAGACGATACACACGATATCGGCTATTTTCTCCAACTTCTTCCCTTTGTTCTGAAGGCGATTCTTTATTCAATCGGCTATACCACGTTTAAGTCATAGTCACAACTAAGATCCAACTTCAATACTTGGATAAAACTTCTTGAGGTATCTGCCATTGATGGCTCTAGTAAGCTCTTCCCCAAATAGCGTTTTCAATATATATGCATTACCAGGTGCACAACTGACAACTCGAAAAGGTCCCTCCCAATTCGGAGACCACTTGCCGAATGTTTTGTCTTTGGTACCAATCGGCAATATTGTCTTCCAAACCAAGTCTCCTTCTGCGAATTGCTTCACTTTGACCTTCTTGTTGTAGTACTTGGCAACACGCATTTTATTCTTCTCAATGTTCTCCAAAGCTTTAAGACGAATCAAATGCAAATCTTCCAATTCATCCATCATCAAATCCTTATAATCTTTATCCGTCAAGTCCTTTTGCAACTCGACTCTTCTTGATCCCGATTGCAACTCCCAAGGCATTACGGCATTATGTCCATAAACCAACTCATATGGAGATGCTTGTGTGGACCCATGGCAAGCCATTCGGTAAGCCCATAACGCTTCATTAAGGACCAAGTGCCATTTCCTTGGCTTCTCTTTGATCTTCTTTTGGATGATCTTGATCATGATCTTATTTGATGCCTCCGCTTGGCCATTAGCTTGTGCATAATAAGGGGAAGAATTATACAACCTTATTCCCATGCTTTCGGCAAAGTCACAAAACTCTGAGGAAGTGAACTGAGTCCCTTGATCAGTTGTTATGGTCTGTGGGATCCCAAATCTATGAATTATATGCTCTTTGACAAAGCTAACCATATTTCTCGACGTAATCGTTTTCAAAGGGATTGCTTCAACCCACTTGGTAAAATAATCATTAGCTAATAACACAAACTTGTGTCCTTTTCGGATGGAGGATTAATCTGTCCAATTAAATCTATGCCCCATCCTCTACGAACGGCCATGGTTTGATTATCGGGTTCGAAGCGAGATGCGTGTGCTCTCCGAACATTACCAAATATCGACAATCTCGACACCCTTTGTAATATTCAAAGCAATCCTCCAACATAGTCGGCCAAAAGTACCTGTTCTCCCGATTATCCACTTCATTCGGTAAGCCGACCGATGTGCACCACAAGCCCCTTCATGAACCTCAAACATAATCTTCTTAGCCTCTTCTTGACTCAAGCACTTGAGCAACACTCCATCTATAGACTTGTGGTACAATTGATCATCAAGAAGTACAAATTTAAGGGCCTTATACCTGAGCCTTCGGGAAACTTTTTGAGATGGATCTTTCAGATAACTGATAATGTCACTTCTCCAATCATTATCCACTTGATCAGTATTGAAAGCACCTTCTTCTATTGTAAAAACCTCATGATTTTCCCGATATCCAGAGGCTGCTTGAGCTAATTTATTTGCTTCTCCATTGTGCTCTCTGGGTATATGATGCAAAGTAATCACTGAAAAGCTTCTTAGAAGTTCCCGACATTGTTCATGGTACCCTTGCAGTACATCATTTTTGCATTCATATTGTCCTGTCAACTGATTGATCACCAATTCAGAATCACCAAATACCTCGATAGCAACAGCTTTCACTTCTATCAACAGCCGAAGCCCTCTAAGCAAAGCTTCATACTCTGCTTGATTGTTAGTGACAGGATATTCAATTGAAAAAGCAAACTCAAATGTCTTTCCACGTGGGGATATCAAAAGAATACCAGCACCACCACCTTTGTCACATGATGATCCATCAAAAAATAATGCCCATGGGGCAATGTTAACCAGATCAACAGATAAATCACGATGCTGAGTAATAAAATCGGCAATTATCTGTCCCTTCACTGCTTTGCTAACTCATATCTCAGATTAAACTCTTACAGTGCTAATACCCATTTGCCGATCCTTCCATTTAAAATCGGCATTGATAACATGTGCTTAATTACATCAAAATTAGATACCACCACACATTCGGCATTTAACAAATAGTGCCGAAATTTGGTACATGAGTAATAAACACACAAACAGAGTTTTTCTATAGCCGAATACCTTGTCTCGGGATCTAGCGGTTTTCGGCTAAGGTAAGCTATTACCCTCTCTTTTCCATCAAACTCTTGCATAAGGGCCGATCCTATTGTTAGGCTATCGGCCGCCACATGACTTGAAAGGCTTCTCAAGTTGTGGAGGTACCAACACCGGTGGAGCCTTCATATATTGCTTGATCTCATCAAAAGCCTTTTTTGTATGTCACCCCAAACAAATTTCTCGGGTCCTTCTTGAGCTTCAACAATGGAGAGAAAGGCAATACTCTTTTCGATAAATTGGATATGAATCTTCTCACGAAATTGATCTTGCCCAACAATGATTGTAACTCTGTGAGGTTAGTTAGGGGCACAATTTTGTCTATTGCTTCCATGCTTTTCTTTCCAACTTCTATCCCTCCTTTGTGAATCAAGAACCCCAAGAACTCACCAGCCGAGACTCCAAAAGCACATTTATTTGGATTCATCTTCAAACCATGTCTTCTTGTGCACTCCAAAGTCTTCCTTAAATCGGCTAAATGTCCTTCATGGTTTCTGGATTTGACCACCACATCATCAATGTAAATTTCTACAATCTTGCCAATTAATTCATGAAAGATATAGTTCATGGCTCTCCGATAAGTTGCACCAGCATTTTTCAATCCAAATGTCATCACTATCCATTCAAATAATCCAATATGACCGGGGCATCGAATGCGTCTTCGCAATATCTTCAATTGCCATGAAAATCCGATTGTAGCCGCATTGCCATCCATAAAGCCGATGACTTCATACCCGTTTCTTCGCATCCACTAGTAAATCGGCAAGCGGCATTGGGTAGCCATCCATGGGAGTAGCTTTGTTGAGATCTCGAAATCTATGCATACTCTCATCTTTCCATTCTTTTTGTAGACAGTACTATGTTTGAAATCCACTCTGCATACCTGCATGGCCGAATAAAGTTTGCTTCAATCAGTCTTTCAACTTCTTTCTTTACATCGGTCAATACCTCTTCTTTATAAATTTTTCGTGGAGGTTGTTTGAAAGGACGAAACCCAGGTTTTATAGGCAACTTATGCTCAACAATTGATCGATCCAAACCAGGCATCTCTGTGTAATCCCAAGCAAAACAATCTTTAAACTCTTTCAGCAACTCTACTAATTTCAACTTATATTCTGGGTCTAAATTTGCACTGATATACATCGGCCTTGACTTTGTGCTATCACCAACATCGATCTCTTCTAACTTGTCGGCCGACATGAAACCACGACCCGGTTGCCTTTGTTGCCATCGATTGGATTGCCCATTAAAAGTTCTTGTCGAGCCGACGCTTGGATCGGCTGTTGATCTCTGTCGAACACATTGACGGGACCTTCTTTCCATTTTTTACCCGAAAGGCAATCTTGTCCATCATACTCCCAATAAAGCGAGGCTCGGAAGTGGCAACACTTGCTTGAATCATCGCTTGAACAACTTCTACATCGTCTCCAATCCACGAATAAGAATCGATGCATAGTTGAGGGTACACAGCAATTGGCATGAATCCAATCTCTTCCCAGAAGCATGCTATATGCCCCCTTGCCATCAATAACAAAGAAAGTAGTGATCAAAGTCTTGGATCCAATCATCAGTTCCACATGTACAGCCCCACGAGTGTCAGAAGCGTTGCCAGCAAAATCTTTAAGGATCATGTCAGTCTGTAATAAATCTTCACTTGTCATTCCAAGCTTCCTGAAAGTAGCATAGGGCATAATATTGATAGAGGCCCCTCCATCCACAAGCATCTTGGTCAAAGGTTTGCCGTTGACATATCCTTTTAGATATAATGGCTTCAGATGGCGATTTTTAATTGGCTTGTCAAAGACTGCTTGCCGAGTCAACACAAGTTGAGCCATTAGGTCTCGGCATTCAGTTTCATCAAAGTCTGAATATACTTCATCTTGAACATCTTGATCTTCAGGAGCTCTAAACTCCAATGGGATAAAGAACACCATATTAGCATCAGCCGAAGGACCCTGTCCATCGTCCTTTTTCTTAGGACGCCACACTGGCTTCTTTTCGGCTAATTCTTGTTTCATCTCCTGGTTCCTCAAACGCTGAACCCTCCTTTTCTGGCTTTTCCTCAAACCAGGAGGGCACCATTGACCTCTTTGCCACCTGTATGAGCTCTCTTCCGCATTATGGGCACTGCTGTGAGCTCAAGCTTGGTCTGCAAACCTCTTCCTCCGATGTCCATCAAAACTGTTTATTTTTAAGCGTCGATCGTTCTCTAGAACTCTCATTCCAAGTCTATCATGAACGGGTCGGCGGTTGACTCGAGATTGCCTATACTCTAAATATTGATCACTGCATTCAGGACAATTGTTCCTAGCAGGCAACTTCAAGCCTTCATTCCAACAGTGTCTGAAGAAGGAGCAATTCCAATGAGACTGCTCTTGTTCTTTCCTGTACTCTTCTTGTTCTCTTTGGCGCACTTCTGCTTCATATCTCCGACGTTCTGCCATGAACCTGCGCTCCTCTTCAATGAACTGCTGCTCTTCATCATACTCTATCTTCTTCTCTCTCTGCCACTTATTCAACAAGTGTTGTGCTGTAACTCTGCGCTTCGGTTCAGTGTGCATTCGGCAATTCCCTTTGGCTGCATTTGAAGTCTGGCCCTTCTCTGTTCGCCTATTTCTGAACTGAACTTGCTGCACCTCTTCCTTGGTAACTTGCCGATCAGGGTCAACAGCACCACTTTCTTTGGCTTTCTCAGAGGTTAAAACCTTCACCTTTCCCTTCTCTTTGGACTCACCAGCATCAACCATGCCTATAGAGAAAGAAATCATGTTTACGGGAAACGGCCGATCATCCACTTTCATCTTGCCATCGAACCTCAAGTGTCCATCTTGGATAGCCTTCTGAATCTTCACTCTGAACACTCGACAGTCATTGATATGATGAGAGCTTGTATCATGAAACCCACAATATTTCTTATCTTTTACTCCTTCTGGGCGCAACATGGGATGTCCTTCTGGCAGCTTAATACGTCCTTCCTTAATTAGATACAGGAAAAGTTTATCTGCTTTGTTGACATCAAAATCATAGGATCCCTTCTGCTGTTTCACCCATCGTTGACTAACTAAAGTAGGCTCCTTCGTCCAATTCAGCTCCACAGCCTACCTCATCCTCATCTTCATATTCAGATGCTTCTTCCAGAAAACCTTGATACATATCAATCGTTGCACTATTCTTCTGAAAGCGGGCATCTCTCCTGAATCCTTGGGCTTGGTTACTCATTGCTGTCAATCTCTGTGCAAGTTGCCCCAGGTCTTCAAACTCCGTGCCGAACAACTTATCCTTGATGTGTGGCAACATGCCTGCAATGACTAGCTGTGGGAGCTGATCATCGGGTATGTTCAGAGAATAGCACATGTTCTTGGCTTCTCTAAATCTGCGAAGATATTCCATTGGTGTTTCAGTAGTCTTCATCCTCATAGCCCACAGATCAACCATCTTCTTCTCATTGGTTCCGTATAAAAGTATGCATGGAACTTTTGTTCCAATTCCCGCCCACGTTCTAATGGAATTGGCCGGGCCGTGATGCAAACCATGTGAAAGCCGGCCTCGTCGGAGACATAGGAAAATATCTCGATTCTCAAGCTTCATCACTAGCAGCTTCTCCAAGTTGCATCAAGTATCCGCTAATGTGCTCAATGGTACTAGTGTCATCTTGACCAGAGAATTTAGTCAAATCTGTAGGTGGTTTTACTCTTGGTGGAAGAGCTACTCTGTTGTACCATTCTGGAAAATGGGATTTATATGCATATGTCGATTCTTTGGTTTAAGGCCGAACCGATTCTACATCATATCGGCCATTCTCGCTAGGAGAACATCATTGGCATCCCGTGCCCCTTGTCTTCCGAAGGTATTCCCGATGCACTCGTATACCCGGATTTGGCAAAGCATTGAAAGCAATGTAATCGGTAAATTCATTGTATCCATCTCCATAGATACTCTTTCGCAACTGTTTGCCACTCGGGGAAATCTTGTAAGCGAGATGCGGTATATCTGTTGTTGCACCAAAAGCCACTTGACCATGAGTTTGCGCTCGGTGACAGGAGGCTTCTCTTTTTCATCGTGAACAGCTCCATCCTTGCTTGTACCGATCATCTCTCCTCCCCCAGTTGGCTTCCCTGAAGATGGCTGGGTGTTAAAGAACACTGGTCCACCAAGTTCTCCAAACTTCTCTTCAAAGCGCTTATCTACTGATGGACCGAAGGTGTCAACCATGATTTTGCGGAAGGTGCCCAGAAAAGCTGTGTTGTGGTTCAACATGGTATCTCCTGCGCCTTTATAGATGACTTGAACTACCCTCTCGCATCTCTTCTTCGTCGTAATATCGGATGACCTACGAGAAGAACTCGTGGTAGTGATTGTTTGACGATCACTTTGCCACTCTTGTTTTTGGATAAAGACATTAGACACTTCTGCTGATACTGTTCTATCGCTTGCTCCACTATCTGGCGTTGCTCTGGCTACAGTTCGTCCATGGTCACGTTCAGAACGTGGTTGTTGTCAATCTCCGATCCCATCTTAGGCGAAAAGTTGTCCCACCGGCGTGCCCAAAAAAGTGTGTTGACACAAAATGTGGCGCACCGTGTCTCACACACGGCAAGCCGGAAAGCCTAGCTTCAATCGGATGCCGGCGTTGAATCCGGAAGCGTGCGCCGATTTGACTCGAAAATCGACAAGGGATAAAACGGTAAGATCAAAATCGGAACATGCTGGATGAGACCAGACAGTTCCATCTTTACGGCCCCGAAGCCACTTACGACGACATATAGCTATAGAAGCTATCGCCAACAAGTTTGCAATTCATTCGGCTAATGTAACATGAATGACATGAATAAAACGAACCTCCGAATGCGTGTAAACGAAGACATGTTTGAACAAGATTAAATCATCAAAGCATATCAAACTACATCTCGGGTTTAAAGCATCATCAAGCACTTAATAACTAAGGATAAGTAACTTATAAATATAAATCTACTAAACAACACATGCATAGGCTACTCCAACTAGTTACGCGCACGTCTAGCCTTCATAAACCCGTCGAGCATAAACCCAAGCAAGCTAATCCACCGCATGATACCACTCGCTATGAATTTACACCACTCCTTACTACGAGATCAATCCACCGCATGATACAATCGACAATAAAGAGCTAAAAGCACGTAATTACCTAACAGATCTATAAATACTCGTTACATGTATAAGCATAACCGTATCGGCAAGATTGCCGAATCGGGGTCCATGAAGAAGGAACAAACAAGTAATATGTAAAAGAAACCTATCGATTAAACCGATCTCTAGTCCACTTAGGATGACTAGCTCTAGAGTAACCCAAAGACCTGATCGCACGCACGGTACCCGGTCTGTCAAGGCTTATCTACATCTAACGTGAATGAACCCGCAACACGTAACAATCTAGATCGATCTAATTCGGCTATATGAAATTGATCTACTTGATATTGAATAAGCATGAGATTATGACCAAAAAGCCGAAAAGAGCATCAATCTAGATTGGGCAAAAGAGTGTTGCAAATAAATAAACATTAAATAAAATATGCAACACGTGATAACTTAATGAATCTATTAGATCTTGCCAAATCTAAGAGAGCCGATAACTATCTTTACTCATGTCTTAATCCGCCGCACGATACAAGGCACAAGCAAAAACTTCCCATCATTAAGCTTAAATCCGCCGCACGATACTAAGCAAAACGGATGAGACTACTTGCATCATAATCTAAATCCGCACGATACTAGACATGATAGCAAGGTTGCGGGACTTACGGAGGTCGACGGATCGATTGGCCCTCTCGAAGAACTCACGACACGACTAAAGGACTCGAAGGGTGGCACGTAGTCCGGTTGTATTGAGTTGGTTGTGAACCCCTATTACAATGGTCGAGGGTTTATATTTATACCCTGGACAAAACATGAGTCCTAAGTGTTTTATGAACTATCTAAACAAAATTGGAAAGACACAAATATGCCAACTCTAACCATAATCGGAGTCCTTGACTATTACGACCCCTTCCCTATCTGGTCAGCTCCTTCTTTCCTTCTTTCGCCTCCGAACGAAGCCGTCATAGCCGACCGCCTGATCATTTGCCGAACACATGGAAATTAGCCGACCGCATATGCATTTGCCGAATTGCTCTCTCTGCTCCCTGCGGGCTCACCTGTCATATTCCTGACCAAAATCTGGTGTTAACAGAACTCCAACCCCTGGTATGCAAACATTGTGAATTACATGGTTGCAGGTCATGTACCACCTGGCGAAAGCAGGAAAAAGCTGGAGGTTGAGAGCCGTCGTCATCTGTGGGATGACCCGTACCGTATCGAGTGTGCTCGTACGGCATACTAAGAAGATGTGTGCCGACTTGAGCGAAGGGATGCGCAGATCATTGAAAGCCGTCACTCGGCACCATACGGAGGCCACTATGGAGTATTCCGCACTCAAGCAAAAATGCGCGGTGCGGATTCTTCCGCCGACGATGTATGTCGACACCAAAGAATTCATTCGGAGGTGTCGGCGGTGCCCGCCAAGGTGGCATCACGGCTCGCAATGCAATGCCCTCCACTTCAACCTTCAAATAGAAATATTTGATGTGTGGGGCATTGATTTCATGGGGCCTTTCCGTAAGTCCCAAGACTCGCGAGTACATCCTTGTTCCGCGACTATGTCTCCAAGTGGGTGGAGGCCATGCCATGCCGAGTACCGACGCAAAGCATGCTCGAAAGATGTTCCACGAAATAATCTTCCTCGCTTTGGTACACCACGCATGGTGATCAGCGATGGCGGGTCACATTTCATTGATCGAACCTTCAGGCATTCTTAAAAGAGTCGGGGGCCAAGCACAACATCGCCACACCTTACCACCCACAAACCGGTGGCCAAGCCGAGACCTCGAACAAGCGAGATCAAGAACATCCTACGAAGACGGTCGATGACATGGGGAAAGGATAGAAAAGTAAGCTTCCCGATGCACTCGGGCATACAGATGACCTTACAAAACCCCCATTGGCATGTCACCGTTCCAGCTCGTATACGGAAAGAGAAGCCATTTGCCAAGAGAACTCGAGCATCGAGCCCATCGGGCAATTAAGAGCCGGAACATGGACCTCAAGCTAGCCGTAAGAAACCGCCAAAGGCAAATCTACGAGCTTGAGGAATGGCGAGAGAAGGCATACCTGCAAGTTGCCAAGCTCTACAAAGAGCGAACAAAGAGGTGGCACGACAACCGGATAAAGCCCAAGGAGTTTCGACAGGCGACAAGGTCCTACTATTCAACTCCAAGGTGAAATTATTCGGTGAAGGAAAGCTTAGAAGCAAATGGAAGGGGCCATATACCGTCGTCGACACATCGTTTCATGGCGCAATCACAATCCAGACGACAACGGTAACATCTCAAAGGTAAATGGCCACCGCTTAAAACCTTTCCTTGAGCCTTCTTATCGTGCAAGGTTAGATCAAGAAATTGATAGAATAGATTTAGTCATGCCGAGATAATTCCTTGATTTAGTTCAAGGCATGACTTTCATTTATTCTATCTTTCTTGTGTCTTTAAAAAAAATAGTTTATATATTCTTATGTTTATGTTTTGTGTGGGAACCCTCTAGTTTCTCTCTGAAATTTTTCTAGGATTTTTTCCACACAAAAATAATTTTATGTCCAAAATATCCAAAATCCTCTAGATTTTCAATCACAATCGAATTTTCGCGCTAGTAGGATCAAAATCACCAACAAATTCGAGAATCAAACAGCATCAGCCTGAGATGGAAGAAAACCTGGGCCGAGCGGCGCCCGTGACGGCGCGCTCGCGCCTCAGCGCGCGCTCGGGCGCCCTCTCGGTGCCCGATTTTCTCCCATCTCTTTCCCGTCGTTTGCCGATCTTGATGATCATGGTGATTCTGATCCTGAAGCGCAAGAGATGCGGGGATGGCCCATTCTCTCCTATAAATACCACCCTCCTCCTCTCATTCTCTTCACACCAAGACAAGCCTTGTCTTCTACCTCTCTCTCACTTCCCAGCAGCATTCCTAGCCCTAGCCATGCCCTTAGTTCCTACCAATGCTGGGTTCAACAAGGAGAAAGCCCTCTCCTTCGCTAGAAAGTTCCTAGAGAGGAAAAATGAAGAGACCCCGGTAGCCGCTAGTGCAATTCCATTGAAAGGCAGCAAGGGTGGCGATGCCTACCCAAGCAAGCGCTACAAGGCCACGTCCAGGATCTTCGTCATTTAAGGCCCCAAGTTTCTCCTACACCGTAGGAGGAACGAATACGCCAAATGGAAGGCAAGGAAAAGGGTTGTTTAGTAAATCCGGGGTCGCTACCCATGTGTCCCTCGCCTCGTTTGCGACCCACCTATCCAAGGGCAACCTCGACGGCATCTTCGGGAGGATCCTCCGAAAAGAAAGAATCTACTAGAGCGAGAATTGAATAGGAAAATTAAGGAAATCTCTAGTTACATTCGCCACCTTAGGGAAGGTTGGCGAAGGGCGAACCTATGAGGTCCAGCTCCAGGACGAAATCAACTCGTACCATGTAGAAATGTTTGAGGAGTTGAAAGAAATGGCTCGCAAGCACGGAGTCATGCACGCCCTCGAAGAACCTCGTCTTTAGCAACTAGGCACACACGCTCTTTCCCTTTCAATCATTTCCCTTTCCAAAGTTTTTAAAAGTGTGCCTCTTGTATCAAGTCTGATTTATCAATGCAATATTTTATTATATAGATATATATTGTGTCTTGTCTCCACTTGTTTTTGTGTGCACTTTAAGAAAAAGACAGATACAAAAACAAGTGTGGGGGAGGCACCTCGCTCCTTGACGCACAAAGATTTTCGACACGACAAAAACACAAGTTTTCGCGCACTCTCACTCCCTGCTAACTCCTTATTGCTGAAAATAAAATAAATAAAACTAAAAATGTTGCAAACTCCATCTCTTATTTTCACCAATTGAGAACGACTTGCATACTTTTTATTCCTTGCTATCTTGATTGTGTGAACAACCGTGCAATAGGGACCCCATGTTTTATCTAAGTTATTGGTGGTGAGATATAGTAGAATGATATGATACTTACCAACTCGTGCAATGGACTTGGGTATTTTTATGCAAAAATTCAAAAACTTTTTAGCAAATGTTCCTCATATGATAAGTGTTATGTCCTACCAGAGCCAAATATCTACGCTTACACTTACAAAAACCTGTAGTCACTTTTAGCAATGTCAAGACTTGAGATTCTTGCTAGAGATGGCCTTATCCCCAAGATCATTGCATTTCACCCACCAAATAAATATGCCGACTCTCACACTGAGAGCCGCGCACCGCATTCACCCGCCAAAATAAATTTTGCCGACTCTCACATTGAAAGTTGCGCACTCATGTCATCCACCATTCCACCAAAACCGCTCAAATTCTTACACTGAGAATTGAGCACATATATTCCACATTTTCTCCCTCTTCCACCAAAATACTCTGCCATCAAGTCATGCATCTCTCTCTCCATCATTCATTCAAGAAAGGTATGGATTTGTTATTAGAAAATCCTACAAAGAGAAGCATGGTTCATCAATAAGGAAGAGTTCTTTTCTCCAAGGTCTTGAGATAAAAAAAAGAGAGAGCAGCAAAAAAAAAGAAATAAAGCAAGTTTTAGAGTTGTTCTTCGAGTCCATACCTTCTTGCACATTCTTTCATAAAGAGAGAAACATGATCAGGAGTCCACAAATATTTTCTACACTTGCACTAGCACTTGTATCATCTAGGGATATGGCCTTCTCTTCATGACATCCAGCTGGCTTGACATTGAAACTCTGTTTATCATCCATACCCAAAACTCCACATATCAGCCTGTAGTGGTAGGATGATCAAGAACACCTGGATAGGACTAGCCACCTGAAAAAGAGCGACTTGGGAGTATCACATGAGGATCCAAGGCTAACTTTTGCAAAAATCCTAAAAACCCCGAGTCTCAAAGCATGGGTAGTGTGAGTTGACTTGATTTCAAGCTATTCCTCCTTCAATAGCAGTAAGATAACTTGGTAGACACCATGAATGTTCACAAATACAGGAAAAGCTCGGAATAATCTGTATGCAGGTCAACTCTTGGGAGAATACAACCACCTAGTTCTTCATCCTTTACTCGAGGACGAGCAAAGAGCTAAGTGTGGGGGAGTTGTTGGCGGTGCTTAACTCATTTCTAACCCCGCCAACTTTAGTCTAGGCAAACACTAAAATTCACCTAGAATAGGCCTCTACTCTAACTATTTCCACACGGTATGGTGCAGATCCTTTGTTTGCGGGACACACTTGATTTACACCTAAAATGGACCAAGACATGAAGAAATATACATGGGTAAAAACACCTTTTATTTTGGTCCAAGCAAAACAAGAGAAAAAGAAGGGAAATCAACTTCGAGGCCAGCCCAACCAGAATAACCGGCATGGGCCGACCAGGGCCCAACAAGGAGGCAACCGACCAAAGCCGAAGGTCAGCGGGGCCCGGCCGAGCGCGAGCGCGCGAGGCGCGTGCGCGCCCGTCTCGAGCGCGGCCGGGCCCGGCCGGTTGGTCGGTTTGGTTGCCGCCTCGATGGTCGGTTCGGGGGTGTTTTCGACATTTGCCCCTGCGGAAACCGACCATCCCACTCCTATATAAGCATGGGCAAGCCTCCCCTTCAACAACAATTTCATTATTAATTTTAGATCTCACTCTTCACCATACCTCCATTCCACAAGTGTACAATAGAGAGAGTAGAGCCACTCTACCTAGCCTAGCTAGAATAGAAGTAAGGAGTGAGAGGAGCAAAGAGTAGAGCATCTCTTCAAGAGAGCTCTCGGGAAGCTAGTCTTCCACGGGCGGAGTGCGGACTTGTCGGCTCCCTCCTCGCTTGTACCTCTACGGCGTCTTGCTACTTGAAGTAAGACATCGTGTTTATCTTTCGGTAATACCTTTGAGTAAGTTATTCTTGCTTGTTATCTTCTTGCGGGTTCGTCGTTCATCCCGTGACGGAAGCTCTAGTAAGAGGACCCCTGATAGAGACGGGAGCTCCTGGCCACCGCTAGAGTTGTAGCAACTGGCATAGACGTGGTGTCTAGGCTAGGACCTACCTTCGTTTGCCTCGTAGTCCACGGTTGAGGTGGTAGGCGGCAGGTGGTGACAGCCCTGTCCGTCCCTTGTAATCCCCCACGTCGGCTACGGCGAAGAGCTCTGAGCCGGCATCACTTGGCGTACCGGGTGCGATCCGGTGCCCGAAGTAAGAAGTTTAGCAACGAGTTTAGCCATCTCCTAGGCCCATTACCCTAGAAAACCTCATTACCTAAGCTATCCTACTCCATCTCCGGGCAACCTCTGGTTAGAATTAACTCACAGCCGTTCTTCGTGAAAGAAATACGATACCCGATTACTCACCGGGTGAAGTGCTATAACGGTGATTTCCGTGCGCTTGCGGATTTGGCTGCACACGCTAAGAAACGCCAACAGTGGCCGCGAGCAGGCCCTCCTCCCCCTTCCTCCTTCTTCGACGTCGTGCTGCTGCCGGTGGTCCGGGAGGGCGGTCCGTGGGGGCTGGGTCGCGGCCGGCGGCACGGCCGGCTAGCCGGACCCACCCCCACCCCCTCGGGCATCGTTCTCGGGCGCATGAGGCTGCGGGACCCACCCCCCCCCCAAATCTTCCATTCAACGACGCCGACCGTCGGCGGTCGGGGGGGCAGCCGGCCTCGCGCGCACCTCCCTCGGCTCGAGGTCGGGTGACCTCGGCTTTGGTCGGCGGCGCGGGGCTGCCAGCACGCTCGGGCCACCACCCACGAGCTCCTCGGTGGGTCGTGGTGGCCGAGCCTGCGGCACCGCCCCTGCTCTTCGCTCGTCGCGCCTGGCCACCTCCCCGCGGCCCCGACGCCGATCCTACGGCGGGTCGAGGTGGCCGGGCGACGCCCTGGCCCGGAGGCGCGGGTGCCTCGGCCAGGGACAGCCCCGTGGCCTGTGCTCCTTCCTCCGCTCCCCCTGCGGCGTCCGTCCAGGCTGGGGGGTGGCGGGGTGTGTTTGATCCGTTCCGGTGCCACCTATCTTCGATGCGCCCCGCGCCCGGGCTGTACTCCCTAGCCTCGAGAGGGCTCGGGCGGGGACGTTGCGGCGGGAAGCCCCCAACCTTAACTCCGGCACATCGGGACAGTTCTTGGCGGCGGGATGGTCCTCGCGCGCGCCGTCCCATCCTCTCTAGTCGGGCGGCGGTGCCACGGTGGCTGGCCGAGGAAGACATGCCCTTGCCTCCACTCAGATCCCTTCGGCTAGCATAGGCCCCTCTTGCCGGGGTGGCAAGACGGCGGCCGGCGACGAGTCTTGCCGGGGCGCCCTACCCCATCACCGCCGCTCCGGCGAGCGACGGGCCAGCGCGCGCCAACTGCTTCTACGGGGCCCGCCTCCCCACCGGGTGGTGGGTCGACGGCCGGGCCGCCCCGATGCATGCTCCTCCTACTCCACCTCGACGTTTCTTGTTCGGGCACCAGAGGCGGACAACACGAAGACATCCATCGGCGTACTTGTGGCGATGGCGATCCAGGGCGACGCAGGTGAAAGCCTCGTCCTCAGGCCGGGAGCCTAGGACCGACGACGGTGGCGAACTTCGTCATCCCCTCCTTGGAGGCGTCGTCTCAGCGACAGTCCCTCGATCGCTGTTGCCGGAGCGGATTGGGAACGAAAGCTCCCCTGGGCGCGTGTTCTAACGGTGTTGGCATCTGCGGGCGTCATCTCCTTCCTGAAGGCTCCGTTGGCGCGCCCGCGATGCTCCTCGACGCCGAGTTCAGCCCATGCCCGACCGTCGTGTGTTGTAGAAGTGGTGGGGTTGTGCCTTTTCCTTGTGTTTCGCGTGTGTTTGTGTGGGTTCGTACCGTGGGTGGCGGATCCCGTTTCAAACTTTGTTTCCACCCGGTACCGTCTCGTTGTATTGCATTCGCATTTGCATTCTTCTTCTTAATAAAAAAGATGCGCAAGTCTTTTGCGTATTTGTGAAAAAAAAAAACAATCAATGATATGAGGTTCCGCCTTCAAAAATTGATGTGAGCTTCACAAGTAGTATCCGTTTGCAAGATACTCAGAGGTACCCTTTTTGAAAACCAGACAATATCATCTGCTGATTAAGAAAGAGAAACATATATAGCTAGTCTTTTTGAAAGAAGTAACGAAATTCGAATTTATGAAAATTACTTAAACTCATTATATTACATCACAAGTTCAATACAATAACAATGTCTGAAAACTAAAGTACCATTGTTGACTGGGTGGTCAGTCAGAAACTAAGCGAATGCATTATGCCCAGCGCAAAGCTTAGAGCATGATCGATTCGATTTATTATATGAAAAAACACAAACTTCTCCGGTCTAATTTTTATTCTCTCGGCTATTACTCTCAAAACGACAACGATCCCAGGGAATCGTTGTCAGACATATATAGCTAAAGCGGGGCATCAGGCCGGGACTATGTTACTAGCACCGACGGCAGCCTTGATCTTGGTTATGGCATGGCAGAGCTGGTGTCTTGCGTCTTCAAAGGCCCCGGTGGTGTCAAGGTCGTTGCTGGATAGGTTGCCAGGCAACAGCGTCTGGAACGCGACTGTAACAAGTGATCCTGCATTGTTGTTGTTGCTGTGCCCGTCGATGGGAGCGCTACTGGACGAGCCGTTGGCAGCAGTGTGGTCAGCGTGAGCCTTCCCATGGCCGTCTGGGAGGATGGCGAACCCAGATGGCAGGACGAAAACGTTGCCCCTTTCACGGCCATCCATGATGCCACGCATCAAGTTTTCCTCAATCAGGCTGTACACCACCAGACAGCATGACACGTCGGTGCTCGTCTCTTGCAGGATCAGCAGTTTGCTGTCCGTTACATCAGTAGCCACCTACAATACAATGGATGCAGTAGGATTGATGACTGCAAGCGTTTAGGAGATGAATGAAATATACTGAAGCGTCAAGAGACTCACAGTTGTGGGTTGGAGGACGGAGACGGCATTATTGCCATGGAGGCGTGGCGACGTGGCGACAGAGCCCAATTCCTGCACTTCACCGCCATCGACATGGGTGTCCCACTCGCCACGGCGCTGCAAATCGCAGAGGTAGTCGAAGACATGCAGTGGCGGCGTGCCGGGCAGCCACACGGTAGTGGTGGCGCTCAGAACCGTGACCGATGGCTCTCCTGGCATGATGTCCGCGCAGTTCCATAACGCCAGGCGCACAGCTGCCTCCACCCTCTCGGCGCCGCTGCCACTGCTGACGACGTGCCACTCGTCGACGCTGCTGGTCGCCGGCACGGTGACCGGCCCAGAGACGGCTGCGTAGAAGCTCGCCATCATTCGGCCGGCCAGCTCCAAGACGCTCCTTCTCCCCACGCCCATTGTCGATATGGCTATAATTGCTTATAAATCGTTAACTATGTTTCCATGTATATAAACATATATTAAATGCACCAGAGTTTTATTATTTTCATCGTTTCTGTTAGATTACCTGAACTGCTGCTGCTGCTGCTTGGAAGAATATTGCTGGAACGCAGAACAGTCATGTACTCACACTGTCTCTGGAGGGACCTGAGCCAACGGCCGGCGCCAAGGGCTTGCCCAGATTGCAAGACAGGTCTAAAGAGTAATGGCACAGTAGTCTCATCGTACTCGGCGTGCACGAGCCATGTGACCTGCAATGCAAAAACAATATGAACATCTAGACACCATCAACTATGATGTATCTACCATCAAGGCATCAACTAAAAGTTTTTGTACTCTGAATTGTGGTAAAGTACCTTGCAGTAGCCACCGCTCATGTCCTCGAGGAGGCAGCCGGAGGGGAGCAACCTGCAGCCGGTGGTGTAATTGGTGCTGCTGCCTTCCTGTTCAACTCCACATATGCCATCAACGGACACGTCTACCACAGCCCACCTCCCGTTCTCCATCATCTTGCTAAACCTCAGAAACTTGACGCTGCGGTTCAGCAGGCGCGGCGATTGCACCCACAGCTCTACATTCATCTGCAAATTCATTATATCAATGGACGAACATTCCACACAGAATCAGTTAAGCCCCCGCACGGTAGGCACGCGATCGGTTGTGATAAAAGCGAGCATAATACATATGGACGAAATCATGGCCATCACCAGTTGAATCAACCCGTTGCGCAGTGAGGAACTGCCGCTGGAGATGACTTTGCTGGAACTCACATATGCCACGATACCAGGAAACATCTCAGACCATTGGTTCTGCAGAAAAAATACACCTGAAAAATGCACTAGAGAATTATATATGTAGCTGAAGATAGGTGTGAGTCGCTGTTACCACATCCGTGAGGACGCTGACGAGGTCCATGGCAGTGCCTTTGATCATATCAGTCGCTCTTGTTGCCTCCTCCACAAACCCCTGTGGGCAGAGCCCAAGTAGCCCTGGGAACGTCTGCGAAATGTACTCCTGGTGACTGAGCATCTCGCCGTCCATGGTCGGCACCCACATTGGCTCACCCTTGGTTGCTAACATCACAAACTCTTTCAGGGCACGCTCAGCATGCGAGGTAAGTGTAGCCTGCAGGTTAGTGGTCGTCGTTCTGCGGAATGCAGGGTCCATGTCCATGTGAGCAGATGCCAGATGCTGATCGGACGCCATCGTCGGCATAGCAGAGGGAGGACGCTGTGCTGCCTCGCGGATGAGCCTGTCCATGTAGGCTTTGGCACGCAGGTACTCCTCCTTGAGCTTTGCGTTTTCATTCAGCAGGCGCCACTTCTCCGTGATTGACTGAATTGCCACTGTAGGATTGCTACACCTGAAGCATATCGGGTTCAGCGTTCGTTGCTTGAGTTCCTCGTTCTCAGCTTTCAGCTTGGCAAGTTCTTGCCGGATGTCCTTGTTCTCGTCCCCACAAGCCTTCAACTGCGCATGTCAATTTAATTAATAAACTAATAATTGTAACTGTTTCTCGTATACGAATATAGTTAGCCTCAATTTGTGAATAATTTTGAGAATAAATATAACGGAACAAATTTGTAGCATTCAGAAATCAGGAACTTGTTAGAGATGGACACAAGAGCCAGAACAGCCGACATAGTAAGATGGTGGTAAGATGTAAACTTGCCTTCTTTTGGGAGCGCCGGTTTTGGAACCAGAACTTCACTTGCCTTTCCTCTAAACCAATTTTTGCACCAAGTTCTTGACGCACATCAGGGTTTGGGTGGGAGCACACTCTGAACTGACTGCACATAATAAATAAACATAGTAAATAGAAGAAAGATAATCCCATAAATTCATCATCTGACAAAAATGTGCAACTATTCAATGATTGTAGGTTGTGTCTTACGCTTCAAGTTCTTGAACCTGATCCATAGTGAAACGTTTCGTACGCTTGGATGGCGTCTCACCCACAGGACTACTGTGGTCATCATCTTCAGTGGTCTGATTAGTGTTCACATGGTCCTCTGCTCCTAGAAGAGCATCCACATCATATTCCATATGACTGTTCCATGGAAGATCGGGTATTTCGTCCATGGTGAAACCATCAAGATCTTGTTCATTACTGTTGTTGTTGTTGTTGTTGTTGTTCAGCTGCACTTCGTCGTTCTCCATAATAATCTGATAACAAAAATAAAGAGCGGCAATGAGCAAATTGAATAATGTTAGGACAAACACCATACGTCTTATATATTTCCTGACGATTATAGAGAAATCTCTTATTACAGAACAGTATGAGATGTGGATCTAATCCAATCAGTCCAAAAAATTTGTAGTTCCAATATAAGCACATCAAGTGGCATGCATGATCTTAAAAATATAGAAATAAACAGTATAATTTTCACCTAAATAATTTAGGAGTGCAAACAGATCGGATACAAATATGGTGTCGAGTGTTGAATATCCGGATTTGGATACGGATGGATCTAAAAATACCTCTAGTGATTGAATTCAAACTCAGATACGCCATGACTTATTTTATCAGGAGTGATAATTTAATAATGATTTATAGTTATAGTTTTTTTTTATGGGAATTTATAGTTATAGTTAACACAAATTTTTTGAATAAGACGAATTGACACTATTCTTTTTGGGACAGAGGATGTAGGTCAGATTGGAAGTCAAGATCATATACTGTTGGCCTATAGCATCTATTTATTAGTTTCTCTGTTGTTTTGTTTTTGCATCCGTGGAAGACAATGCATGCGATAGTGCTCGATCATCAAATTCCTATCTATCATTTTTTTCTTTAGAAAAGCTATATATCATCTTTAAGACGCAGGAACTAGCTAGGTAGCCTCATTGTAAGCAATGGAGGTCGGCATTTTAAGCTTGCAGTAGGCTAGACTGAGTAAACTCCGTTCAAATTTGGCATGCCAAATTATGCTTGATTCATCCGTACGCAACCAATGACAATAATTTGCTGGCTTTGTTTTGAAAAAAAAAACCATTTATAAGCCTCTCTGACTAGTAGTTTATAATAACGATGCAAATATGACCTGTGATAGAACATCTCAAGTCATCGAGACGCAGGGATAATCAATATCTAACATAGGGAATTAATAGTTACTAGATTTTGATCCCTGTACTTATACCTTCGATTGAGGATGTTGTTGTCTTGTGCACACTGGATCCCTATTAAGAATTGCTGGCTAGTAGCAGTATGAAGTTCAAGCACTCTGGATCGCTGATTTAACAATGCCTCTAGCAGTATTTAAAAGGTTCTCCCGTAGCAACGGTGAGTGCTTCAAAACGTGAAGGAATAATGCTTTGCTAAAAATGTGATAATATATGTATCTATATGCTTGGAATACATTAATTTCCACTGCTTAAAAATGTTATACAGGAAGGTTCGTGCATTTAATTCCTGCATTTTATATACCCTTTCTCTATATTTATCTCTTGAGCCCTTTTACAATGGTTGGAAAAGCATCTAGATGCCTCTTAATGCCTCTCAATGCCTCATCAGAATTACTATTTTCGTTAATTAATTTCTGAAGGGCAAGTATGGTCTTTTCGCAAAGCATCTAAACCCTAATTATATGTAAAATTGTTCATCTTTTTTAATAAAGCAAATACTAGTCAAACATTATTATTACAATTATAAAAGTACTTTTGTACCCTTGGTTAAAAAAATAAACTACAAAAAAGCAATTGTGACTCTTTTATTAGAGTCCTAATTTCTCCCAAATCCGGAGGCGTCACGATGCCTCACGACTTATAGGCCCACAAATCATAGACACATCAAATGCCTCTTGATGCCTAGGCATTAATGCCTCACGACTTATGGGCCCGCAAATCATAGACACATCAAATGCCTCTTGATGCCTCTCCAACCATTGTAAATTTGCTCTTATCGCTTTGTCACCAGATAGGACTGGCTTACACCATTTATTTCATTCCTTATTAAGGTAACATAGTTTTGGAATTGTTTTAAACCATTCTACCATTAATTTTACTTTGACTGCCAGAAAAGAAAATGAAAAGTAGTGTAATTATTATTAACTTGGGTTACTATAAGCGGTTTTTCTTTTCTTCAGGAGAGACATATGCACTAGAGCTGATCAGTGTTTACCAAGAATGACAACATTTTCCCCATCTCATCCCCAGACACCATACTTCATCATATAACACCTCATATTATTCTTTGAACATAAATCAGGCTCATCGGCAAAAAAAACATAAAGCAATAATAGGCAAAATATACCAAAAAAAGAGAACTCTATATGGCATTGTATTGTATATGATCATAGACCATGGAGTTAGAGGTGGTGACTGCAATCACATAAAACAACACACCAAAAGATCCGGTTCAAACATTTCAGAATACACAAAAGACTTAGCTAAATTTGAAAACTAAGTGAAAGCTAGACATTGTGATTTGTTTTTTTACCATGGCAGCGTTGGCGACACCTTGTTTTTCCACCTTCAAAGGGACCGGATGTTGGTAGCTTGATGTTGGCAGCCTGTTTTCTTGCTCCATATATGGTTGCCTAGCAAAAGGGCTTCGTAGACGCGGTGTGGAGATGTTGCGGGGCCAAGAGGGGAATATAAGGATAGACGAGCGGAAAGAGAGGGATTTTTCTCTCTTACAAATATGCGATTTCGAAAAGATGGGTGTTGCTACTTATAAGCTTTTTACTAGAGCAACCAAACTGAAGGAGCCCACTAATAACGTGCGCGCACACGACATAAGCATGTCACCCGCTATCTTGCTATTAACACTATGAGAAAAAGTTTCTTTTTGAGTACCCCTACATATATGCAGGCCCAAACATTGGAAGAAATACTTTTGCTTGTTGCATACAACACATCCTCTAATTTCACGTTAACATTCCAATTTTTAAACTGAACTACCCCAAACCACTTCATAGTCTAATCTAGCCTTAAATTGAATTTGATTATGAAAGTTTCCATTGTCCTCGACAATCCTCTTGGACATTCCAAGGATTAATCTTTGAAATCATGCTCAGACTTTACTAGCAGACATTATGCCACTAGTTATTTTTACCAAGAAGATTTGGGCTTATTCTTGATTTTGATTGCTCATATGTGTAAAGTAACCTAGGGCCATCTACACGAGTGCACAACGAGTGGCTAGTTTGGAGCTTTTGATAGGAGACACTTGTGAATAACATGTTCTTCACTTCCATAAACGTCACGGAAATGATGCTTGGCTATGTACTCTAAAATTGTATGACTAGAAGTCCTAGTTTAGTTTTGGTAATTGAATTACAATCATAGGTAAACTAAAGTGTTTTATATGAGATGAACAAGAACTCAGTACATAGGCACACTAGTGTGAGCAAATCATATAGCCTAGTGGAGAGGTGGCTTGTGCATGATGCAAGTGCTCAACTAGTGAGATGAAGGAGCTTATTGATTGCTAGACTAAGACTTGAGTAATTGCAAGTGGTAATCATGTTTACAATGTTAATGTCACGTGTTATCTAGCTTCACCTGTGTTTAGCAAAAGATGATGCTAAGGATGGATTCAATGTGGTATACACATACAAGGTACATTTCTATCTTGTATACCTTGGTATCACTTAGTTATAATAAATCTCTTACAAATTCCATATTTATGCATGTGTGCAAACTTGAAGCCGAACAAATTGAGCACACACATAGGGGTAGTTATCACTATTTTAGAAGTTTGATGCTCTATTTTGGACATCAGAAATATTCAGTTATTTTCCATGTTAAATTATACCACCTTGAGTACCTCTGATGTGAAAACTTACAATACAAAGGTTGTAGATAATGGAGATTTACATAGCTTGTTAAAGTTTGGGAATTTTTAGATACGTGGTCTAAATTCTTTGAAAAACATAAGTGTTAGTGTTGCTGTCTTGATCGGTAGCACAAGTGGTAGATGGTTGGATGTCGGGCTTGGGGCGCTCTAGTGCTTATTTATTGTTATCCTTGCTTGTATGTTTGGGTTTGTTCTGAGTATTGCTTGTGATCAAGTGGTAGCACTTTGAAACATCGCTAGTGCATTTGATATCCTTCGGTAAAGAGGCAACCGAATGTAGCAGTGGTTTGCTACCTCTTTGGCTTGTTATCAAGGCCATAAAGAGGCAACATTGATTGCGATGAAAATAACAATATGGCCTTGGTGTATTCAAAACTTATGTGTTGGTATATTCAACCTAATTTAATGGTGGTCTTAGTTAAGCATTCGTGGTGATATTATTCTATATTGCTATTTGTGGCTAGCCCACAACCCTAGAGATGAAGTTGAAGTATCACCAATATGAATTTTATTGTAGCATGCTAAGTTCATTGCATCATTCCTTGGCATTGGAAGTAATAATATCTTGACGTATGGTCATTACTATACTGGCACACATCATAGGATGCAGCTCCACACCTTGTTGGGTGTGCAGGTAGGAGACATTTTGCATCGCATTCATATGCATTCAAGAAGTATATTGAAGGTCTTATATCTATGTTATTATGAAGCAATATGTCTGTGTTATTATGAAGTATATTGAAAGTCTTATGTCTTTGTTATTATGAAGTATATTGAAGGTGTTATGCCTTTGCTATTATGAAGCTCTATCATTTGGCTATGTTACAAATTGAGAGTCTATCCTTTTAATTTGATATCATGTCAATTAGAAACTCCACGTTAAACTGATGTTTAATTCAACTTATGGTCTAAATAACTTGTCAAAACAAGTTCGCTTGTTGAGATGTTTCATCTCACTATTGCTTTACTCAATATAGGTACTTGATGCTTATTTAGAAGGGAAGTGGATTAGCTGCACGTAATACACTTCTTCTTTTAGAGTGTTCAAGTTTAAATAGAAAATAATTTGGTTATTTTTATGAGACTTGAAATTCAATGTTTAAAGAGCAGTTATTAAACTTTTTCATTGGAGTGCAACATATTTGTGTAGGATGTTCGTTAATGCTAATTTTGTCCTTTTGTTAATAAATATGTTTTGCTTCCATGTTGTTTTACATATATAGGAAATGCCGCCAAAATCTTTATTGAATATATGTGGCTGTTGTCGGTGATGTTTAGTAGCATCCCGGGGTGTGTGAATTCCGAAGTGTTACAACACCAGCAAAGGGCGATGCCACCACAGCAATCTGAGACTAGAATTTCACGAAAGGCGGAGGGCAAGAAGGACAAGGAGGGCTGCTCGCCGGTGATGCTGGAGTGGGCTTTGTGCTTCCACCGGTTGCCATAGAAGAAGCCTTCTACCATCTGGGAAAGCTTCTTACAATTGCAGGAGTTAGAGATGGCTCACTTTCAGGAGCGACATACACACTTGTTAGATACCCTTTGCTGATTTAATATCTTTTGATTCTGTAATCTAAATATAGAAAACAATATATCCGTTTCTATTACGTCGATGACCTCTTCGCAATGATGCACTCCATTTCATCATTTGACGTACTTTTATGTGGCGAAAAATTATATGTCCTACAAAACAAGTGAGAGCACAAAAAACTCGTGAAACTTGTGAGAATCAAACCCTAAAACTATAGTCTGTGATTCATTTCGTGCATTTATATAGGTTCACTGATGGTTTACAATGAGTGTTAACTACCATCAATACCATCGCTCATCGAGGGTAAGAAGCACTCGCCAAGGTAAAGGAATCAAACCACGAGTGATCAGGGCTACGCTAACCAACCCAGCTATGAATGTTTGTTGAATTAATGAGATACCTACAATTCCATTTAATAAGGATAAATATGAAAATATACAGTAATAATGACTCCTAAGTATGCCAAATCATTTCCAGAACGACAAGTTTGAGTACGAAGGGACTAGTTAGCTGAATGGATGAAACATGTCTTTAATCTAATAATAACTGAAGTTGTATTAGTTAGTGTGCCTTTTTGTTATAAGAGCAACTCCAACAATTTGGCAAAATCACTTGGCATCCTATGATTTTTACCAAAACCACAAAAACCTCCTCCAACAACTTGGCAAAAACACTTGGTAATTTGGCAAGCTTGGCAAAATTCTCCCTTCACTTGCCAAATATGCCAAGTCCTCAATCACTTGGGATCACGTGTATCCCAATTTACCAACTAGTTTTGCCAACTTGTTGGAGGCTCAATTTTGTGATTTTGGCAAAATTGCTAGGATGCCAAGTTCTTTTACCCAAATGCCAACTTGTTGGAGAAGACCTATTTTTTCACTTGCATTTGTTTGAGACTTGGCAAAACTAGAGATTTGCCAAGTGATGTTTACCAACTTGTTGGAGATGCTCTAAGGGCAGTTTCAACAATCAACTTTTAAGCTAGATTTAAGCACGTTTTTCTCATATTTCAATTAAGGAGAGAGAGACAAGCTTCCTCTTGCACACATTTTAAAGTTACGTGAGAGTGTCATGTGGGGGCTATCCATGTAAAAAGCTATGTGCTAAACTTAATATTACTTAGAGAAGTTTGCTTAAATCCAATTGCTAGCTCTAACCATTACGGGTGTACTACTAATTAGTATAGTGAGATAAAGATGTAAAAAGTAGTGCGCACGTCGGTTCCATGATTGGCGGCACAGATTGTTGGTGGTGGGTATTGTGGTGCTCACATCTTTTGACATCACTCATAGTTTTGGAGAAAGGTAGAGGGAGTGAGGCAACAAGTTGAAACAGAAGACACAAAGACAATCAACTGGTCCCATGCACGGAAATGGCCCAATATACCAACCCTCCCATTTATATATAAGTGGCCCTCTTAGTAGAAATCGTCCAATACCAATGTAAGCCAGCAAGAACCAACAAAGTTTCCAGTCTGCAACTCGCTTGGGAGGGAGAAAGAGAGCAAGCGAGAGCATGGAAGGGAGGGCGTGCACCTCCTTGCTCGTGCTCATCAGCGTCCTACTCGCTCTGGCAGGCCCCGTCGCCGCGGGGATGACGGCCACGTTCACAGCGGGCGTGGCAGTCGCCGACACGGCGGTGCTGCGGCGTCTGATGACGACGACGCTGGAGGACGGCATGGCGCCGGAGCTCACGGTGGATCTGGAGCTGCACCGCCGCGTCCTGGCTGGCGGCTTCGTGAAACCAAACGCGTTGAACCCAGATAGGGCGGCCTGCCTACGGTCGTGCCCGGCGCCCGGGAGGTCGTACACCGGCCGGGGCTGCAACAAAATATACCACTGCCCCCCTGAGTCAGCAGCTCCTCAAGTGATCGCCGCTGCCCACGGGTAGATGCATGCGTGCTTTGTTAATCGGTTGCGTTGTGCATTTTTTTGCTGGTTGTCGTCCATCGAAATCTTGGTTGCTAGCTACTAGTATCTCTTGAAATAATTATATGCGTGTGTTGTAATATACAAGTACAAGACACACTTTAAACCACAAAGACCTTGCAAAGCTGATATATAATAATAATAAATTGAGTGCTTTGTCTTGCTTCTTAATTTGTTTTGTCAATCATCATCTGTGCCTGTCCTTTTGTCTTGACTGCAAATATTTATGCATCGTCACGGAGAAGTTCTGCATTTCGCTCAACTTGATATCACTGGCCACCTTACTTACACTAGTAAATAAGATTATCCTGGCCAAACTATTGACGACCCAACAAATGTACGAACGAACTAAAAATCAGAACGCGGCTTAGTGCCATCTGACCAGACAGCAGCAAATATGGCCATGATGAGCATGCTTTAGCCCATTTCCTGGCGGGCATATCCACACAACTTTAATTTTGAGGTCAATGTGACCCACGAGCAGAGTAGGTGGTGTCGTGATCAGACACCAACCAATACATGAAAGCGGAAAGCCTCTTGAGTACGGGTCAGGTAGAAATCGATGTATAACTAAGATGTCGTTTGGTATTATGCCTTCAATTTCAATATGACTTCTGCACAGAAGATGTACAAATGGGCTGGGAGTTGACCGCGGGGTGGATCCTGGAGATCTCACCGATGAGGTGCTCATGCAGGCACCATCCGGCAATCCAGACCAGTGATCATGTTAAATTCAATGTCTTTTGCTTCTCGAAGTGACATTTTATTTCCTTCAGCTTTTATTCCATCAGTGTGTGCTGGCTTTCTGTTCTACCCCACCCATCTAGCAGACTCTTCATCATTACCTTTATCTTGTAATAAGTGGTGGTTCAATATCTTAGTTTCATTTGTTTCTTGCTCATGGTTTTGCCATCCCACTACCGTCATGATCTTTACTACTGTACTAGTCTCGGTAGTCCTCTTGTTAAACCTTTTGTCACAATGAATAATCGATCTTGGCAAGTGTTATGCTGGAACATAAGGGGGTTAAATGATTCAAATAACTGGGAAGCGGTAAGAAACAAAGTGGAAGAGAGTGCCTGTTCAGTCTTTTTTGCCTGCAAGAAACAAAACTACAGGATTGTGACAGTCTCTTTGTGTGTAATCTGGCGCCTAGAAGGTTTGACAAATTTGACTTCGTGCCATCAGTTGATGCATCTGGCGGCGTACTGTTAGTTTGGAATAGCGCAATATTCACAGGGACAGTGACATAAGCAGCGATTTGGAATTACAGTGAAGTTTGTATCCACCCAAAACTCGAACTCATGGAAGTTAACTGCAGTTTATGGACCGTGCAACGAGCCAATGAGGTCTGAATTTATCACGTGGTTCAGAGGACACAATATCCATCTAGAAGATAACTGGTTATTCATGGGAGATTTTAATTTCTATCGATCACTTGAGAACCGCAACAGACCGGGTGGAAATGTACATGATATGTTTGTTTTCAACCATGCCATTGGTCACTTGGGCCTAGTAGAGCTACCATTGAAAGGACGAGCGTTTACGTGGAGTAATATGCAACAAAATCCACTGTTGGAGCAGCTCGACTGGTTTATCACCTCCATCAACTAGAAAAATGATTTTCCTATGACAGAAGTGGTTCCTTTGGCCAAGATCACATCGGACCACGTTCCCTGCAAAGTCATGATCAACACCTCCATTCCCAGGTAGAATATCTTCATATTCGAGAATTTTTGGACCGAACATAGTGGATTCAGCTCGGTTGTTGAAAATGTATGGTCTCAAGATGTTAATCAGTTGAACTCAGCTAGCATCATCGTTGCTAAGTTTAAAAAACTCAGACAAGAACTCAAGGCCTGGAGTCGAAACCTCTCTAACCTCAATCTGTTAATCAGCAACTGCAATGTGGTTATTTTGTTCCTGGATACCCTTGAGGAGCAGCGAGTTCTATTCAATACAGAGACTAACTTCAGGAAGAGTATAAAAGGGCAGGTTCCTAAACTCTCTACAAGCATCTATATTGGAAGAAGAGGTATACAGTCAATAGAATTAAACTAGGTGACAAGTGCACGAAATTTTTTCATGCCATGGCCACGATATCACACAGGAGAAACTCTATTCCCCAGCTTACAAATGATGATGGTGCTGTGATCTTTGATCATGCTGGAAAAGTGGATCTCATATGAAACACATTTAGAGGGAGGATGGGTGTCACTTCCAACCCTATCATGGCTTTCGACCTCGCCGCCCTGATCTTTCCCTGTGAAGACCTAGAGTCTCTTACTGAACCTTTTCGGACAACAGAGATTGACAACATTGTAAAGAAGATGCCAGCTGACAAGAGCCCAGGTCCAGACGGTTTCAACGGACACTTCATTAAAAAATGCTGGCAACTAATCAGACATGACTTTTATAAATTATGTGCGGACTTCTATGATGGTCAGGCAAACCTGGAGAGCATCAATGATTCACTGATTACTCTTGTGTAAAAGACTACCATCCCATCTCACTTCTTAACGTCAGTCTCAAAGTCCTGACCAAGTTGCTTGTAAATCGGCTCCAAAGCAGGATCACGAAACTTGTACATAAAAACCAGTATGGTTTTATTAAATAAAAGTCACACGATACACCAGTGCAAGCAATCGAGGCGTGAAGCAATCATCCTGAAACTAGATTTTGAAAAGGCCTTCAACACTGTAGAGCATCTAGCAATAGCTCAGATCATGCAGCACATGGGGTTTTCGAGCATATGGACAGGATGGATCAATAGCATATTATCCTCTGGTACATCAGCTGTTATACTGAATGGAATTCCGGGTAGAAAATTTAAATGCAGGAGAGGTACGGTGTTTGCCAAGGGGGTCCGCTCTCTCCTCTCATCTTTGTGCTTGCAGCCGAGCTGCTCTAGGTTGTGGTTAACAAAGCTGCATCACAAGGCCTACTATGTCCCCCATCCCGCAAGGAAATGCAGACTACCCGATCATACAATATGCAGACGGCACGCTGCTCGTGATGCAAGCAGATGCAAGACAACTCATTTTTCTAAAAGCTATGCTGAACAGTTTCACAAAATCAACCGAACTCAAAGTCAACTACACCAAATCACAAATGCTACCGATCAATGTGAGCTAGGAGCAAATGGTGATACTGTCCAACACCTTCGGTTGCCAAATAGGGTCCTTCCCATTTACCTACCTCGGTTTGCCCATGGGCACAACAAAACCAAAGGTGGAGGACTATGCTCCTCTGATGGACAATATTGAGAGAAGATTATCAGCCTGCTCATCTTTGCTCTCCTATTCTGGGAAACTTCAAATGGTCCGGTCAGTGATCAGTTCAACAGCCACATATGCCATGTGTACGCTCAAGCTACCAAAATGAGTAGGTGAAAACATAGACAGAGCTTGCAAGCAATGTCTATGGAGAGGGCCTGATAGAACCAAGAAGGGGGGAACTTAGCAGCTTGGCCGATGGTGATTAAACCAAACCAAAAGGGAGGATTAAGTGTGACCATGTGCAGAATGATGCTCTCCTACTTAAGCACCTAGACAAATTTTACAACAGATCTGATATCCCCTGGGTACAGCTGGTCTAGAGCAAATACTATGACGGAAAGGTACCACACGCCACTAGAGAGGTTGGATCCTTTTGGTGGAAGGACGTCCAGGGATTAAGCACCATTTTTAAAGGCATTGCCCGAAGCATAGTGGGAGATGGCACAATAGTTTCCTTCTGGGAGGACCTTTGGCCAGATGGTATTTTGGCATGCCGATCCCCAGGTTACACTCCTTTGCGCGTAATCCATGTATCAGTGTCAGCCAGGTTGTGACTGCTGAGGACCTAGACAGTTTGTTCATGCTACCTTTGTCCCAAGAGGCCTATATTGAAATGCAAGACCTCAACAACATCCTGCTGACCCAAAACTTTGATGAACAGCCAAGGATGTTTGGACTTATCAACGGGGAAATGCTAAATATTCATCAAAGAAGCTATACAGACTTGCATATCAGAATGTGTCGGCCCACCCAATTTTTACTTGGCTTTGGAAATCCAAATGCACACCTAGAGTCAAGTTTTTCGCTTGGTTGGTGTTGGTCGACAGATTAAACACTAAGGTCATGCTGAAAAGAAGGAATTTATTTGATGAAGATGATGAAGTCTTATGTGTCCTATGTACAGAAAATGCAATGCAGATGAGGACCTGGAAACATCTGTTCTTTGGCTGCTGCTTCTCCAAAAGCTGCTGGGATAAAATTGGGAATCAATGAGGCAATAACATGCGTCTGTATCCAAAGATGGCACACGCAAAAGAGCAGCACAACACTCCTTTCTTTATGGAAATAGTGGTTATTGCGGCATGGGAAATATGAAAGCTTAGAAATGATCGTGTCTTCAACAATGGGCCTGTACATGTGAATGGATGACACAACTAAGTGGGAGACGAAAGAAATTGTTCACTGCACATAAAGGTGTAGCGCCAGTTTCCAACAATGGATGGGAAAATGATCAGTAACTATTGTAATGCGGTTGAACTGTGATTGGGCCGCGTCTATAAGGTATAAGAGCAAATTCAACGGATCTCGTAAAACTAATTAACCAAATAACCTTTATAGCTAAAAATGGAGTAGTGCTAAAAAAAAGAGTATGTAGCTATAGTGAGTATAAATCCCATTTGTATAGATAAAAAATTCAGACTTGCGGCAGTCAAATCAGCAGCACGAGGCGGCGATCCCCCTAATGACGACGATGTCGACGGCGCGGCAGCTGCGGTGCAGGCGGCGCAGCGGTGGCGGCTGGCAATACAGCGCGTAGGGCACGCGCACGCGAGCTGCAGGCGCTGGCTGCTGGGAGGCGGGGAGCGGAAGATAGGGACTAACACTAATCTTTCTTGCCTTTCCCATTCAATGTTCCGCCTTATATGTGGGAGATACAATGCACTAATGGACTAGGCCCGTAACTGTTGGGCTTGTGGCCCCTCAATTCCTCCTAACCTGCCACTACTTCACGCGGTCTCCCTCAAGGATGCTTGACAATTGTTACATCTCTCCCTGCCTGGAGAATTAGCTCGTCCTTGAGCTAGAACTTTAGAAAAGATTTCTTGAAGAGATTCAGTTCCTCCCATGTTGTGTCCTTGGGTGGCATCTCTTTTCATCGCATTAATATTTCAATTTTGTCATCGTTAGCTCTAGCCTCAAGCATTTTATCTAGTGTTGGTGGTAATGCTATCCCATCATCTAATTTCGGAAAGTCGACTGGGTCCGTTGGAGGGGTCCATGGTGTGGTTTGAGCATGCTGACATGGAAGGCGTTGTGAATTCTAGTGTCGACTGGCAAGTCTAGAAGATATGTTACTGATTTAATAATTTCTGGGACCTGGAAGGGACCATAATATTTGGGTGCCAACTTGTTTTTCCGCAGATCAATTATGCCAAATGTCGATCTAGTTTGCAAACTTAAGGTAAAACCAATCACCAATTTTGAAGGATCTATCCATGTGTCTACGATTATAGTGTGTTTTATAAGTATTCCTAAGATTGTAATAGTTGTACCTTTATTCTTTCGAGGAACTCATCTCTTTCTACAAGCAATTTATTAATTAACCTCTGTTATTGTAGCATCCCTAGATATAATAGATTGCGGAAGAGGTGGATCTCGCCCATATACCAACCCGAATGGTGTTGTCTTAATAGATTAGTGAAATGACGTATTATAACAATATTCTGTCCATGGTAACCAATGTAGCCAATTATTTGGTTTATCCCCTGTCATGCAACAGATGTACATGATAATTATTTTGTTGACAACTTCTACTTGGCCATCGGACTGAGGATGATATGCTGAAGTCATGTTTAGTTTGATACCGAGAGGCGGAGTAACTCTTTAAAAAAAAAAAATCCAGAACATGCATTGCATGTGTTTCATTAAGCAAAATGAACCGAAGTTCAAGTACAACAGACCCTGGTAACCAATGGTTACCACACCCCTAAACTACCACATCACGATCAATCACTGTTGATTTGGGTAATCCATGTAGTCGCATAATTCAGAGACAAATTTGAATGCAATTGTTGCTATACATGGATGTGCTAAGGGTATGAAGTGGGCTGCTTTAGAGAGGCGATTCACCGCCGTCAATATGACTGATTTACTTGAGACCTTAGGAAGGGCTTCAATGAAATCCATGGGTATGTCCTTCCTGATTTGTTCAAAAATGGTAATAATTGTAGTAAGTCTACTAGGTTGAGATGTTCTATTTGTTCCGTTGGTAGAGATTGCAATCTCTTACAAAGTCTTGTACTTTCTTTCTAGCTCCCGGCGTGTGAAATGTCAGACGAAAACGATGCAATGTTTATTTAGCTCCTTCATAAGTAGAGTTATGAATAACTTGCAATACCAGGTGCCATATATTTTGCTTGACGGGGGGATATAGACTCAACGCTTTAATCTGATGAGGCCTTCCTTAAATGTCCACGCTGTGGGCAATTGTGCAGATTGTATTTTGGCGATGAGGTTGGTAGCTTCGGCATTCGAAGTGATATACTGTTTAATCTGTTCAAACATGTTCAAACAATGGGAAGGTGATTTCAGTGATGGCCATCAAGGATGGTTTAGTTGCATCCCTATGAAAAAGAGCATAAGCCATTGTGTTCTGTTTGCTTGGTTTATATTCCACTGAGAAATCATAGTCTAACAGCTTGCTGGCCCACTGATGTTGAGGTATCGTTGATAGTCATTGATCTAAAATGTATTTCAGGCTATAGTGTTCTGAGTGGATTATGAATGCACGTTCCTGTAAATAAGGTCTCCAATATAGTGACCTGAGTGGATTATGAATGCACGTTCCTGTAAATAAGGTCTCCAATGTTTTACTGTTGTGACCAAGCCAATTAATTCCCTAATTCCCTCTCGTAAGCTGCAAGTTTGGCATGCCATGGAACAATCATACGGCTAAAATAATCTATTGGTCCGTTTTCCTGGTGTAAACAGCACCAAACCCCGTTGAAGATGCATCACATTCCACTGTAAAGAAGTTGCTGAAGTCTGATAGTTGGAGCACTAGTGTCGATGATAATGCTTGCTTGAGGTTTTTGAAGGCTGAGGTCACTAATTCTGACCAATAGAAACTATCTTTACATAGTAGGTCAGTTAGGGGTTTTGCAATTGTGTCGAACCCCTTGCCACTCCCTTGTCAGATATATGATGTGTCCCAAGTAACCTACTGATGTTTGTCCGAAGAATCATTTGGATTGTTTGAGATAAACTGAGTTAAGCTGTAGGACTGCAAATACCTGTTGCAATGTTGGATGTGGTCCTCCCAAGTTTGGTGTAGATTAGAATATCATCGAAGAAAACCATGGCTAATTTCCGCAAATAATTGCTCAGGATATCATTCATAAGTGCTTGAAATGTTGCCGGAGCATTGCAGAGACCAAATGGCATTACCAAGAATTCAAAATGGCCATGATGCATTCTGAATGTTGTTTTTTCGATGTCATCTGGGTGCATCCGGGGTGTCCGGATATCAAATCTAGTTTTGTGAAATATCTGGCGTCTTTTAATTCATCAATTACTGGTATAAGGAACTTATCTTTCAGTGTATTGTCATTGAAGGCTCGATAGTCCACACAGAATCGCCATGATCTGTCATGTAATACTGGTGATGATAAAGGAGATGTGTTGTACCATATTATGCCATGTGTTAGCATTGTGTCACATTGTTTTACTAATTCCATCTAGGGGTATCTATAAGGCCGAACAACTGTCGGTTTGGATGGGTCCTTGAGGTGAATTCTGTGGTAGTACCGACGTTTGGGTGGTAGTCCTATAGGATCTTGGAATAATGATTTAAATTCAAATAATACGTTACCCATTGATTGTGGTGTATCAATGTTGTGTAATCGAGGTTGATATGTGGTTTTGGTCAAGCTTGACCATATGATGCGGCGTCTATTCCTCCAAAATTTCATTGTCAAATTGTTGAAGTCCCATATAATTGGTCCTAAAGAGCTGAGCCAATTGACGCCTAGGACAAAATCATATCCGCCCAATTTGATTCCATAACAGTCGATAGTAAATTGTTCTGTATTTATTTGAATTTGGAGGTCATTAAAAAGTCTAATATTGGGCATTTGCTCACCGTTAGCTACCGCGACCTTAGTTGCTTTAGGTATTGGTGTTTGGTAGAGGTTGAGTGATGCTGTTGTTGCAAATTCAATGGAGTCGTGCGTCGAACCAGAGTCAAGCAACGCTAAGAAATCTCGTCCCTGAATAGAAATATGTACTTATTACATGGTTTGATTGGCATTAATCCTTTGAGGATTTCTAAGAATTGATTTGTATAGGTATGTACCTGTCCAGTCTGGCGAGTGTTGATCAGATCACCAAGATGGTTGTGGTGAAGTCGTGGCCCAAACGTGGTGCTGTTGAGAACGGCGTCCAGGTTGTTTTCCAAATCTTTGTTTCCCATCGTATGGACCAAGTTAAGGCGTCTCCGTGTAGGTGGAGTGCTATGAGGTTCATGTTTTTTTCTGAGAAACTAGGCTTATATTTCACATAAAGTTTTTAATGATTACAACCTAAATCTTACAAGAGCACCCATAAAATAAAAGAAAATTAAAACTTGGTTTTGTAGACTCCTTGCGGTCTGCCTCGCCACTACCGACCAGAAACACATTTTTTTGTCGTCGTCTTGTGTAGCACGTCGACCCGACCTGCTTTGTATCCATTTAATGACCCGTCTGGAAAATATGGGCTCTACCATCACATCGTTGGTCTCCGAGGAATCTGACTCCTCATGGACCAGAGGCCCCAGCACACTGGACCACGACGAACCCCGAAGGGGAACAAAACCACCAAGGAAGGTGGGATCCAAAACCCAACCCGACATTTCCTTGAGTTTGTAGCCATACCTTCTGGAACTGCAGCAGCATAGGAAGCCAAGACCATGCCTCAACGTCGTCGGCACAGTGAAATACATGGTACCGTCATCTTTCGTGCAGGTAGGGAAATCAGCATAGACATCGACATATCAACGCCATCAGCCACCAAAGACGCAGGCCACACCTCTGGCATGGATGAACCTAACCCTAACATACTTAAACCAAACCTAATAGTAGTGGATATATACATCAGACGACCAAATCGAAGTTTCCACCATCCTCCATCTCCGACGAGGCCGCCGGAGGGAAGGAGAAAAACCCTATTTGGTTGCCGGAAAGAAGATTGCCCCCAATTCGCCCAGTTGTGATTGCGGCGAGAGGAAAGAAGATACGAGAAAGCTATGATGTTCAGTCCTAGTTGAGACGTTGAGTTGCAAAATTATATAAGCCAAATTATCAAGGACCTGTTCCAAAATTATATGAGTTGCGACCCTTTGTGTTGGATCGGCCCTTGACACCAAGATAGTTCAATCGAGCAAACTACACGTTATTCAATAGAGCAAACTATGCACCTCATGTGCAATTTACAAAAAAAAAAAAAAAAGCGTACTTTGCCTTCCTAAAAAATAGGATCGTCCCATTCAGTCCCGTCAAAACAAACCTATGCATTTGGCTTTCACGGCATATTTTCCGTGACTACACGTACGGCGCCTTTGGCCGTTGCTTCCGTCGCCTAGACCTCCGCGCCCGCAGCGCCGCCACCGCCATGGCGGCCCTCATTACGGCCGCGCGGAGAAGCTCTGCCTCCCGCCTCTCCGGCTGCCTCCAACCCGCGCTCTCCCACCTCCTCACCTCGCACAGGTCCGGCGACGGCGACGCCGCAACCTCCTCACCCCCACTTCATCCCGCATCGCCCATATTCCGGTCACGCCATTTCCCGCTCCCCCAATCATCCGGAACAGCAGCCCAAACCCTAACCCTCCTCCCCTTCGGTATCCACCTCGCTGGTGCTGCTCCATCCCGCCGCGGTTTCTCCTCCTCGCCTTCCTATCCAGTGGCTGACGCCGGCGCGGTCCTCAGGGACGCCGCCGATGCTGCTGCCGCGCCAACTGCCCCAAGCGAAGTAGCTTGGATCGCCCAGGACTCATCGCTGTCCGTCGCGGCGGTGCAGCACCTCATTGACTCCGTCCACTCCCTCACCGGGCTCAACTGGTCAGGGTTTAATTATGGGTTTGTGGTTTCTGTGTCCTTGATTGGAATTTTTGTCTCCTCTGTGGGTGGTTTCTTTGAACTGTAGGTGGCTTTCCATTGCTGTCTCCACGGTTCTGCTACGATCTGTGTGGTTCGCATTGGCGCTCAGCGTTAGGAAACAGGCTTATGTAAGCTCTTATTATGAATATTACCTGTCCTTTTTCTCCTGCTTACAAATTAATGATGCTGTTAACGATTAGTGTATATACACTAGTATTTTCACCATCAAAGTAAAGCAGGAGGTTAGACATTGTGTCATCTTTTGTTCACGATAATTAAAGCACATTCTTAAGGGATAACTGAAAAGGTCCTCTTCTGGATTTAAAAATATCTTTCTTTCCAACAGATGCAAACAAATTACAGGATTGGTTTTCGTTTCTAATTAATCAAAATGCCTAATATCTATTTGCGCCGTGGTAGAATATATGCAATATTTGCTTTAAATCTGTGCTGATACCTGGAAGATCCAAGCTTCCATAGTGGTAAGTAGAGGTGGCAATGGATTTGGATAATCTAAAATCAGTTAGACTCTAGTTGCTTCGGATACATGTGTATGGATCTGTTGGGATTTGGAGATCCATGATCATTTGATCCAACAAAATCCAATATCCATTAGATATTAACTCAACAAAGTCCAATGTTCCATTGTTCATAGATTTATTTGGACTTGACTATTTGAGAGGTACACCAACCTTTAATGTATATTTTTTTTAATTTATGATATGGAACCCACACATATATATATTTTCTCACACTGATGTGCATGAAGTAGTGAAAATTATTACTGGCTCATCTCTAACAAATTTAAGTTAATTAATTTTGCTAAAATTGGTGAGGAATCAGACAATCTTAAACCTTGGTACTTTTGTAGGTGTTATTTCAGGAAACTCTTGCACTTATGAAGCTACTCAACAAAGTATGTATCACAATATTATTCACACTTGATACAACTAAACAAATTAGTGCTCTAGTTTTCCCCCTAGTCCTGTTACACTTCTAAGTGTTACATTCTTTTTGCAGGCTGATGATGAGGAATCCAAAGTAGAAGAAGTTACTTTTCTGTATAAACAGTATGAGCTTTGTGGATATACCTATGTTTCTGTAGTGAAATTATTGTGTTCCCTTGGTGCTGATGACTTATGTTTAAAATGCTTTTGGGTTCTTCTGAATGAAGGGACGAGTAAGATCGGATGGAAATTTTCTGGTTCTGTGGGTCTGGGTTGAGTTCAATCATTAGATAAATTAAAAATATGCATTAACGCCTCTAATTTAGACCTAATTATTTTGTGTGTTAGATTGCCTCATCTTAGGCAAAAATAAATTCTTATTGAAGGAGTTGAAATGCTTGGTTGAATACAATTTTTTCTTGCATGACATCACAAACATTTATCTTATGGATGATGCTTGTCAAGAGTATTGTCCTTGTGGATTTATTGTTGCATTAACCATTCATGTATTATAAGAGAGGAAAACCAGATATGCACTTAGTGGCATGCAAAGTGTGCAATGCATATGATTCTTTAATTAGTGCTTCAATTAGTGCTTCAATTCATTGTGGATGTGTTTCGAAACAGTTCATTTTGTGTTTGCTCTTATAGCAGTGTGGAGCTAATCTCACACCCATGATGCCACAACTGCATATCTCTGCAACAGGCAGAGGCTTTCATGCACTTTCTTATCCATGGTTCATTTGATTATATTTTATATTTGTAAGTATAAATGGACCTGATATGGCCATAAAAATGTTGGTCCCTGTCATTATTTGTGTTCATGCATTTGCAATTCCAAACAATGAAAGGGTCCATTTAAATCTTTTTAGTTATGTTCCTCCATACCACCATGGTTTCAAACGTTCTGATTGTTAATTGCTGTACTTGGCCTTAACAATCCTATACTGCTGGTTCCAATCTGTATGTTTTCATTGTTTATAGTCAGGGCGACAGTTATTTCTCCTGCTTGCTTAAGGGAGCTTGCATGGGTTCTCTGACATCTAAATGTTTTCCTTTGTACACACAGCTTGGGTCCTGTGGCGTTCGTTACGATTTTGTCACCATATACTTTTATGGTTCTTTACTATGGTGTAAGTTCACCTCGTATGTCAAACAGCTGTTCGACAGACCTTTGAGGCACATGTTTTACCACCACCACCTTCTCTGTTTCTAATTGACAAAAAAATTCATTGTTCTTTAATATTACCAGATATCAAACATGGTCGAGAAACTCCCATCTTTAAAAGAGGGTGGTGCATTCTGGTTTACTGATCAGACAGCTCCTGATGCCCTATACATCTTTCCAGCTATCACAGCACTCTCCCTCATGCTTAAATTGGAGGTACGCTCAGCACTTGGTGTGGCCATGTTCCACCTTGTGCTATCAAATTAAAGGTTAATTTGTTACAGTTTTGGATATTTGCTCAGTTAATTTTCTTTAGATTGTCAACCGAGCCGTTGTTAATGCATGTAGAAGATCATTTTTTTAATTTGTATGATATATTTGATTTGACCTGTCAAACACACTGTCAGTTGATTATTGTACTTTCTGTTGGACACAAATAACAGATTTGGGGCTAGTTTTTCCATTCTATTAGCCTTGCCACAACTATGGCAGGTTGGGGGTACATATAGGATAGCTTCCTTGGTTCTTAAGAAAGAAACAGCATATTCTAAGTAGATGCCAAAGTAAGATGCTAAAGCAAGATAGAAGATGAGATGCTGACATAAGCATCATCAACTACTCTAGATAGGTATCCTAAGTAGATAAGCACTAGACTTATGCTTTCACTTTCAAGTACACTTAAATTGGAACTTCCAAATAGGATTGTGTTTTCTTGCAATTTTTGAGCCCTCAGTTAATAATATCATGGTACATGGACTATTTGCGGTATATCACTTTGCCATAGCAACATCTTCTGTTCGTAAATGCACCCTTTTTTTGAATTTGAACTCAAATGGCAGCAACTATGCCCTTCCATTTAGTTAGTATTGGGAAAGAAAAGTTTCTGACAGTCCAAATACAAGGTAGAGGCAATGGCCAGCCTCAACACTATACCACAGGTACAAGAACAATCCCATGGCCAAGAACTCTCACCTGAACACAAGTAGACACTGAGCCATGGAAAAGTTACAGTGGATTATCAAAAGCCCTTTTGCGCTGGGAAATGTCTTTCTTCACTTTCAATGCTACTTGCTGCGCCATTTGAAACATGTTGTCAAAGAGCACTGGTTGTATTCTTTCCAAATTTTAGACATGACTAGGTAAATACCCATGCGTTGCAACGGGACAAAAATAATGCAACGATAATTAAGAATTGCACATGTGTTGAACTATTACCAAAACATGATACTTTTTCTTAGATGTTTGTGACATTCCTAAATCATTTAGTTATGCTTTGTCTCACCAAGGCAAGCATACAATTGCAGACCCTACATGAGCACTACCAATATGTACACTTGTAACTTGTATAAACCATTTCTTAGATCCCTGACCAAGGAATTTTCCAGGCTCCTTAAACCTCACAATAGAACAGTAAGTTGAATAATTTACTTGTACCTTATATATATTCCAAATCATCAATCCTATAAGCTACAAAATAGAATTCATTTATAGATGCAATCAATGTGTGAAGTCATAAACAAAAATATAAAAACACAAGCGTGCTCTTGGATTTATAAGGATTTGTCATTTAAAAATTCTGATATGAGGAAAAACAATACACCATTCACATTATTATTATGCATGCTAGCCACAGCTAGAAAGCCTATATGCAGATTTCATATAGGAAAGTAGTAGCCCAACAGAACTGAATGAGTTGATTGATACTCTGCCAAAATCCTTCCTGAAATGCACATGTTCTAACATGATGTAGAGTCAGCATCTGCCAAAATCCTTTCTGAAATGCACATGTTCTAACATGCCGTAGAGTCTGCATGTGGACTTCGTTTACTCTTTGGCTAGAACTACTTCACTTCGCAAGTGCAACATTCTTAAAAATCCAATATACCTGCATTGAAGTACAGTGCTACTCCTTGTACCAAAAAGAACAGGGAAAAGGAAGACCATACATAATTAGGAACAGATATACAGTAGTGTGTGCGAGAAGCTGAGATTCTCATAGAAAGAGACATACCTTTATAAAACTTTCCTATCTCTTAATGGCGATGTCATATTGTCATGGCCAACAACCAACATCTTATTGATCCATACAAGACCATGATCTGCAGCTTTTTCAACAATCGCATCTGAAAACTCAAGATCAGGAAGAGGTGGAAAAGACCGTGAAAAAATTGTCGTGGCCGTGGGAGTCGGGTGAAACTTCGTCCTGCCGGTAGACCCGGACATTTACCGCTTTTTAGTGGTAGAGATATAGATGACTGTAGCATTGAAACTACACTTCTGGTCCTTTGGGATCTTGCGGGGTGCTTCATCCAACCAGGAGCCAATAGTGCTAACATCTGAAAGCGAAGCACCATGCAGTTTTTTCTTTCTTTTTTTTGTCTATCTGCTCTAATATTCTATTTAGGATTATGAATGTGGTCTTTGAAGTGTTTTTCAATGATGGGCTGCTTCTGTAAGATGACTAACATCATATATTTGAGATCATTTTCTTTTAATGCGAAGGGGTGGTCTATTAATCCATCTTTGTCATTTCAAGTAAAGGATGCAAAGCAGGTTTGTCCACACACACACAGATAGGCCATATCAAGCTGGATGCAGGAGCCCTCTTAAAATTTCCTACTCGTGGGTTCAGGGACAAACCCGCTTGCATCCCTAATTTCAATAATTGCAAATGACCCAAACTCAGAGCCCACAATAATGGCCTAAACATTATTGGCTAGTGGTAATTATGAGCACTCTGTTTAGCATATCTTGCTTTGTATGCCTATTTCTTTATAGTGAGTCCACTAATTTAGAACAGCTATTTTTCATGTTATTATTATTAAATAAATTGATTTATGTGGTGTCCTCTCCATCTTCTTTTAGTATTTCTGTCCTCTTGGATTGGACAGCATTTGTTTTAAACTTGTAGCTGTCTAACTCTTTTCTAATTATATATTCTGGTGATTTAGGTGTCTCAACATTATTCAAGGATAGCAAGGTCTCACAGGACAGATGTTCTCAGAATGTTATATGCTTTATCTTTCCCGATCACTGCTTGTCCTTGAAACCTTTCCTCATAGTTTCTCTTACATATGACAGTAATTCTAAGATGTAGAGTAACCTTTTGACCTTAATACACTTGAATCAACTTTTCTAACAATATGATGGATTTGGTTTTTTTTTTTTTTTTTTTTTTTTTTTTTTTTTTTTTTTTTTTTTGCTTTATGTTTCTAGTTGTTTGATGGTTCCCTCCATTAATCCAGTTTTACTTTTGGTTTCCGTAGAAATATTTTTGTTTTAGTACAAGGCACATGAAACAAGTGCATAGCTTACTCTTGGAAACAAATGCATAGCCTCATTATTCTGACAAAACTTATCTATTTGTAAAACCTTTTCTTGGCACTGTTTGGCATTTTGGTGTATCACTGGTCCTTGGCAGTGTCTCATGTAGGTGACTGTTACTATGATATTAGCAGGGCATGTTAGTATGATAGTATGTAGTTATGTGCCTTCTTTTTTTTCCAATTGTACAGTATTGTGCAGTTTTGTTGGACACCCAAGGCTTACCAGTATTCGAAGCAGCATCTATTGATCCCACACTGAACTGATATAAATATTCAGACAATTAAGTGTTATTAGAAACTTAAGGTTCTTCTGGTTCTGGTGTGTTCTGTTCAGACGTCACATGTTTGATCAATGAAATGACTCACATTTTTTTTGTTTTTCCAGGCTATTGGTTGCTACTTCGCGACTTGGACCTTCGTAGCTCTTACACAAACGATAGGTGATTCCTTTCATTGTCTCTTACACCATAGAAATGGTTTGGTTTTTTGTCCACTGTACTTAGATATATGCAAGTGTTATTTTCAGTTTTGCACCAGCCAGCCGTGAAGAAACTACTATTTGGCTATCTCGATAAACCCACATGTTCCTCATCTGATGGATCAGCAAGCCCAACTGCTGAAGAGTCTTCACGTAACGTCGATGAGCAAAAACATCTTCCCCAAGAGAGAAGAGAAGAGACGCATCTGATTCTAGCGTTGATCAGGTCAGGGATCAGCCCGATGAGAAATCAGGAAAAGACAATTAAATGTGTTTATGCAATCCAAACTCAGTCCTGCTAACCACCAACCAGTAGCCTGCTGCGATAGCTGCAATCTAGTATTCAGTTCAGAATTAGAATGGCCAGAACCCAACTCGTCACCCCTCTTTTGTTCTTCCTGGAGTTATGCAGCAAATAACATCTTCAGACTATGTAGTTTGATAATATTCCCAAGGGATAAATGCTGGCTGCTTAGTAGTGCTGTTTGCAGGAGTTTTTTTTTTTTTTTTTTTAGTGAAGAGCTTTTGAGGACTAGTGGAGTTCTGTTTTGCACTTGACATGTATATAAGCTGGTATCCTTATTTTAGGCTTTCTACAGAAGCTGGGCCAAGGCCTTTTTTTTGTCTAAAATATTTGCAGGGGATTCTTTGGTTGTTTGCATTGATTCATTGATAATAATATGTACAAGTTGCAATGTGTTATCGGCTGCCTGCATCGTGACAGAATTGAGGGCAATTGTCCGACGTGCCACGCGCATGACGTTCCCGCACCGCTGGTCCGAGAAAAAAAAAGAGAAAAAGGAAGCCAACCGGCCGTGCACGGTCCGTCTCCCTCCAGGTCCCAACAATAAACAAGAGACGACCTCAGCTCTTGGCCACTGCCAGCTGCTCTCGTTCAGCTCTTGGCCACTGCCAGCTGCTCCACCTCCACGGCGGCTGCCAAACCGATGGCCTCAGCGAGGAGGATGCGAGCCGTGCAGTACGACGGCTACGGCGGAGGCGCCGCGGGGCTCAAGGTAAGCGCGCGCCACCACCGCCGGCCATTTCCTTGGCTAAGTTTTCGTTCCGTTTGTACCAAAGCTTTCCTAAGGACGAATCAGGATTTTTTTTTTTTTTTTTTTTTTTTTTTGGCAAATGATTCGTTCCTTGGATAATCCGATGGTTCTTGACTTGAATACCCGATTGCTTGATTTATTGTAAGGAACACCGCACACCCTAATCAGGGGGTGACTTTCATTATATAACCTAATAGGCTAGAGTTACAATGTACATGGGCCAATGGACCATACGCCCAATATGGGCTGTTACAATTACATTCTAACACCCTCCCCGCCAAATGCGGGAGAGTCACGAACACAAAGACTGGACCTAAAGTCGTGAATAACTGTGTAACCCTTTGGTCATAATATCCGCGAACTGATGAGACGATGGAACATGGAGCACCCGAACCTGTCCCAAAGCAACTTTCTCACGGACGAAGTGAATATCTATCTCAATATGCTTCGTGCGACGATGATGAACTGGATTGGCAGTCATATAGACAGCACTAACGTTATCGCAGAAGACGATCGTCGCCGAAGAGATGGGTGCGTGAAGCTCCTGAAGTAACTGACGAAGCCAACAAGTCTCAGCCACAGCGTGAGCAACAGCACGATACTCAGCCTCCGCACTCGAACGAGAGACCGTAGTCTGTCGTTTGGAGGACCAAGAGACTAAGTTGTCGCCGAGGAAGACGCAGTAACCTGAAGTGGAGCGCCGAGAGTCGGGACAGCCAGCCCAATCAGCATCGGAGTAGGCAGTCAAGCTGGTAATACCTCCTTTGCCGATGTGAAGCCCGGTAGACATAGTGCCCTTGACATACCGCAGGACACGCTTGAGCATCGCAAGATGAGGCTCTCGCGGGTCATGCATGAAGAGGCAAACCTGCTGAACTGCATAGGCAAGGTCCGGACGAGTCAGCGTGAGATACTGTAGAGCACCTGCGAGACTGCGGTACTGAGTGGCGTCCGCCACCGGAGCGCCATCCGTAGCTGAAAGCTTGGCCTGAGTGTCAACAGGGGTCGCCGTAGAGTGACACTCAGCCATGCCGGCGCGCTGGAGCAAGTCCACAGCGTACTGGCGCTGTGACAGGAAGAGGCCTTCAGCAGAGCGCGTGACAGAGATCCCGAGGAAGTGATGGAGATCCCCGAGATCTGTCATGGCGAACTCGAAGTGAAGAAGCTCGGTGAGGCGTCGAAGAAGCGAGGTCGACGAGGCTGTCAGGACAATGTCGTCGACGTAGAGGAGCAAGTAGGCAACGTCAGCACCCACTTTGTAAACAAAGAGGGACGTGTCGGAGGTGGAAGCCGTGAAGCCGGACCGCCGGATGAAGCCGGAGAACCGCTGGTGCCATGCCCGGGGCGCCTGCTTGAGTCCGTACAAGGACTTTTGCAGTAGACAGACGTGATCAGGAGCCGCCGAGTCGACAAAGCCAGGCGGCTGCTGAACGTAGACCGTCTCGTTCAAATGACCGTGAAGAAAGGCGTTCTTCACATTCAGCTGATGTATCGGCCAGGAACGAGAGGCGGCGATGCTGAGGACGACCCTGATGGTGGCCGGCTTGACAACCGGACTGAACGTCTCATCGTAGTCGATGCCGTACTGCTGTGAGAACCCACGAACGACCCATCTGGCATGGTATCACGCTATTACCAATCCCGGTTTCCTTCCGCTGCCCGTGCGATCTCGCAGCGAGATCGCGCGCCACCGCACCACGCGCGCCGTCGCGACTTCCTCGCGACTCGCCCGCTCGCCCGCCGCCTCCGCTCGCCTCCGCTTCGCCCGCTGGTGCGCTTGCCAGCCCGGCCGCTCGCGACTCGCCCGCGCCGCCTCCGCTGGCTCCGCTTCGCCCGCGCGATTGCAATTGCCAGCCCCGGCCACCGCCCCAAGTCGTCGCGCCCCTGCTTCTCGATCGCCCGCCCGATTGTGACGCCCAGGCCGACACGCTTGATCGCCGCCGCCTCTCCAGCCGATCCAATCCGCTGCCCAGGCCGCCGCGACCATGACGACGGAATCGTCGCAGTCGTCCTCCACGACTGGCTCCTTCGGCTCCGCCACATCTGGCGCGATGGTGGACAACCTCGCCCCCGCCTTCTACGCCGCCTACGCTGCTGTCAACATCAAGCAGCACGTTCCGATCGTCCTCTGTCTCGAGCGCCCCAACTACTCCAAGTGGAAGACGTTCTTCACCGCTGTCTGCGGGAAGTATGGCCTGCTCGGACACATCAACGGCACGGAGGCTGCTCGTCCGGCTGACCCTACATGGTCCCAGCCCGACGCCTGCATCCGCGGGTGGATGTACAACTCCTGCGATGACACCGTCCTCGACCTCGCCATGGAGCCTGATCAAGATGCGCGTGCTCTGATACCATGTAAGGAACACCGCACACCCTAATCAGGGGGGGTGACTTTCATTATATAGCCTAATAGGCTAGGGTTACAATGTACATGGGCCAATGGACCATACGCCCAATATGGGCTGTTACAATTACATTCTAACATTTATACATGCCACCACAAGTGCAGTATGTTAATTAATTAGTAGCAAATCTCAATCATTTATACATGCTATCATTAGCGGGGAACTCCCCGTCTGATCCTGTCACTGCTAGTGGCCAACAAGTCTCAATCATGTTTCCTTTATTTTTTTTCAAGAACGTGCTTATTAGTGTGTTTTTCATTTAAGCAGAATCATGTTTCCTTTAAGAAAAAGCAAACCATCCAGCAATTGGAAACTTCGTTCTGTTTAGAAAATTTGTGAAGCAATCAACAGAATTCTTATATATTGAAAAGAAACCAGTCAGCCCGTCGACTCTGGGGTGACCCATGCCTAACTGCAGGATGTGCAAGTTCCTGTTCCTTCGGTGAAGAAGAAAGAGCTGTTGCTGAAGCTGGAAGCGGCAAGCATCAACCCAGTTGACTGGAAGATGCAGAAAGGGAAGTTGAGGCCTCTGCTGCCTTTTAGATTGCCCTATATCCCAGGTAATCGTCCTCCAGCCTCGTCATGGCCTCCTTTATTTTCTTGTGAATGCTTGTAGCCTGGTGCTTTGGACTGGTATGATATTGCATAGTATGCTATATCAACCTATGTGCAAAGATAGTAATATTGATGATCTCTACATATACAGTACACCATTATTCTTATAGGATCACAGTTTATGTTAACATTATTAGCATTATTGTTCATTTGTTCTTATGGCCAGTGTTCATATATATTCATACAGGTCTGTGGAAAAACAATTTTTAACTCACCTACTAAATACTAATGTAGTGAGCATTTGTCTTTCTTGTTTTCAAGCAGAAAATGGAGAGTCCAACGGAGTATACTGCTTTCTCCTAGTTTTTCTTTAAAGTCTGCAACAGCAATTGCTATTTGTTATGAGCTCTTTCTCATTTGTTATTGGGAAAAGTACTTGTGACAAATGGAAATAAACAATTTTCGTCTTGTGGGTTTTTGGGATCCCTTCCTTACCATTCGAATTTGAAAGGAGACATACAAACTTTTTGAGCAAGGCAACGCGAAGATTTTCTTTTGCGCTGACAAGGATAGGTCGATGCTGCTGCTGGATGCTTTTTCTCAGTGACATGTATTTGTATTAATACCTTCATGTATATTCTGCAGTGACTGATGTGGCAGGAGTAGTAGTTGATGTTGGTTCTGGAGTCGATGGATTCCAAGCTGGGGATGAAGTCGTCGCCATGTTGAACCCATTCGTAAGCATGCTTACATTACAGTCCTGTTTCTGCAAAACAACTTAATCCAAAGATTATTGTACTTATATTATGTTATTAATCCTTTTCTTTTCTGTAACAACAAACAGTCTGGAGGTGGATTTGCAGAATACGCGGTGGCCTCTGTAAAGCTGACGGTCAAGAGGCCTCCCGGTGTGTCGGCTGCCGACGGCGCGGGGCTGCCCATCGCGGCCGGCACAGCGCTCCAGTCTCTTCGATCAATCGGTGCCAAGTTCGACGGCACTGGAAAGCCCCTGAACGTGCTGGTCACCGCGGCGTCCGGCGGCGTGGGACTCTACGCGGTGCAGCTCGCGAAGCTGGCGGGCCTCCACGTCACGGCCACCTGCGGCGCGCGGAACGTGGAGCTGGTGCGCAGCCTGGGCGCCGACGAGGTGCTCGACTACAAGACGGCCGAGGGAGCCGGCATGCGGAGCCCGTCGGGGAGGAAGTACGACGGCGTCGTCCACTGCACGGTGGGCGTCGGCTGGTCGGCGTTCGAGCCCCTGCTGAGCGCCACCGGGAAGCTGGTGGACATCACCGCCACGTTGCCGGCCTTTCTCAGGGCCGCCCTGCACCGCGTGACGTTCGCGAGGAAGCGGCTGGTGCCGCTGCTCCTGTGGCCCAACAAGGCGGACCTCGAGTTCCTGGTCGGGCTGGTGAAGGACGGCAGGCTCAAGACCGTGGTCGACTCGAGGTTCCCGCTGAACCAGGCGAGCAAGGCGTGGGAGAAGAGCATCGATGGGCATGCCACCGGCAAGATCATCGTTGACATGGAAGGCTGACCGGTGATGGCAACATTTTTACAAACAGAAATTTGTACAGAGAAACGTACTATAATTCGAATAGGCAAGACACATACTCCAGTGTCCATCCGTCTTCGGTGTCTTTTGTTGAGTGTTTTGCCTTTTGCAGAATTGAAAAGTGAAGTTTTACAAATTTCAATATGAATGTTACAAATTACGTAGTACTTAATCCATCCCAAATTATAACGGGGTAATGGCGACTATACCAACCACCCCCTCTCTCGACACGAACTGCAGAGCAAGGCTCTGCCCAATCTCAACAGTGCCACCGCCCAAGTCAAAGCATGGCTTGACGCATCGCTCTAGTAGACAAAGAGGCCATGATTTTGACTGCTATCTCGTACTTTAGCTATGGACCGATCGACCATCTGGAGAAGAAGGAGAACTACGCCTAAGGCCGACTTTTGTTTTTCTCTTTCTTCTCTGCCTTTTTTTCACCGTACTCTACGGTTGTAACCCGATCCCCCTTGGCAACTATAAAAATAGAGGGAGGGATCCATCCATAAGCATCAAAACACAAGTCCCAGCATTCTAGGCCTTGAATGCTCACACGCGCACACACACACATACCAACTCACAGAGACTTGGGAGCCTCTCCCTCTATCGCCAAGCTTGTATTCTCTACTACAAGCACTCCAGTGCATTAGCAACACAGATCACAGTCTTGACTGGACGTAGGAACATTTCACACGAAACAATATAAACCTTATGTTAGCATTGCACACCATCATAGTCTAGACGCACAGAAACATTCACTCGTCACTCTATCTGGACCCCTAGTTCCAAGACACCGACATATGTACTCATACTTGTATATATAACAAAAACAGTCTAATTTGGTCCGTCTTCACCTCAAAAATCTTCATTGACATCAGCGAACAAAAATAATAAAAGGTCTTCGGCCTCTGTTTGTTTAGAGATCCAATAAAAGGATTGCTACTTTTCTAGCTCCATCATCTACTTGTCCATAGTGTTTCTGGCTCTTAACATTTTTGGTTTTAGAGATAGTTAGAATTGACCAATTAGCAGTGTAGGGGCAGGCGTAGGGCCAAAAAAAAGTTAAAGGGCGTACTCAAAATTTTGGGACGACGTAACATTAGGTGTACCAAATGCGCCAAGAGTCCCTAGCACTCGCACTCCTAGCCTTCACCTTTGAATGACATATTCATACTAAGCAGTGTTCAATATGATGTTAATGTATCTTAAGAGCATCTCTAACAACTTGTTAAAAAATCACTTGGTATATCTTGAGTTTTAGCAAGTCGCTATTTTATTTGGCAAGTGAAAAAAAAGACCTCTCTCCAACAATTTACTATTCCAACTTGATAAAATAAAAAAAATTGGCCTCAACGTATTTTCTCAGGACACAACTGTTTATACGTGTAAAAATTACTTTTGCAAAGTGAACACTGTACTTTTCTCTAATTAACCAAGCCCACAAATATGAGTTTATATGTCTAGGTATTTTTGCATTTTAATCCAGGAAGTGTAATAAAATTTTGTTAGCACCCTTCTGCTCTGATCCGAACGGAGATCGACAGCGGGACGACGCCCGCCGGTGGCTGCTCCTCCGAGGTGGTGGCCGCCGCGCCTCCGAGGTGGTGGCCACGCGCCTCCGAGGAAAGACGGGCGGGGACGACGGGCGCGGGGGGACGGGCGGCTTCGCCGGGCAGGGATGACGGGCGAGCAGCGCCAGGTGAGCGCAAGCAGAGACCGGCGGGCGAGCGCGAGCAGAGGCCGCGCGAGGAGAAGCTGGGCGAGCGATACGCAGTCGCACCGCGCGCGGATATATCCGCGCGCGACGGGGCTGGATACGCAGTTGGCAAAAATACAAAGTTGATTTAGGGAGTTGTTGGAGAGGGATTTTTGTGTTTTTGCCAAGTTTATAACAATACCAAGTTGATTTAGAGAGTTGTTGGAGATGCTCTAACTCTTCCTCTCATCTCCTTTGATTTCTTACTCACAGTGTAGAGTGCTCTAACTTTCATGATTTTTTTTATCTCAACTTAAAACCACCAAATGAAGAAAAGTCCTTCACAAACATGAATAAGGAGCCACGGGATGAACTGCACCGCTACCGCGGTACCAGCATGCACACAAAAACGGGGAAGACTGCCGCACTGCATGCGTACAATCTAGAGACAAATTTATTTCGACAGTACCCGATAAAAAATATGTCAAAATAATTTTCTAATCAAATTAATAGTGCATCATTAACATAATCATAGGAATATTTATTTTTATGATGATATAGTATGATATGAAATTATATGATATAAAATATGGTCAAAATTTTAAAGGGTCATAATATTTTATTTATTCTTTAGTTTTTACTTGTTTGAACATTAATTAAAAAAAATGGTTGGCATCCAAGGAATTCTTGAAGAACTCTATCGACTTGAGTCGGAAGGCTGGATAAAAGAATTGTACGAAATCAGATACTCTCTCCGTCCTGAATTAAAGAGCATTCTAGACTTTGGGAGGTGTACTCAAATACAGTGTATTTAGAGAAAAAAAAGATAATATTTACTTAAATAAAAGTATGTGATTGTTTTTTACAAGGAAGGTAACTCATGGGTTTGCCACATTTTGTATAAGAACTAATAGTTCACCCTTTAATCATGCAAAATAGAATCAGATTTCAATACATTAGGAAGGTGAATGAGGGGTACATGCGTCTATTGCCTTCTCTCTTATTTTGTCCTAGAATGGCTAGAATGCTCTTTAATTCAGGACGGAGGGAGTATGTGATTGGTGGGACTTATATTATCATCTTTTGTGCATCTGGTAGCAAACTCGCGGGGCTGCTCGAACCTGTATTCCTTATGATGATTATAAATGTGAGTGCTCCCTTAACTTTCCACATGGTGGCTCTCATTAAATATTATGTTTGTGCATTTGTACAGTCTAGAGACAATTATTTACACCACATCTCAAAATAATCTTTTGTTCCTAATCAAATCAGAAGCGCAATATTAACTTGATCTCAAAATTTTACTTCTACATTTTTTATACTATTTTATTTTTTATTATAATTTGTAAAAGAGGACGAACTTGAACATTTGTATCGCTGGGCTAGCAAAACCTGAACAGTGCTTTCGACTTTGAAGACGAGGACAGCACAAGGAATGAACGAGACATCGTATACAACCACTAATCCGTTTGTTTTGTTTCGAAAAAAAAAACTAATTCCGTTTGTTTGCTTTTTCTCAGCCCAATGAAGCAACCTGAACCTGGTGGCAGGCGATGCGTTGAACCTGGACGTGTACACATCGACGCCGGAGGCTTTGCGGGCAGGAGCACCCGCACGGCACGCTCGCATACGCACCGCGTCAAACCAGGTCACGCGAGCCCTGACGTGCGCCCGCCCCCCGTGTCATCCTCCTCCCCGTCCCGGCGTCCACACCTGGCCCGCCGGGGCCTTCTAGAAGTCACCAACACCCGCCCGGTCCCGTTCGCTTCGCGTCGTTTCGCGCACCAACACCACCACAACCTGCGTGCGGTCCTTCGCTGGTAACACGGGCCCCACACGTCAAAATCCTCGCATTTATATATTCCTCTCGGCTCTCGCCACACCACGCGGCACCCAGAAACAGAGAAGGGCGTTGGCGTGAACACCAAGAAGAATAATCAAGACTCCTGTCTCGGGCCCCTCGACTCGGCCCCTTGTCTCCCCTCTGGCCGGCGCTGCTCCGATGGCCACTGCCTCTGCCGCCGCCGCCCCCACGGAGACGGCGAACGTCCCCGCGACGATGCGGGCCGTGCAGTACGACGCCTACGGCGGTGGCGCCGCTGGACTCAAGGTACGTAACCGGCTAACCGCACAGTAGTTCCAGTGTTTTCCCCTCTCGCTGGTTCCTCTACTGAAGAAGGAAGGGTAGATTGGTTTGTTGGGTTAGCGAGCGCTAAGGACGGCAGCAAGTCAATTTGGTGGATTCAGAAGCCCATGGAACAGTCGGTTTATCTGATTAATGTATGACTCGCTTAGTGCTAGTGATTAGTTGTAAGATAGTTCGGTCTTTCTATATATGCCTTGCCATATTCCGATTCCGACGGCTAAGGTCAAAGCAGGGAGCGTCGTAGATAACTCAGCTATGTCACAGTCAACTAGTCTTTGTTGCCGAGAAGAGCACTGCGGATATCCACTTGGTGTCTACTCTGCAGATTATCTTGCCCACAAGTGGTCCTCAGGTCAGAGGAACCAAATTAATCTACGGGTACTGGGTGGTGTCAATTCGATGGCTCTGGTCCTTTGCTCTAGTACTTTCTGTTGTTACATAGTCTGAGTCAGTAAGATTTTGGGTTTTCATTTTGTTTGGGTTGAAAATATATTAGGTCGACAGACTATTCCTTGTGTGGTTTTGAGAATCTTCCCTTTTGTTTGCTTGCAAAGAAACCACTCCACCAATTCTGAAATCTCTCTAATGCAGCATGTGGAAGTTCCGGTCCCCTCGGCCAAGAAGAACGAGCTTCTGTTGAAGCTGGAAGCAGCAAGCATCAATCCAATTGACTGGAAGATACAAAATGGGATCTTGCGGCCTTTGCTGCCCCGTAAATTTCCTTATATCCCAGGTAATCATGTTTATTATTACTCATTCGATAGCAGTTGATTCTGACTAAGATCAATAGTTAGCCATTTGTTTATTTCATTTATGTGTTATACGCCACTTCCCTTTACAAAACGATATGTCCTTTACAACACTATGTTCATGCTTGCAAAAACTTGGTCTGTGTCTTACTATTTACGTTCTTATTAATCCTGTCTATCTATCATCTTCTGAGGTAACATGACATGTATTTTAGGAATATTGGATCATTTTCATATTGTTATGCCTGTACCCTCGGTGTCTGTTTCACCTTATTTGTGCTTGTGCAATATCCTGAACATAGAAAATTGTATCACACAAGGGATAACTGGTCTCTGTCCATCTTCTCTAAGGATGTTTCTGCTAATTCCTCCATCTTCTGCAGTGACTGATGTGGCAGGAGTTGTGGCTGATGTTGGTCCAGGAATCAATGGATTCCAAGCTGGAGATCAAGTTGTTGCTATGCTCAATTCACTTGTAAGAAAATGCTCTTGAGTCTTGACTATGTTATTTTGAGTATGAAAGCATCAATTCAAGTACAAAAGGTGGCATGTGGAATGTTAGTGACCCTTTTGTAATTCAAAAAATCTGTATGTTGGATTACAAGAATTATTTGTAGTGCATCAGTACCTCCATATGTTGTTTTCAATGTGCTCATCAGTCATCATTATTGGAAGGGATGTTCTGAATTGATGTTAACAATGTCCTCTGTTTTGCCAGAATGGAGGTGGACTTGCGGAGTATGCTGTGGCATCAGAAAATCTCACTGTCAAGAGGCCTCCAGAGGTATCCGCTGCTGAAGCCGCAGGGCTGCCCATTGCTGCTGGTACTGTGCTCCAGGCACTTAGGACCATTGGCGCCAAGTTTGACGGTACTGGCCAGCCCTTGAATGTTCTCATCACTGCAGCATCAGGTGGTGTCGGTCTCTACGCTGTGCAGCTCGCAAAACTGGCTGGTCTCCACATCACTGCTACCTGTGGCGCGCGTAATGTAGAGCTGGTGAAGAGCCTGGGCGCGGATGAGGTGCTTGACTACAGGACACCAGAGGGTGCCAGCCTGCAGAGCCCCTCAGGTAAGAAGTACGACGGTGTCGTCCACTGCACTGTCGGGATCAGCTGGTCGACTTTCGAGCCTGTGCTGGCCACCACTGGGAGGGTGATTGACATCACTCCAAACTTCACAACCATCCTGAAATCAGCGCTGCACAAGGTGACCTTCGCCAGGAAGCGGCTGGTGCCGCTGCTCGTGTCACCCAACAAGGCGGACCTAGAGTTCCTGGTTGGGCTGCTCAAGGATGGCAATCTCAAGACAGTGATCGACTCAAGGTTCCCGCTGAGCGAGGCGAGCAAGGCGTGGGAGAAGAGCATCGAGGGCCACGCCACTGGAAAGATCATTGTCGAGATTGGAGGCTGATCTGGTATGCCTCCATTACCGACAGAGATTTGCATAGCATGCTCTAGGCAGTTGGGCACTACAGGGTTAAGATCAACAGATACTACTGTTGTGTCGTACAAATTATTCGTGAGTGGTGAGCCAGTTTATAGGCTTGTTTTTCTTTTGTTTTCAGCTATGAACTGAGGCTTCTTGTACATTTTAGGGGTTTACAGATTTGCATGAATGATCAGCAAAGTCGCATTGTAATTACATATTTGGAAGTTGCTATATTGTTTCTTGAATTATATGAACTGAGGCTTCTTGTACATTTTAGGGGTTTACATATTTACATTTGAATGGAGGCAACTGTGTAGATTTATCCTAACGGTACAAATCTCGATTTGTAGGTTGCCCAAATGTTTCTTTTTTCTGACTCTGTCAAACATAGTTGCCGGTTTACTTTCTGTAGGAAATTTCTCACAGTGCTTACACTAATCAAATTAATGCAACATCGATGACATATATATATTAACTTAAGAACTGTCCTAGTCTAGTGGGCAGTGGCCACCTGATGTACTACATTGATGAGAAATTTTAGAACGGTCGAGAAATTTATTCTCTTAATAAAAATGCATCAAGCTAAGGGCTTGAAAAATTAGAACAAAGGAGCTCAGAATCAAAGAGATGCATCGCATAATCCAAAATACCAGTTTCTTACAGAGCGATACATATTTGCACCATATTTAGTAAGAGTAAGGGCACAAACGCAATGCATGTTGGGCTGGACGTATTTCACAAGAAAGGTTTGTTCACCTCAACAGTTTCAAAGCACAGATTCAGATTTCCTATTGATGTTTTAAAATTTAATTTAATACAAAATTTTAATTAAAATATCGATTTTAATTGAGCTCAGCCAAACGGAAGACATTCCGACCGTAAGATTTCAATATTCCCAATGTTTTCTACCCCTTTCCTCTAGCAATATATGCCATAGAAAGTAGCTGCTGACAAGAGGCGGCATAAAAGGAACAGACATTTCCCAGACATGGGTGGGGGCATTGGCAGATCCAGAAACAAGAGAAATATCTTACTTATTAGCAGAACTAGACCATAACTTATTCCACGACAGTTAATAAAATACTATAAATTGATGGCTCCTCAAATCAACCTCTATAATTTGGCAATAATAAGTAACAAAGGGAGAACACAAATCAGCTGCTCGGCGAAGCCAGTCATACTAGGACATCTCAACAGACGTATATTCTACAATTAGTAACCGATATCACCACTGCTTTGCCTTGCCACAAAACAAGGAAGCACCAATTTATGGCCTGACTTTTGTTGATAATCCTCACATGAACTCGAATCCCCCACACCCACCACTCTTTTGGCCAACCATGATGGTGGCCAGAAAACTCAACTATTACCGACTCATAGCTAACAAGAACTCACTTTGCGACAGCAGTGGCGGCCGATGGTGGTGCCCGGGCACCACGACCACTGGCTGTACCAGAGTGGTCGACCCGCTGGTAGCCGACATCACCTCCACGTGATGAGCCACCCCGACCACCACCTCGGCCTCCATAATCAGATCGATAATTGAACTCGCCTCTTCCATACCCTCTGCCTCCATTGTATGTACCACGACCTCTAATGCCTTCACCGCGGAAGTTACCACCTCTACCCGGTGGAAACCTTCCTCCCCTGCTACCACCTGAAGCCAGAAAATAATGACCATCAGTTCAAATGATAAACGAGAAAAATGCACATGCATGGTTTTACACCTGAACTCATCTTGTTATTTGTGCTTCAGAAATGACACTTTACGATAGGCAACCAAAATAATAAGTTAATATTCTAATCCTTTTTTCTGATGATTTTCTAGGCACCAGATGCTATCATGAACTAAAACCAACACTTAATACATCCTAAAATGACACTTTTCATCTGCATCCTAAAATGCAACCTGTCACAGCCCATGATTTTGTTTACCACTATCGTTGCCTTCCAAAAAACACAAACAAATACATACCCTTTCCCAAAAGAAACAAACTAGCATTCCACAAGCAGTAACTATTAGTTTAGAAAGAAAATAATGGCAAAGATTTTATGGACTTGCCACGAGAACCAGTAGTTCTTTTCTCTTCAACAAAGCAATGCCGTTCACCAATAGTAACAGGAGAAGCCTGCAATCAAACGTTATTATCAGATAAAGAAATATCAATTATAATAGGTCCATAAGCCTATCATTCAGTAGGCAGCACTTGTTGGAGCAGTTGTAGAAGATGAAAGACTGAAAGACAAAAACATAACTATTGCATTCATGTTCAAAAAGGAGTGACCAACCCATAGAACACCATAGTACCATACCACATGACCAGACCTAAAACCATGAGCAGAAGAAATCAAGAAAACAATCAGAGCAAAGTGCGTAATCAAGGTTTGTGGGAGGGTGAGGGAATGAGGCTCTATGCTATGGTAGAGGAGAAAGATATCCAGACAGGGAAAAAGTATAGCTAGACTTCAAATTTAAGAATCTATCAATTCTTAACTAGACAAAGCACTGGAGGGTAACAACAAGAAAGCCAGAACGAATTAGTTCACTGGTTGTGTTCCAACAGCATCTTCATGCCAAAACAGCAAACAAGGGTCATCACTCGTCAGTATAAAACCATGGGCAAAGGCTATTACCAAGAGAATAAACAAAACAATACTGGGTCTGGATCGCTCTACAGTTTGATACACAATGTTCTTTTGGGGTTTGATGTGATCCAACCAAACGAAGCATGCCAATCTAATCCCCTGTCATACTACTACAAGCACTTTCACAGAAACTATAATTCAGAAAGAATGCCATCATCCAAGAAAGTGCACAATTGATTAGCACACAAGTACCATAAATACTTGTAACTATAAAAGTTAATTAGCTGAAATAAAAACTGTGTACTTTTCTGCCAAAGATTGATTAATGACTTGCAGAAACAAAAACCCACAAATATACCAGTATACACTGCCTAACTCATCCATTGGAACACCACTTAAGAGATACAAAATTGTTTACTCCAAGTTAACTAAACTCACCAGTTGCACAAACCTTATGGAAATACCCAACAGACATTAAACCAGTTGCACAAACCTTATGGATTTACCCAACAGACATTAAAAAGAAAGAGAACAGGGCGTACATAAAATTAGATTAACTACCTAATTACCTATACCTCATATCATAAAGTAACCTGAGAAAAATGTAAGGTTAATACCTCTATTGCAGTTTGAACTGCACTGGCATCTTCAAATTCTACAAAGCCATAACAAAACCCTTGGATCTGTGTTTACTCAACAGAAATCCAAAGATAAAACAGAGAGTTAGACTCACTGAAGGCTCTTAATGTTTTTTTACAACAAAATGAGAAGAAAAGCAAGCACCTTATTGCTTCTAACTTGGATGCCTTCATGTTTAATGGTGCCAAATCTCTTGAACTCTTCCTCTAATTGTTGTGGTGTGGCATTTAATGGCAGACTTCGCACATATATGGCATGTGCATCAACTTTGAATATGATTGTAAAGCATGTCAGATGGTGCCAGCTGAAATCAAAGTTTTAGCTCCAAATTTGGGTGTACATAATACCTTCTGGATCTTGAAAGCTGCCGCTCTGAGGATTGGGGGTGAAAGCTGGAGCATCAGCAACCGGAGCGGGGGCAGGAGAGGCTTGCTTCTCTGTTTTCGGGGCTGCAGGTTTGGAAGGAACTGCAGGTGCTGGTGGTCGATATTCTTTCATGACTTTTACCTGGAGCATATAACAAAAAAAATGTCATAATGGTAACAACAGAAAAACATAAATGCCATGAGAAATAGACTCACAACATGCTATGGTCACAACCAACATAAAAAAAAACTCAGAATATCTTCACCAAAACTCCACTAAAAGTAAAACAATACAGCCACAAGAATCAACATGAAAATAACCAAATTTCCATTCATGCTCCCAAACAAAAAGGTTATGTAGAATTGTCATATGGTGTGCGAGTAATTGTTCAAGAGATCACTTAATGCAGCAGCAGCATTGACAATAAGAAGTTCTCCGATTACAGACAATGTTCGGAATATGGCAAAATCATCTCTGTTGTTAACACGAATTCACTATAATACTACAAAATATAATAAGAAATCACAGAATCACAGAAAAAACTGAAAAATTTTGTTTGCCTCGTACGGCCAGAAATTTTAGTGATATTCAGAGATGCGTGCACAAATTTATTCAGTGATGCTGAGCATGATACAAGAAAATGAATGGCTTTTGAAAACTTACAATTGAAGCATATGACTTCTTTGGTGCCTCCTCCAGTGGTACAGGGGGAGATGAAATTGGTGGAGCCACTGGTACATTATTCGGCACTTCATTTATGACCTGAGGAGTCAGTGTTTCCTCAACAACAACAGGCTTCTCCACATCATTCGGCGGGTTAGAAACCGCCTCCCCGTTCGGAACTTCCTCCTTTGGACTGAGCGCAGGCTCAGCCACCTGGCCCTCGGGCTGCGGCGAAGCATCTACAAACAGACAAAGAAAAGCGGTTGGCACACGTGATTCAGATCACAGCGACAAAACAGTTTCAAAGATGTGACACTGCTACACACCGCGAGGCACGGTCACTGCGTCCGCTCCGACAGTGCCGTTGGCCATGATAGGAGCAGGTGTGGCGGCGGCCTCCACATCCGCGGCAGCAACCTCCGACGCCGGCGGCTGCTTCTCGGCCCCCTTGTCCCCTGCTCCCCCCTCCCCAACATAGCGCAGTATGTCGTTGAGCACGAAGTAGCCCTTCTCCTGCGGCGCGAGGAAGAAGGACTGCACGAACTCGCGGCTGACGCCGTTCCTCCCCGTGAGGTGGCCCATGACGAGCACGGTGACGCCGCCGCAGAGCGACTCCTGCGCGTCCACCGCCTTGATCTCCGCCCGGTCGATGCCCATGGACACGATCTTCTCGTTAATCGCCTGCAGAACACCAGAACCGCACGCGCGCGCACACAAATCAGAGGCACAATCACGCCACCGCAAAACCCGCCCTCCTCCATTGCGGTGAGAATCAGGCCTGGCCGGGGGGCGCCCAGATCTGGGCCGCGGGAGAGTGAGTAAGCAAGAGAGGCGGCAGGCGTGGGCGAGGAACACTGCTTACGTCCATGGTGGTGACCGTGTCCATGCCGTCGGCGCCGGCGCCGGCGGCGGCGGGGCGGCCGAGGCGGCTGGCCTCCTGGTAGAAGCGGAAGACGAGCTCCGGCGACTGGTGCAGGATGTTGTAGTACTGGTGCACGAAGGCGTTGCCCACCTGCGCAGAACAACAAGAGGAGGAGGAGGGCCGCCACGAATCGAGTCAGCGCGGATCCAGCGGACGGCACCCGGCGGCGGGCGGGCGGGCGGATCGGGGGGACGGTGAGCGAGCTTACCACTTGCGCCGGCGGCGGCGATCCGGACGCCGCGGCGGAGGGAGGCGGCGGCGGCGGCGACGCCATCTCGGGAGGTCGAGGGGTTAGGGTTTTGGGAGGAAGTGGGGCGGGGGGCCGAAAGGGGCAGGTCGGGACTCGGGCGAGAGGATGGGAGGTTGTCTCTTTTCCCGCAAAGCTGGCGAGAGAGGGAAAGGGTGGTGGTGGTGGCGGCGGCGGGGGTTATACGGGTACGGGTGCTGCTGCGGGAGAGGGGCCAGTGGCACGTGCGAGCCAAGCGCGCGTGAGGGACCATGGGCCGTGGCCCGTGGGACGTTGGGCGTTGGGGCTTGGGACTCGGGAGCAGCGTTTTTTTTACCGCTCGGTTGCCGGTAACCGCGGTTACCGGACTTACCGAGCCGGACCGGTTCCGGTCCGGTCGGTTCGGTAAGTCCCAAATTCAAAATTAAAATTTAAAAAAAAAATGCTGAAAAAATTCCTAAAAATAGCTCATGATTTATAGAACCCGATGGTGTCAAAATTATTCAAATTTGAGTTCGTTTAATATTTATTTAGGCGTTTAGAAGTTTAAAAAAAAAGAAAAAGAAAAATACGCTGCTTCGTGAAGGCCCATTAAATCATGAAGGTCGAAAAACATACTAAACACACTCAAATTTGAGTAATTTTGACATCATTGGATTCTACAAATCATGAAGTATTTTTAGGAATTTTTTAGCATTTTTTTTAAAAAAAATAAATTTGAATTTTGAAAAAACCGCTCAAACCGCTCAAACCAGGCGTAAACCGGACAAACCGGGCGGTAAACCGGACAAACCGGGCGGTTTACCGACCGGAAACCTTTCCACAGCGCGTTCAAATTCAAATTTGAATTTCTCAGGTTTTCGGCCGAAGCCGGACTTACCGGACGGTAACCGTTCGGCCGCCCTCCGTCGGTTCGATCGGAACGGTAAAAAAAACGCAGCTCGGGAGCGCGGCAGAACGGCCGTGATGTGACGGGAGGGACGGCGGGCGCGTTTTCAGAGTGGTTTTCACTCGTTTTTTTTTTTTTTTGGTAGAAGCACTTTCAGCTATTCGGATTCAGATTCAAACATGACTACTAGTACTGAATGTTTAGATATGAATCTAAGAATGTGTATCTTCATTATAAATACCTGATTTAAGTATTCGAAATATGAACTCATATTGTTTTTGAATATCTGAACGTAGATACAAACGGATCTCAACTTTATGGAGTTGGGCTTGGATATTATGGTAAAAAATATTAGCATTTACATCCCTGTGGAGGGGTTTTAGGAGCCCGAACCATACTTATGGTCCAAAATATTTGCCTAGTATATATTATAGTGATTTTTAGTGATACAAATAAAGCTTCCTTTTTAACTGGTAGCCCTGCTAAAGGAGTGAGGCAAAACGGTTTTTATGGAGTGGGAACTAGGTTTGTTTGAACGGATGGGAATGGGTTCTACTAGCTTGCAAGTCAGGGGTGGATTGTGTTTGTTGTATATACAGGTTGGTCAGGTTGGAATGGGTTGCAAACATGAAGTCGCACATTATGATACATCTTGGCAGCCCAATGAATCACATTATATTGTGCCTCTCCTCATGTCGCTCGCTACCTAGGCTCTTGCTACAACCTCACCAACACACTTGCATCATCCAGTCACCATCACATAATGCCATCATGGAGTAGCTACGGTCAGCAAGAGGTGGTGAGAGCTACAAGTCATGATAATTTGAAGCCAGTAGATGGATACAAACACAAAACTCAATATGTAAGAGGCTTCTAGTCTTATCACAAACACATCACTCCGCTTGTCTCTCCAACGAATCATGAGCGAACATCTCATACGAGTCACCATACTCTTTAGTATGGCATAACCATGTTGCTAACCCTAGTGCCAACGAGGCACGCCCTCCATCCCATCAACCTCTCGATGCTCAGTGGTACTGGACGACAACCGCCACGATTGGATAGTCAACGTGGAGGAGATGCGTGTTGTGAGCTTATAGTCAAGGACACCATCATATGGTGGTAGCGAATGAAATGTGCATCCGCAAATGACCTTCATCTTCGTCCGACGGGGCTCATACGCTAGAGGATAAGATCGGATACCATAAAGCAGTGGACAGGGTGGGTTCACTCATTGTTTTGGCCAGGTCGAGTTTGGGGAATCTCGAGGCAGATGTTCTGGGCGGTGACTCTACCACTACATGCATGCCTATGCGAGCAAACGAGATGGACTTTTGGTGCGAGACGGGTGCTTGTGTGTGGGAGGGATAAACTCTACTTATAAGATCTAATTGGTTCTCGTCTAATCTAGTTCTAGTTCTATGTAGGAGCCCGTGGATTTTTGGGAGGGTGAACTGAGCGTTGGGTTAGACTTAGTCATAGAAAGACAACATCCTAACTAGGCTCCGTAGGAATGGATCGAATATCCTTTTTTTCTAGAACCTAACTTGTGTGGGCCACAATAGAGCAAGTCTCAAAGCCTCTGGTAGTGCAAGCAGATGGACACAAGAGCACTATAGGGCGATCGACCTTCTTCCTCTTTCATGCTCCACTACCATTGCTACCTCCCAATTCACTTGTCACCTTCCTCTCCTTGCCTCCCAATTCATCTGCCATCTTCCTCTCCAGTGTTTTGTACTACTATATCCTCAATGTACCAAAAAAAGGATGATGTGTGTGTACTGTGTAGTTTGTCAAGTTACATTAATCATGATATATACATCAACATTCTATCCCAAGCAGTAAGACGATATTATGTACATTGTTATGCTAAAGTCTATCAATTTCCTAGATTAATTTTACTTTCAAAAGTTTATCGGTTCTCTTATAAGCTGAGCCATTTGCAAAAACTAGTATCGTACCCGTGCGTTGCTACGGGATATCTAAATTTTTATATTAAAAACACATGGATCACACAATAAGATAACAATACTATAATATTAAATAACAAACTTAAAGTGACATTTAATCTAAAAGGCAAAATTCGTGAAATTAACAGTGACGAAGAGCACAGATTCACAAGCTCAGAAACTCTACTATATAGACCTGCTAACATAATGTTCTATATCGGCGGGACGAAATCTCTGGTATCAATTTCTTCTGTGCGTCAATAAATCCATGCCATAATCACAGAGTAACTCAGTCATCTCCTCCTTGTTCATGCATGTCTTTCATGACCTTAAACGCCCAAAACCATTGGGCTCTTGATTGTCATGGACAAGTCCAAAGTTTATTCTACCAAATTTAAAATACTAAGACATCAGTGGCATTGGTACTGAAAAATCTTGATATTAATTACCCAAAAATACTTGTATATCAATTAGGATTCCATAATGAAATAATGGTTTCAAAATCTAAATATTACCAATCAAAATACAACGTTGCCTTCTTAATAATGGTATGGGAATCTTACGATATATTTCCTACAAATGATGATACAAGCCAAACAAGTTTTTCTGTATCCATTTTTCATGGAAGTTTTCTCCTACAAATGATGATACAAGCCTAACAAGCTTTTCCCTATCCGTTCTTCATGGAAGTGTATTATCTCTGCATGGCAAATCTGGAAGCAGGGCAATAACCTCATTTTTATGAGAGGACCTCCTTCCCTCTCTTCCTAGAGAAGATCCTTCAAAGATGAAGCTCAACTTCAAGCGTATAGGATTTCTGAAAACTATCTGTTTTTCTCTCCTAGGTTGATTCTTGTGTTTAGTGGTTCTTTGTTTTTCACCTTGTTCTAGCCCCGCTCAGGCTTAGCTGATGTGTTTTCCATTGGTTTGGCTCAGTGTTTTTTTATATATATTTTAATAAAATCAATAAAATCTAACAGTGGGGCCTTCCCCTGCCTGTTTTCCTGGTTTAAAAAAAAGTATGGGAAAAATCAATCAAAGCACGTGAGCAGAATCACGGAATGTTATCACTGCATACAGAATAGCCAGAAGAAGGGTGCTCACATACTTTTCTCAATAAAAAACATATCATCAAAGCATTGGTAATAATAATTGTCATGATTGGGTTTTTTTATTGCTTCTAACAAAAAGAGGAACATATCGATGACTACAATCCTTGTTTAAGCTGTTTGAAAAAAAAACTTTTAAGATGCATAAGGTTTGGTGCGATCAAATGAAAGGGCTCAATTACTTCAAAACAACACATGCCAGGTTACCAGCATATGGCAGATACTTGCTTTAATTTGTGGCCTGAAATATCATATTCAGTTTAGTCAGTGAATAATCTTATATTATGACGAAAACAACAAAATATTTTAGAAAGTCCTAAGGAGGTTGCAGTAAAAAAAAACTGTATGAGTCTCCAAGTAACGGGAGATTGCTGTTATTTGCAGCTAAAAACTCCGATGGCACCATCACTGATCCAACTATTAATTCGCAACATAAGATAGCATGTTTTCCATTTTATATAAATTTGACAAGTTCATTGAGAGTGTTCCATGCAAATCTGTACTTGTAGTGAAACATACAAAGTATCTCCAATCACAACTATGGCTGGATAGGAAGGAATTTCATATGCTTTTTTGCAACCTCTTGGGCTGTATACAAATCTGAGCGAGGGAGAGGAAGGCAGAAGGCCGCCATGATAGGTGCTAGGGACATGATAGTCTAATCAGAAAGCAGCCCAATGTTCTAGAGAAGAGACCTGAAAACCAAAAAATATATCATATAATGATTTTCCTTACATCAACTAAAATTTAGGTTGTTTATATCAAAAGAAGGGCTCTTGGCTGCAGTCCATTTCTACTCAGCTAGCTCCATCAATATAGTCACAAAGACCGCCGATTATCAGGACTTAAGACCAGAGAAAGATATCTAGATATCTATCAGGCAACAGAAAAAATAAACAAACTGAATCAACACCGCCCTTTATCAGGACTTGAGACCAGAGAAAGACAGTTCTTATGAAACTTTGCTTTCTGAAACATGTGAAGTAAATATCATGGCCTAGTTATTCATCTTGACCTGAAATATGATGAAGCAAACTTCCATAATGTAAAGCTATGGAATTGGGATGGTGCTCACCTCAAGGACATGGTGAAAAAAAAACAAAGATTCAGAATACGGTGACAGTCTCGTTCTAGAAACTAATAATTAGACAAAATAACCTGTCCATGCATACGTGACACACGACAGATATTCCTTTGTACATAACCACATTAGCAGATTAGCTGCAGCAGCCACCACCTTGAGGAGATGAACAACCAGCACCTCTAGCTTGGCCGGGACTACATATCTAACTTTGATTCCATAAGGTTGCAAATTCGACAAAATATGTATCAGATCATATTCATGTGGTGGTAACAAGATACATATTAAAACCAAGCAAAATGTTTTGGAGAGCAGGACAAGGTTCCTGGTGGGCAAATGGCATTTTCACTATCAAAGAATTGCTAGTTTCTAGAAAAATGCTTTACCTGCTAATACTTGGACACTAACAAGTAACAAGAGTGCAACATCTTATATGACAACAAGTTTCAAGAGATCACAAGGACAAACAGGCACTCTGTTTGCTAAATGTCGATCACCCGCTCGGTGTAGTCATGCAGCACGATCTCGCACATGTTGTCTGGATCCTTGGCGAGTTGGGCTACTGCTAGAATGAAACAGTAAAAAAAAAAAAAGAGATCACGAGACTAAACATAGAAATTGTGGCTCCATCTATTTCCCTATTTGATAAAGTCAACAAAAATATCAAATTCTGATTGACATATAATTGGAATCACAACTTCGTCAGATCATGTACAATATATTTGATCAAAAACATCTAAAAGGAGACTAAAAAATTTCAAGAAACCCTAGAGAAAGGAAAACTGAGGAAGATTAAAATTAAAGTACAATGGTAACATACAGGCACAGATCAATTTTGATTCTGCATAGGTTTGCACTTACAATGATAGGACAAATGAAGGTCACTGGCATGGGTCACTGGCAATAGCTCAAGTCCCCTGGTTGTCAGCTACAACCTTCAAGCTGTTTTGCTTGCACAACGGTCGCAAAATAGTTGGGCCATATAGTACAAAGCAGTATGTTGGGCGTCCTTGTGTGCGTTTGTTCCTGCTTGTGACTCGCTAGCAGGACTTTGCTCAATGTGAAATAGTGGCTTGATGCCTGTTTGAGAAAAAAAAAAGACACAACCTTCAAGCGTTGGCAAACAAAATGATGACACGTGAAAGAATGAGGGACATCTGGTGAAGCACAATAATATCATAATCTGTTTCACAAAGCATGAATCAAAAGTTCTATAAGTTTCCTTTATAACATATGTTGTCTTCCTACCTAGAAACACATGTGCGATTTTATTTTCTCTATGTGCTTCCTATTGATAAATCTATTATCCATGCTTATTTGGCATAATCAACAATCATCACCAAGTTGAGAATCTATCATGAATACGATGGAGATTAAAGGATGCACTGTTTACCTCATGGGCATTCCCTCGAACGCCTCGTGTGCGAGTCTGATTTTGCAGATGGAGTGGATGTGGTGGGTGCTACCGGGACTGTGAATGATGGTGTAGATGTCCAGGATGTTGTGGCCGCCGTCCCCTCCATCTTGGTGCCTGGTAGGGAAGACCAATGTTGACCATCGCTATACGGAAAAGGGTGGGCATACATGTCGGCTTCGCAAGGGAGGGGCCACGCCGTGGAGCCGCGGTGTCCACGTCCACCTCACGCCGCCGCGTCCGAACCACCAGCAGCGCGCGCACCACCGGCTCTGGGGTGATGGAGAGGGTGGCGCGTGACTGCGAGGGCGAGGGAGAGGGCGACGATGGTGGAGGACAGGTCGAGGACTCGAGGGCGGGGGCTGTGGCGGTGGCGAGGGCAGGAGCAGAGGCAGAGGCGTGCGGCTGGAGGGCGAGGTGCTGAGGGCGGTATGGGATTTTAATTTTGCAGCGGAGATTGGGGGCCTTCCTTCCGGAAAAGGTGTAAAATAGGAAGGTATCGCACGGGCAGACGCGGGGGCTACGGGCAGACGTATCGCACGAGCGGATGGCAGAAAGACAGACGGAAAAAAATAACGCATGAAACAAGAGTCTTACTTTCTCTCTTTTTATTTGTGGGAGAAGCGGAGATTGGGGGCCTTCCTTCCGGGAAAGGTGTAAAATAGGAAGGTATTGCACAGGCAGACGCGGGGGCTACGGGCAGACGTATCGCACGACTTGTTAGAGTCATTTGACAATCAATGTACGCAATCTTCACATGAAGAGATGATGTAGAGTATTAGCTAGGTAGACGAGAGACATGTGATTGGATAAAAGATTATTTATTCTATGAAATCTATTCATTAATATATTTAGTGTCTATATAAATTAAAGTTATAAAAACTATTTATGTTTTTTAGCATTAAGGCCGTCCTTAATAAAAAACATGTAAGAAACCAAATAAGGTCACTCCAGACATGCACTTTTGGCTTTAAAAAATCCATTCCCAAGAGCATATACTGTTTGTTTACATTGTTGCCTAACCAGAAATATTTCCTTTGTCCAGTTGTTTTCATTTTTATTTTTATTAGATTAGACTTCTTGTTTGGTTGTTTGTCTTATTAAAATTTCTTATATACAAATACTATTTACTTTATTGCGGCCCGCTATAAATGCGGGGATTGCCTCGGGCCGACAATCGACCCCGAAGGTCACCCCGACGCAAGCCCATCCACAAACCCCCGCCGGCCGGCCGGGAATGCGATGAAAGCAAACTCCACCTCGACCCCGCGAGAGGGCGAGCTATCAAATTCCGACCCCACCCCGCCGGGCCGGGCCGCTCCCACCTCGGCTGCGGATGAAGGCAAACGCCACCTCGACCCCCGCGAGGAGGCGAGGCTGGGCTATCAAATTCCGCGAGACCCCGCCCGCCGGGCCAGGCGGCGATGAAAGCAAACTCCACCTGACGGCCGCGATGAAAGCAAACTCGACCTCGAAAGCAGAGGGCGGAGGAGCCTGGAGTTGATCTCCGCACCCCCCGCCGCCGGGCCGCGATGAAGGCAAACCCACCTCGACCCCCGGAGGCGAGGATGGAGGTGAGAGATTCGCCACCCAAACTAAAAAGAGCTCCGAGACATCGATCAACCCTACACTCAGGTTCCTCAAAAATATCCACATCCGGCTCTAAGTTTACACTCCCATATATAGCCTTCAATCGTCAAACCCTCGCCGTACAAGCCCGACCCGTATATTAAAAGCCCGTACTTTCGCCTTAACCACCACACCTACCCTAGTACCTTACAAATCCCAAACATTACACCCGTTTGTACTCCATTACCACCAAATACGCTTATTTAAGCAAGACCCAATAGCTAAACCCAAGCATTCCCAAACCATGTCCGCCATTAACAAACTCCCCCTTAGGGATGTGAGAGTCGAAGGAGAGCCTAAGCCAGTTGTTTGAGCCGAAGGTCTCGAGTCCGCAGACAGTCACTTTGCACGCCTGGCCTAGCCTTAGCCCATACCAACCCAACCACCGCAGCCACGTCTCCCGAAGGTCGGGGCATGAAGCGCAACGCCCTTTCCAGCCATCACTTGCACACACCCTCCGCCAGCCACCTCGCAACAAAACCCGCAGCTTTATACGGTACGCGCAAAGCCACAACTTGACATCTCGCTCGCAGCCCAAACCGAGAACCTAGAAGATTGCCTCGAGCTAAAAATCGAACACGCGAAAGTAAGCAAACTAGCGCATAATTCTGAACTCAACCCTCGCTCCAACAATGCGAAGCCCACCTTCGAATTCGGTAACCAAGGTTCATCATCAACCAGAACCTTTGTGGCAAAGAACACAATTCGCCTTTTGAACATTCCAAAGGCGACCGGCGCCATGTAACACATGCAGGCTAAGCTCCGCTACGATTCGCGCAAAGATCCCGTATCAACTAAATATAAGTCTTTGTAACTGGCATTACCTCCGCAAAAACATGCGCGAGCCTCGCTTTTGAAAAGTTCAGCGTCGCCGCGCTCTTACTACCTCCGAAAACTTACGCGAGCCTCGCTTTTTGAAAAGTTGGGCATCGCCGCGCTCTTACTACATTACCTCCGAAAACTTACGCGAGCCTCGCTTTTTTGAAAAGTCATATCGCCGCGCTCTTATACCTACGCAAAACATGCCACGAGCCTCGCTTTTTGAAAAGTTCAAGCCGCCGCTACTGTTACTACCTCCGCAAAACATGCGCGAGCCTCCGCTTTTGAAAAGTTGGGCATCGCCGCGCATTTCTTACTACCTCCGAAAACTTACGCGAGCCTCGCTTTTGAAAAAGTTGAGCATCGCGCTGCTCTATACCTCCCATGAAAACATGCGCGAGCCTCGCTTTTTGAAAAGTTGGGCGTCGCCGCGCCGTTACTACCTCCGCAAAACATGTGTGAGCCTCGCTTTTGAAAAGTTGGGCATCACGCGCTCTTACTACCTCTCAAAACTTACGCGAGCTCGCTTTTGAAAAAAAAAGTTGGGCGTCGCTGCGCTTTTACTACCTCCGCAAAACATGCGCGAGCCTCGCTTTTGAAAAGTTGGGCATCGCTGCGCTCTTATACTATCCGCAAACATGCGCGAGCCTCGCTTTGAAAAGTTGGGCTGCCGCCGCGCTTTTATTATGACTTATTTTATCATTAAAGATATTTTAATAATATCTATTTATTTTATTATTTATATAAAAATTGAATAAGATAAATGGTCAAATAAGAAATCTAAAAGTCAAAATGATATTTTTGATGGGATTAAGTCTCATGTTAAAAATGGTCGGTAAAAATGATGTTTTCATCATATATTAACGTGAAAGAAAATTTTCTATGGGGGAAAACACAATTCTTTCTAGTTCTTTCATTTTTTGAAGAGTGTGAAACCATCTCTTGTACGGAGTACACACTACACACATGGGTCCATGACTACATAGCCAGAACCTTTGGCATCCCAACCACGCTGCGCTCGCCCAACTTGCCGCTCTCTCCCTCAGCACTCAGCATCGGGCTCGGGCCACCCGGCCATGGAGCCGACCATGCACGACGTCCTGGCGTTCCACCGCGTCGACCGCGCCGCCTACGAGCACCTGCTCTCCCTGGGCGCCGGGCGCCACCAGTCCCGCGACGCCGTGGCGCTCCTCATGTGGCTCCATCGCGAAGCCGGCGTCGACGCCGTCTCCCGCGTGCGCGCTCTGGTCCGCACCCAGGCCGCCGCCGCACAGCTCGTCGCCGAGGCCCGCGCCGTCCTCCTCCACGGCGCCGACGACGCGGAGCCTACGATGACGACGACGCTCCTCTCGTGCTGCGCGTGCGGCGAGGACGACGACGATGGCGACGACGCCGGCCGGGTGCGGCGGTTCCTGGCGTCTTTTCGCGGCACGGCGGCCGATGCCCCGCGGCGCGGCGTCGCGGAGGTCCTCGGCGGCGCCGGAGCGCTGGTGTTCGACGATCGGCTACACGCGATCCTGCGGCGGTGGTACGAGGACGGCGGCGGCGCGCTCCCGCGGGAACTGGCCGCGCCGTATCGGCGACGTCGCTGCGTGGCGGCGGCGGAGGTGCAGGAGGAGGAGGACGGCCGGTCGCTGTTCATCACGTTCTCTAAAGGGTTCCCATTAACGCGCGTGGAGGTCGAGGAGTTCTTCACTGAGTACGTAGCCACAAGTCTCAAAGCGTAATTAAACATGCATGCCATAATTATTAATCTTGTTGACTGATTGTTAGTTGGGGAGTCATGCATGCATGCATGCATCTATGATCGGCGAGTTGATTTCATTTTTTTCTCAAAAATGATTTTACTCAAAACATTCCTTGCACTGACATTTCACTGCAGGAGGTGGGGCAGCGACTGCGTGGCAAAAGTGATGATGGCGAAGACGGCGCCGGGAGAGCCGCCGGCCTACGGGCGCATCGTGTTCCGGCGCGCGGCGACTGCTGCGGCTGTGCTGGCCGGGCGACCGCTGGTGAAGCTGCTGGTGAACGGGCGCCACCTGTGGGCGCGCAAGTATGTTCCCAGGCCTCCGCCGCCACAGCAGCACACAAGCTAGTAGCTTATCACATGGAGGAACATTTTGTGATGCACTGCTAGATAGTACATAATATATATACGTACGCGGCACATGAATCAAGTATGCACGTGCTCTATCACTACCAGCATATATACTCCTATATATATACACTCTTGGTCATATAGCTAATTAGAGAACCATGATCTCAGTTGGCCGACCTCATCTTTGTATTTATTTATTGCGAATTCGTCAGTTGGTCTAATCAGTAACTCGCATTTGGGAAGAATTAAACCAACTGAATCTTATTTGACCTCTGACACGGCTTGCATTGGAAATTTGGCAGTCCAAGAATTCTAGTCAAAACCAAAATCCTCACAGGCTATAAAGCGAAAGCCTGTCGAAATCTGTCAAATTTGTTGTGCATGTCCGACGAAGCAACAAAAATGGACGCGCTCAACTTGACGGACTACAACAATCATCACAAAACCTGAAAAATCTGCCACACCAACGCTCAATTAGATCATACTATCTGTTAGTATTCACCAAACCTGAAATTCCTCAACTTCTCAGGAAAGTACACTAAATATACTGAACATCACATCATCTCAGCATTGCAGAATTAACTTTGGTCAAATAATTTCCGTCCATCAAAACTGAATAACTCCAGTGACCACATGTGAATCCAAAAAATTTCATTAGGTCGACATTCAGAAGACGTTCAGGATCACAAATTCACTTTCAGCTGAGCTACAGCCATGTACACAGGAAACGTATTCTGTCAGAGTCAAGAAACAGCTACCTCCAGTCACTCACAATCCTATTGGTTCTCCTCTTCTTTCTAGAGTTACTGCAACCATTGAGGGATCGGAGGCAATGGTCAATCCTCCCTGTACCTGTATGTCCTGGCGAAAGAGCACCTCTTCTGCAGCCATGAGGCGATGGTCTTGACATCCTCCTTGTTTTGCTTGGAAGACATGTCAGTGTCTGATGATGTAGAAGACCTCTCACCCCAAGCCTTCTTGGAAGAACCGACGTCGTGCTCGTGCTTGTCTTCTCGATTCATTAGAACGAAGGTTCTCCAAAGGAACTCACTCATGTTCTTGCACATCTCGTCGTCCTTGAATGATACGAGCTTGGAGAAGGCCTCCGTCAAGGAGTCAGAAGATGAGCCGGCAATCCGCAGTAGGATGTCCTGAGCCTCCTCTGCTAGCCCGTCGCTCCGCAGCGCGTATATGGTGGCGTCCACCACTCCCTCCTTCTGGAACTTGCTCTGGTTCTCCTGGGCCTCGCAGAGCCTGGCAATCGCCCACGCCGCCGCCTTCTTGGCGCCTCTGTCTCCGACGTACAGCAGCTCCACCAGTGGGGCGAAGCCTCCGAGCTCGCCGATCTTGATCTTGTTGTAGTGGTCGCCGTCGGCCAGCAGCACGAGGATGTGAGCACACCTCGCTCGCATCGGCACTGGCCCCAGCAATGTCCTTGCGATCAGCACAGGCACGGCGTACTGGTCGTCTCCGAACACCGCCTTGTTGGGGCCGTAGGAAGCCACCTTCTCCAAGATTCTGATGATGATGTCGTCCAGTTCAGGGTCATCATCAGGCTCCAGGCATGTCTCCGGCAGGACGCCGACGAGCTTCGCTATCGTCCCGGAGCGGCAGCCGATCAGGTGTACGACTTCGCGCTCGTTGGCGACGAGGATCTCGTGGAGCAGAAAAGGCGAGTTCCGGACTTCTTTGGAGCTTCTTGGAGAGTGAGGCATTAGGGTGGCTTGCCCGATCACGAATTCCATGTCCTAAGAAATGTCAGGTGGTGGATCGGTGGCTGCCATCACGTCTGCATTCTTATTAGCTGCACGCCAGTGCTCGATGCAGTGCTTGATGAGGACGTTGGGGATGAACGTGGTGTACGCGAGAACCTCGCCGGTCACGGGACAGATGCGTCGGTTCTCCTTCTCCTTCTGCCATTCCTCCAGAGCTGAACGATCAACTGTCTGCAGCCATGGAAGAGACTGCTATCAGAATCTAGCATGAAACCAACCACCGCAAGAAGAGTGACACAATGTAAATTTGTAATGCAGGACTGGAAGTTACTGTTCACTAAGTGAAATTGAACAAACAAGAGTAACACTGATAAGCATTTTTCATAACCTCAAAATATATGGTTGCAAGTTCAATGAGAAAAGTGTTGCCATCCAATCCAACACCAAGAAAGCAAGAACCCAGCATATATAAATTCTTTCAGCACAGCAGATCAAGTTCTGCCATCAGAGTTATTACCCTTCCTCTAACTAGTAATTAACACAGAACCTCAGCAGTTTCAGACATAGCTGATTTCTTCAGATTGGCACACTAAACATTTCAAACTGCTATTATAGATCCAATAGAACATTTCTGTCAACCAACAATAAGTATCATGTTTGAAGAAACAATTTCAAGAATAGCAATGAGCCAATGACAGTATTCACTGCATCATTTTTCTCGAACACAGTATTCACTGCATCATCAACTGATTCAGAAGAGGACACAATGTAAATATGTAATGCAGGCCAGGGACTTACTGTTCACTAAGTGAAATTGAACAAACAAGAGTAGCAGTTATCAGCATTTTAAATAATTTTTTTTAAAATGGTTGCAAGTTCAAAGAGAAAACTAGAAAAGTTCTTCCATCCAACACCAAGAAAGAACCAGGCATAAGTTCTTTCAGAAGTCAGAACAACAGATCTTCCAAGAGTTTAGTGCTGCCATCAGAGTTATTACCCTTTCTCTATCTAATTAGAACACAACCTCAACAATTTCAGACATAGCTGATTTCTTCAGATTGGCACACTGTAAACATTTCAAACTGCTATATAGATCCATTAGAACATTTCTGTCAACCAACAATAAGAATCATGTTTGCAGAACCAATTTCAAGAATAGCAATCACAGATCATCAACTGATTCAGAAGAGCAACACAATGTAAATATGTAATGCAGGCCAGGGACTTACTGTTCACTAAGTGAAATTGAACAAACAAGAGTAGCAGTTATCAGCATTTTACATTTTTTTTAAAAAAAAATGGTTGCAAGTTCAAAGAGAAAACTAGAAAAGTTCTGCAAACAGATCTTCAGAACAGCAGATTTTCCAAGAGTTTTGTGCTGCCATCAGAGTTATTACCCTTTCTCTATCTAATTAAAACACAACCTCAACAATTTCAGACATAGTAGATTTTTCAGATTGACACGTTTCAAGAAAATATATAAGTTCTTTCAGCACATAGCATTTCTGTCATAGCTGACATTTTTTCAGATTGGCACATTGTAAACATTCCAAACTGCTATTATAGATCCAAGAGAACATTTCTGTCATCCAACAATAAGAATCATGTTTGCAGAAACTGTTTCAAGAATAGCAATGAGAATATTCACTGCATCATCAACTGATTTAGAACAAGCACACCAGGACACGTGAAATCGCATCACAGAGACAGGGCAAGAGCCCAAGAAAACAGAGCCGATCAAAGTAAAGATTCATCGCACCTTTCCGGAGGCGATGACGACGGGGTTCTCCATGACCCTGTTGGAGATGGGGCAGACGAAGAACTGCGGGACGCCCACCGGGCCGATCCAGCGCTTCCTGGCGTCGGCGCCGCGGTGGAGCTCGACGGCCGACGCGTTATCCAGGGCCCGGAGCGCGCACTCGAAGAGGTCGATCTGCGGTGGCGGGTTGCTCTCGTCGCAGCACAGGCCCGTGAACCACTCGAGCTCGGAGACCGCCTCCGCCGTCCGCATCCACCGCTCCAGCCCCGCGAGGTCGAGCAGCCGCCGGTTGACGACGAGCTCAGTCTTGATCGCTTCGGTCCTGGGTCCGGTGTTGGCGCCCATGGCGGCCTCCAGAAGCTCGGCCGCGGCCTTGCCCGACCTCGCCTCGTCGGAGCCGACGAAGGCGTCAAGAACCTCCTCCCCGTCGACGACCAGCGGACCCACGAGCTCCTGGAACGAGAAATTGATGAAGCCCTCCTCGTCCTCCACCTGCGGCTCCCCCTCGTCCGCCCCGCCTCCGCGAACAGAGTCGCCCGTGTCAAGCCCCTCCCTCATCTTGGTGATGACCTCCTTGACGCCGGCGGGAGCATCGGCGCCGGACGTTGTGGGCGGTGGCGATCTCCGGGTCGTCCGCGTCCGCACCGAGCTGCCCATCCTCGTCGCCATCGGCGTGACGCGGCGCGGCGAGGGCGACCTCGACCCTGAGAAGGCCGCCAGACCGCCGCGGCGAGGAGATGGCGACCTCGATCCTGGAGGGAGCGGGAGAGGCAGGGGTCGACCGCGTGGAGGAGAACGCGGCCTCGCCCTCCGCCGGCGCAGCGTGGGCTCCTCCTCCTCGTTGATCCCCTCCTCCGACCAGTCCATGGACGGCTTTTGGCGGCAAGGTTGGCGGAAGCGAATTGAGCCCAGTGCCAGGCGCAGTTTTGGGAGATATATGGAGGGAGGTGAATTAAGCCGTAGGGATTCGTCCTCTGCGGCAGCGCGGTTCAGATCGGGTGGGTTTTTTTTTTTTTTTTTTTTTTTTTTTTTTTTTTTTTTTTTTTTGCAGATTGGCCTGTGTCTGCCAATGCAGCATTGTTTTCTTAATTGGATTGTGACCAGTGAACATCCAACATAAAACGATTCAATAGCATGTATAATAGTAACCACGAGAGAGAGAGAGAGAGGAGAACTTAGCTCACCGACAACAACTGAGCCAGCATTTCCCCTTAAAAACAAATCAACACGCATGTTAGCTCATATTTGGTCATGTCATCTTAAGTTGGACTCAACAGACCAATACTAAAACGGTCTGCCTCTTAACCCGTAACCACGAGTTCCATTTTTTTAGTAACATAGCAAACTTTATCTCTATGAGCGCCTCTGAAAGACTGAGCCGGCAGATTTGAAGATCCCCGAAGTCACCATTGACGCTGAGGACACATGGTTTTTCCATAACCATTGTGTGGACCTTTGTGTGATGAGTGATTGTCAACATGCCAACACAAGGCGTGTGTGTTCTTACAAACCGTGGCACGCGGCTTCGTGTCAAACAATGGTGTCTCTTGGCTCATGTTGTCTGCAGGTGTCGAGCTCGGAGACGGTGGTCAACGGTCGGTGAAGATCAAGTAGGGCGTGCCGTGGCCGACGGACCGGGTGCGGTGAAGGGCGGACGTGAGGCTTGGATCGAGGGACCCGAGGACCGGGTGGCCAACCGTGGTGGCCGCATGGGGACATCGACGAGCGCAAGTGTACACGGCGGGGATGCGTATGGGCTACGCTACTCGCGGAGGGTTTGGTGGTTTCGCCTCAAAACCATCGGCGGCGGGTTTCCCGGTTTGCGCCTCAAAACCGGGGCGGAGGTCCCGATGCGGACGGACGGCACGTGGCGGCATCGGGGAGATTGCTTGGAAGCAAGGCTACCGGTGAGGAGGCGCGGTGGCCATCGGATCAAGTGAAGTCTGAGTTGGACCCTTATGCCCCTGGCTAAGTGGTGTGGCTCTTCATGTATCCAAGGGCAAAGAAGGAATGTAAAATAGACTTGCCCCTATAAATAAAGGATGAGGGTCTCCCTTCCCCCTCACCTCTTCCATTTCCATTTCCTCTTTTTAGGATTTCCCTTCGTCTAGTTGCTGTGTGAGAGAGAGGTCTGCAAATCTTGTGATTTGTACTCGAACCAGTGTGTGGCAACCAGAGCGCCTAGTCTATGCTTTGTTTCCTCCGGGATTAAATCATGGTGTCTTAAATTGGATCTTGAGTTTCGGCCTTTTTCTTGTTCCCGGAATTTTTGGATGATTTTCTTGGGATTTTTCGGTGGCAATTTGTGCTCTTGGAGTGTTGAGATATTATCTTGTGGGCTCTTGTGTGCAGCACGTGCAGGCCTCGTGCCCAAGAGCTTTCTTGTTTATTTTCCTGGAGTTGTTCAGATGGAGAGCAGCCTCTCTGTTCCCCTTCCTGTGAACTCGTCGTTCTTCTGGTGAAAAGCAGATTTCGTTGGACTGCTATCCAATAGCGCAACCTGTGCCGAGCACTTGATGCCGTGTATGCTTTAATAAGCAGCGCTTACGGATAGATCCACTGGTTGACTTCTCGTTCTCCTCTCTGTTCTTTGATTTTGCTTCCCCCAATGTTTTCTGTTAATCTCTTTCTCTGATTCGTTGTCGTGGGATTCAGACACAGGTCCTGTGATCTAGTGGAGGACCAGTGCTGTGCGCTTCTGCAGGTTTGTCTCCCATCGATCTCTGCAGGGTGCCTGCGTGTTCATCGTTTCAGTCTCAAGCAGGTCCGATTTCTGTATGCTTCGATTGTCTTGTGCGTTGGTAGCAGGAAACTTTATCTGTGATTGAATGACTTTGGAAGCCACGCACCTAGTTCACATGGCTGGCATCTGGATGTGCTTGACGTAAAGCAAGGAAATCACGTGCCTGTTATTGCCTAGCAAAAAGCCATTTTCTTGCTTCTGTAGAAATCCAAGTTAATTGTTGCCAAGTTTCTTTTTGTTTGTTTATTTACAGCACATCAACCAGGGATCATGCCGAGCATCACTAAGTCCAAGTGGACCTTCCAGTTCGGCCCTGTTTTGGTGCAGTAGATGAACAAATTTACTGGTGTTTTCCTGCAGAATTTCCACTAGCCCAGATTTCTTGTTTTGCACACAACTTTGTAATTCGGGCTCCGATTAGCATACGGTTTGTTGCGTTGGGTCTCTTTTGATTCAAAGAATTTATCTAGATACTCCCATCACCGGTTGGTGCGAGTATTTTAGATTTGGGGATTTTACTTCTTGGGGTTTGAATTTGGGACAGTGGCCAAATATTTCGCAAGAAATTTTGAGGCTCCCATTCACCCCCTCTGGTCGCCATATCCGGTCCTTCAATTGGTATCAGAGCCGGTTAAGGATCACTTCACCTTAATCGGTCCGTGATCCCCGAAGGCGACATCATGGAGAACCGTGGGCTTGGAAAGCCACCGCACTTCGATGGCAAGAACTATCCCTATTGGAAGATCCGCATGTCGGCGCATCTCCAAGGGATTGATTCGCGTGTTTGGGAGATCTGTGAGAATGCGGACTACGTGGTACTTGCTGCCCGTGTTGACCAAGCACGGATCGACCAACACAAGGCGAACAACACCGCGTAACCTGTCTTGTTTTCTCGCTCTTTCTATGGAGGAATTTGAGCGTGTTTCGATTGTACCTTCGCTCGAGAGATCCGGTCTAGACCGAGAAATACCATGAGGGTACCGCCCATGTCAAGACCAGACTCTATGAGACACACAAGAGAGAGTATGAGAACTTTGTTCAAATCGATGGTGAATCTATTGATTCTTTGTTCACTCGCTTTCAAACCATCATGAACAAGATGAGGACAAACAACCCTCAGATGCCCTATGACGATCATCAGAGAGCGCTTAAGCTTCTATATGCTCTAGATCGGAGGGTTTGGGAAGTAAAGGTCTCAGCGATCATTGAATCGCCCGGCTATGAGACTCTCACTGTGGATGAGCTGTTCGAAGCTCAAGTCCACCGAGATTGACCACCGACGCAGCGAGGATCGGGAAATCCGTCCCGCCCCTACCATGGCTTTGGTCTCGTGCAGGAGGTTCAAGTTCTTTGACTAACCCTTCACAAAGTGTCTTTGCCTTGTCTTCTCTCGGTCTCGCCACAGAGGAGCAGATGGAGACTCTTGGGGACGACGAGCTCGCCTTGGTGATTAGACGGTTCTCACGGTTTCACAACAACCGTTTGAATCGCCGGCGTGGCATCACCAAGCAAGGATGCTTCGGGTGTGGAGATCCCGACCACTACGTCGCCAACTGTCCCAAGGCCGACAAGAACCACTACAACAACAAGAATGACTACAGCAAGCGCAAGGACAAGCACGAGTCTTCCACACCCAAGTACAAGTACAAGTACAAGGGAAGATTCGACAAGGAGGCGGTCAAGAAGAAGTTCCTAGAGAAGCAAGAGGCGAAGCAGCGAGCCTTCCTCGCATCCCTCAGCGATCTCGACGACGACTCCGACAACGGCTCACCCCCAAGTGATGATGAGGCCGAGCAAAAGGTTGAGAACAAGTTCAACGGGCTGTGCTTCTTCGCTGACTCCAAGCTTGGAGGCTACTGCACCATGGCACTCGACGAGTCTACCCCAAGCATTGAGAAGAACGACGACACCGAGCCTGAGGTAGAACAAAATCTCGAGTCCCTTGCTACTGAGGTTGATAACTTGACTACCACTTTACTTAGTCAAGATGCTTTGCTTAAGCGTGCTTTGCTCGTGAGAGAAAAGATTTCAAGGCTAAGTGGGAGCTTCTTGTCAAAGAGCTAGAGTCTCGGTTAGGGAGTCTCGTGCACATCTCTCGATGAGTCCGAGTGTGATGCTTGTGCCATTCATATGGCGAACCTAGCTGATGTGCGGTCCAAGTATGTGGCTTTGGTAGATGAGCTTGATGAGGTTAAGGCTAGGGTCTGTCTCGTGAGTCCTTGCAAATCTTGTGATGAGCTGAAGTCCGAGCTAGGTGAGAAAATGACTAGGATTGCCATGCTAGAGAAAACTAGTCAAGTTTCTAGATGTGCTTGTTGTGAAGCTTTGGAACTAGAACTAGACTCTTGTAGGCATGACAAGAAAAGGGCCAAAGAAGAAATCACAAATCTTCGGTCCATGCTCGTTGGTTGTCTTGCGGTGAACTACGCCTTGGCATGATGATGAGTCGTTCAAGAGGGAAGCGACACAACAGATTAGGCTTTGCTACAGGAGGGAAGGGTGAAAATGTTTTTGGTAAGGTTGGTGAACACGGTGGTATAAGTGCATCCGAGAAATCCACCAAGCCTTCCACTACTCCCAAGTTGATAAAATCACTCCACCTCCCTAACAAGCCCAATGTGAAAGATGGTGTGTTTGAGGAACCTCCCAAAGCTTCACCTCCAAAGCAAGTGTGGACTCCAAAACCAAACCACCTAAGGAACCCACTTGACACACTTCCCGACATCTCTATTAAACCCTCCAAAGAACAAGCAAACCCAAAGAGTGATCCATACCCATGAGAGAGTGAGTCAACCACCACCCAAGAGAGGTGTATCACTGTGATTATTGTCACCATGATGGTCACTTGTTTGAGTTTTGCTTTCGGAGGAAGAGAGAGATGAGCGGCATGAGTATGAGCTTTTCCATAACTCTACTCATGGTGTGTTTGCTCCACGTTTCTAGAGGCACAGTGCTAGGCCAAGAGGTGCAACACCTCAAGGACCTAGGCCTCAAGGTGTGAGACCATGAGGTGGTCGTGCCCGGCGAGGTTCAGATTTTTCTTATGACCTTGGATCTCGTGACCGTGGCTTTCAGTCTTACAGCGGACCACGTTTTTCTCGTCGTGGTGATCTGTAAGGTCCTAGATGGCTAGAGGGGGGGGGGTGAATAGCCTATAAAAAATTCTACAAACTCACTAAGCAAACTTCGTTAGATACACAAACGGCGGAAAGCAAGTTTTGCTTAGCCTACTAGATGTTGCAAGCCTCCTATCCAAACAATTCTAGTAGGTGATCACTAGCACAAACAATAGCTACCGCTAGTGATCGGAGTTCTACCCACGGGATTTAATCTACACAAGGAGTGGTTCCGACCGACCACACAAGCAATTCTACCCACGGGATCTAGTCTACACAAGATGTGGTTCCCGACCGACCACGCAAGCAATTCTACTTTGCAAGAATGTAAACAAAGTAATACAAGAGAGGGTAGGAGCTTGTTATACCAACGCGTAGAGTCGAGGTTGTCAATCACCAAGAGGTGAACAATCAATCAATCGGCAACACACAATCGGAGACCAATCACCGGGAACAAAGATGAACACAATTGTTTTTGTTCACCCGGTGTTCACTTGGGCATCGCCAAGCTAGTCACCGGTTGTGTCGACCAACACCTAGATGGTTCTTCGGTGTGACCCTCAAGTCACTAGCCCTCAAGGCTCGCCCGCAAGGCACCGCAAGACACCACTCTCAAGCGAGGTACTCAACGACACGCGCAATCCACTAGGATGCTCTTCGTGATCCCCACGAGGTGAGCTCAAACCTCTCACAAATCAACCGGAGGTGGCCAAGAACAATCACCTTCTCTTGCCAACGCCTCCAACAATCTCCAAGCCGGCTAGGAGCGGTACTCTCCAAGAGTAACAAGAAATCCACCGGCTAAACCACCCACAAGTGCCACTAGATGCCCTCAAGCAATGCAATGCACTAGGTGATCTCTCATGTAACAACCCGAAAAAATTCACCAAACACAAAAATCCCAACTACAAAATTTTTTTTCTAAACAAACCCATATTTGTTGCTTGTCGTGTACAAAACCCTATTAGTTTGCATATAAAGCCTCTACGTCTAGTTGTAAGCGTTGCTTGGCAACAGCATCACATGTGTCTGATTAGGATCTTGAGTAGAACACATGTACCCTAATGCCAGGACCTAGAGTAGCAATGTATCCCTTTATATTGTGCTTGGATAAGCTCCTGTAGTGACATTTATGTTTGGATCGCACTAGCATTATTAATATGATATGCAACATGTTTGATTTGGATCTTATTGGATTTTCTCTTGTATTGGTTAACAAATCAACAACATATTTATTTATATAATAAATAGATAAATATACTAAAGTTATGGGGAGTAATACCCGACTAGCCTATGACCATTATGACCACCATGTATTATTTATACCTATGATGCAAAGCACATAACATATACACATATACACTTACCCAAAAGCCAAAACAGAAAAGGAAAAGACAAAGAAATGGGAAAGGAAATGGCAAGGCCATATCAGCCTAACACCCCGGCCCAGCCCGCTATCTCTCTCTTCCTTCTTTCCTATTCCGCGACCCAAAGCTATCCAACCGGCCCGCGCTTCTCTCCTTCTTTTCTTTTCCCCAGCCCAACCAAACTAGCCAGCCCCGACTGCACCGGCCCACCTCCATGCGTTCACCCAGCCCCGGCCCACGAACCCTTCTCCTTCCCATTCCTTTCCCCCGGCCATCTTAGTGATTAGGAGGAAGCGACCCAAATGGCCCACGGAACACCGGCCCACGACCAACACGGCTCGCGCCGTCCCCGAAGACGACGAACGACGCCGGCCGCTTACACACGGGGCCCGCTCGTCATAAGCCTCCCACGGTCCCCCGAACTTTTCCTCGCGTGACGTCGCGGCCGCGGCGTCGAGCTCGCGCCCCGCGTGGCCGCTACGCTACCCCTCCCAACCGTCTGATCCGCCTCCAGCCTCGCCTATGCGCTGGATGGACGCCACCTGCCGCGACAGGGACCCGACAGCCTCACGCTCGCGGCGTGATGCTCGCCCCCGTGCGCGCGCGCGACCATGGCCTTGCCGTGCTCACATTCCCGCCGGACGCCCCCGCCTTTACCCGCGAAGCCAAATTGCCGCGGCTCGCTGACAGACGGAGCCCACGCGAGGATGAAAGCGACCCTTGGAGCTTCCCCTGGCCACATGATCAAGCCAAGGCCACCATCACCGTTCGTCGCCATAGCCATAGCCGCTGCCCCTATAAAACCCCCTCCTTGGAACCCTAGGGCTTTCCCCGGACCCGGCCCCGCCACTCCGCGGCTCACCACGAGCACCACCGAGAAGAAAAAGGAGGAGAAGGAAGAAGGAGGAGAGGGATAGAGGAAGCCGGAGTTGCCAAGATCGCCGGAGAAAGAAGGACGCCGCGGAGAAGAGCGACGCCCGTGCAGCCACACCACCGTTGCCGTTCGTCGTACCACTCGCTACACCGTCATCTACGCCATCTCTCCGTCAAGCCGCTCCACCACACCGAGACTGCTACGACTACACACCGAGGTGAGCGCCCCCGTTCATCTCGTCGTACTCTCCCTTGTCACCGGGCTCGCCATGGACGCCGTCGCGCCCCACACCGGGAGCGACGCTGCGTCGGAGCCCTTCCGCTCCAGGACACGCACACACGCTCGCGCATGAGACCAACCCAAGCCAACTTGAAACACGGCGTCGGAGGACGCCCGCTCGAACCCGACCACCGTGAACCGCCGTTCCGGCGAGACCCTCGGACACCACCGTAGCTTGGACTAGAGCCCTCATGGACACCGGACCTGGATCCGCGAAGCCAAGACGCACCTCGTGCGCGTGCTAGACCTAGAAGATGACCACTGGAACCCCTTGAACTAGAGACCATGCCGACGCCGGTGCTCCGCAGTGCGCCGCCATGCCGCACCTACCCCGCCGTTCTCCGGCCGCCCCGCGTAGAGATGTTTGGCCGACGAGCTTCGCCATTACCTGAGACGCGCCATGCGCCTGCTAGTAGAAGAATATGTGGACGGTAGGGCCCTAGCCACCTTGCCGCCATGCCATTGTCGCGCTGTGCGCGCTCTGGAACTCCGCCATGGCGAGTCGCCGACTCCGGCGAGGACAAGCAACCCTGGACGCCTTTGACCGGAGATCCGTGGCCGCCTCGATGTCTTGTGCTCCGTACGCCCGCCAACGGACAAGGATGGACACCGGAGATGCCCTTGCCAGCGACCATGCCCGTGCGGAGCTTGCTCCGGAGCGCCGCCGTGTCGCACCATTTCTCTCCCGTGTCCGGCCACCTCGTGTCGCGATGTGTGCCGTCAAAGCTGCGCCTGGATGCCCTGGACCCGTCCGTGTAGAAGATGGAGCCTTTGGTGCCTTGATTCTTCCCTGGCCGTCGCGCCGCCGTGTCCGTCGGAGTTCCGCCGCGGGCACGTATCCCACGCGAACGCCGCCGTGTCGCTCGGTCGTCGCCGACGCGCTCATGTGACCCAGCATGACCCGAATTGACCTCGCGGTACCACAATTGAGCCCTGGATGGCTCGTTGCCCCGTTGCCGGAAGGCGCCGTCGCTTGCCGCCATCTGGCCATGGGCGCCGGCCAGCTAGAGCATAACCAGATCTCTGGTATGACCCTGTTAGCCCCGCCGTGTTCCACTGGAGTTGATGCGCACGATGTTTTGGGCTAAGAATCACCGGAGCACCCCGGCGCGTGATCTTGCCGTCGCCGGCCATGTCCATCGCCGCGAGCAAGGGACGGAAGAACAGGATTGGGGAAAGAGACGAGAAAAAGCCATGCTGGAGATGGACTCGGACCTGGTAGACCGAGCCACTGACGTGTGGACCCCAGCGCATGTGTCCACCATGCGCCACACTTGTGAACCCAAGCCCCACCGGATGATGAGCCCATGGACCGGATTTACATACACCGTGAGGACAGAACGATGACTGAACACAGTGTACCATAGACCGCATGGTGGTCTATAGACCGAACACTACTAGTCCACCATGGACCGATCAGCCACCCTGACATGGACTCAACCCAGCTTGAGCCCGTTGGACACCCAGTGCACGACGTGGCAGCACCGAGGGACGACACGTGGCGGGCCGAGCCCCGCCCGTCCGACCCATATCCAGGCCCTGCGCGGCCCATACGGAGCCCACTTGGGTTGACCCAGTCAATGCTGACGTCACGATGACGTCATCTGCCACGTCAGCATTGCTTGCCACATCAGCAGCCACAGAGACGTCACGTGGACCAACCATATGCTGACACGTGTCACGCCATCATTAATCGGCCCTTTTTCTTTTTCTGAATATTGTATAAACTTCAGAAATTCATAATTAATTCATACGAGCTCCAAAAATGATGATCTTTATATCGAAATTCATCTAAAATCGAGCTTTATCTCATGAGCTTATGTTTGAGTGCATTTGGATCTTTTTGATGTTCATTTGGTTCTTTGTGGATTCTATAGGAGTCGCTAACGCGACTATTATGTCTCGATTACGGAGTCGACTTAGGAGGAGGAGCCCCGCCGATCGACTACATCGACGGAGGAGGACTTGTACGACTACGGTTGGATTTGTACCACTACTACCTCGACATCGCAGTGTCATGGCAAAGACCTTCTTTTAGAGAATCCTATTTAGACATTGCATAATTTATAGAATTGCTAGCGCTTTATATTTATTCCTTTGCTAGTATATGATGCATGCTATCGCTCGAGCCATTTATATCCCTTGATTGAAAACCCTTCACCATGTTACCCAGCTTTGCGCTCGCACTTATATTATTATTGCCACCTTCTCGCTTGCTTGCACTTTATATCACCATACTTATTACTCCACTTCGCATTGGATCTGTGATGTGATGCGGGTGGTGAACCCTCGGGAATGGTTTTGGCTTGGGATGCCGGCCTTGGTGGACTTGGTGAGATTCTGGTGGTTCCGCGAGTGTGACTTGGGTGCGTGGAGGGTGAGGGTTGAGTCGATCGAGCCGGGATATACGACGAGCTTATGGAGCGAGTCTTGCCTTGGGATGGACTGGACATTCCCCGTGCGGATACCGTGGCGGGTATACTTGTGGTTGGGGAAACCCCGAGTGTGGGCTTGTCGTGGGCCGCTCAGGGAGAAGGTGCTGTGGTGGCACGTGGTGCCAGGATGGCACCCGAACGGTAACCCTGTTGGAGACATCCCGGCTTGGTCATCCCTAAGGACTTACTAGTACTCAGCTTCTTCAGGACTCCTTTACAGACCACATGTTCCTTGTAATGGGGAGACGGCTGGACTACTTGGTAGCACGGTGCCACTACTACTAGGCGAGCAGTGTTAGGGAGGTACGGGCATGCGATGGACCCACACCCTTCAGAGACGAATGAATGCGTAACGGGGCACGGTTCATGACTTCACAGTTTCAGCACCCAGAAGTACTTGGGGCGTTCCAGAGCTGAGAGGTAGGGTGGCATCGTACTATTAAAGCAAGCAGCCGGAATCGGCCTAGACGGGCCCCGTCAAAGATGGCTATCTTGTGGTGTGTGAAACCTCCGCAGTGTCCTTGGTTGATCGATCGATACATATGCCGACTTGTCGCCTATGGACCCGTCCGTGTTCCGCTTCACTAGATAGGAGAGGAGTGTTCTACCTTCCCCGAGCATACCGGTCGCGAGCTCCGGGATGGGGTGGCCGCGGGCGCCGAGACGGCCCGAGAGGGAGTTGGTCCGCCGACATGAGTGTGAGATGTGGTGATGGAGGTGAGATGATGGATTTGGGATGGATGAGATGATGGATGGATGGATGTGTGTGGGAATGGGAATGTGTTAAACTTGACTATATTATTATTATTACTACTACTATTTATCGCTTTTCGCATGCGCTAGGATGCAAACCACGGCCAAACTATAGGATCGCGAGATCCCTTTATTTTCTCTTTTCCACTAAAGCTCATTCGGTGCGACCATGGCACGCACACATCCGCGGTGTGCGATTTTCCTACTTCTCGGTGATGTCAAACGGATTAGAAGGTCTCGTGCCTGCGCTCAAGTTGGAGATTGAAGCTGCTTCCGCATTACTTCCGCCTTCTCAAGCTGTTCTGGATGATAGATATACTTTGTATCCGCCTTGCGGCGTTGTAATTATTAATGTAAATCCCTCTATTGTACTCTTTAGATTTATAGTTCGATGTATGGAATTGATTATCGACTGTTGTATATCATTCAGTGAGATTTTCCCTTCATGGAAAATTGAGGATGTTTCAGTTGGTATCAGCTCCTTGCTTGACCCTAGGACGAGACCCTCAGGATTGGACGATAGAATAGGACAAGCCAACTCTTCTTTCGGTGATATTACTGACCTTGCACCACTTTGTGCATGGCTTACCTCTTATATTGGACTTGCTAACCAAGTTCTTGGCCTCTTATTCAAATGACAACCTTCAAGAGCATGTCGTTTTACCTCAAGTATAACGATGGATGAGTCCAAGATCAGTAAGAAGAGCTTCAAGATTCAGGAGTCCCTGAAGATAAGTAACAATAGACGTGCTAGAAATAAGTGGTACCTAGAGGATTCGAGATCTGCTACATGGTAACTCAACGTATTCTCCCAAGTGAAGAGATGTCGCATCGAAGGTCTACACCATTCATGAGATGGAGACCACTATTTTTACTGCTGTGCAGCTTATTGCACATGCAACTCTCCAATGTGTGACACAAGATGCGTATGAACTCCTCGAGCATGGCCCCCTAACGTCTATTACCCATGCCCTCGATGCCTCCGATAGTGCCATAGGGTAATGGGATGAAGCCGAACACACCTAGACCCAAGTGTCTGATAGGAAAAATTTGAAGAAAGTCCCTCTACTCCACCAGTTTCACTCTACAGACAAGACTCATCATGATAAGGGGGTAGGCAGATAAATGAAGGTGAACCCCATTTAGCTAACAAGTCAGACCATGAGTAGAGTAGAATGTCTACCATCATGAACTACCTACGCGTAGTACGTTTTCTTCGCGAATCTTTTGGTGTAGCTACCAAAGATATCGCCATGTAATAAACCCTATGTAATGAGTGCTTGGTTCTTATTGCATTTTCATGGTTCTTCATGCTTCTTTGGATGAGTGTAGGATAGAATTAAATGTTTTAAATTGATTGAATCATCTAATCATTACATGAAGATGCTAATAAATCATGTCACTCGCACATAAACCTTATCTCATGATAGTAATGGTCACACACAGCCCACGGGACTCAACCCCGAGAAGGAGGAACTCCATACTCGCTACCCAATGGAACCCCCACCGAAGGACCGTCCAACAAACCTCAATATGGGCAAGGGAATTCATCTCTCGACGAAGCTTCCTACCTTCGATTAACCGACGATGATCCTATCACCGTTGTAGACCCGACTATATGATATGGCACGGGAGTTAGATTAGACCACCAATCTTCCCAAATGATTTGGAAAATCAGCTTATTTCAAAACGTGCTACGAAAGTCTTTCATTTCAAAACGAAAGTTTTACTTTGCACACCAACTTTTGATAAATGCTTGCAAACTAAAAATGGCTCAAGTTTTATTTTTAAAATCTTTTGATTTCAACCAAGGAGCCAAACCTATTTTAAATAAACTTTATCTTTAAAATATATTGCAACACGTTTGCCAAATAAAAATATTTGTGAAAAGGTTTTGTTGCAACTACCCCATAAAATTTTGGATCGAGTTACCCAAAAAGGCAAAAGACGACAATTCCTTTTGCAAGATCTTGTGAAGAGGCTACGTCGACTAGAAGCGAGAGATAACAACAACTATGCTTATCAAAGTAGCGCAATGAAGTGTGGTGAACTCATAACCCACTGGACCCTGGATCGAAATCGGGAGCCTAAAGCACACCTCTTAAACTAGTAGAACCTAATCTATTCTAAACTAATGTGTGATCATTCCATACATTAACACACTCCCTACTAGTGCAACTACCGAGTATTGTCGAAGTGTTCCTTTGGAAATCCTAAGATCCCTTCGGAGTAACTCCAACAAGCTACGTGGAACAACTAGTCAGATGACGATTAGACTTCACTTTACCACTCACATAGTACTACACACCTTAAATCTCGGGGACGAGATTCTGATAAGGGGGTAGGACTGTAACAACCCGAAAAAATTCACCAAACACAAAAATCCCAACTACAAAATTTTTTTTCTAAACAAACCCATATTTGTTGCTTGTCGTGTACAAAACCCTATTAGTTTGCATATAAAGCCTCTACGTCTAGTTGTAAGCGTTGCTTGGCAACAGCATCACATGTGTCTGATTAGGATCTTGAGTAGAACACATGTACCCTAATGCCAGGACCTAGAGTAGCAATGTATCCCTTTATATTGTGCTTGGATAAGCTCCTGTAGTGACATTTATGTTTGGATCGCACTAGCATTATTAATATGATATGCAACATGTTTGATTTGGATCTTATTGGATTTTCTCTTGTATTGGTTAACAAATCAACAACATATTTATTTATATAATAAATAGATAAATATACTAAAGTTATGGGAGTAATACCCGACTAGCCTATGACCATTATGACCACCATGTATTATTTATACCTATGATGCAAAGCACATAACATATACACATATACACTTACCCAAAAGCCAAAACGAAAAGGAAAAGACAAAGAAATGTGAAAGGAAATGGCAAGGCCATATCAGCCTAACACCCCGGCCCGACCCGCTATCTCTCTCTTCCTTCTTTCCTATTCCGCGACCCAAAGCTATCCAACCGGCCCGCCGTTTCTCTCCTTCTTTTTCTTTTCCCGCAGCCCAACCAAACTAGCCCGGCCCGACCCGGACCGGCCCACCTCCATGCGTTCACCCACCGGCCCACGAACCCTTCTCCTTCCCATTCCTTTCCCCCGCCATCTTAGTGATTAGGAGGAAGCGACCCAAATGGCCCACTAACGGCGGCCCACGACCAACACGGCTCGCGCCGTCCGGAAGACGACACAACCGCCCGCTTACACACGGGGCCCGCTCGTCATAAGCCTCCCCACGGTCCCCCCGAACTTTTCCTCGCGTGACGTCGCGGCGCGATCGAGCCGCTGCGCCCGCGTGGCCGCTTACGCTATCCCTCCCAACCGTCCGATCCGCCTCCGGCCTCGCCTATGCACCTGGATGGACGCCACCCGCCGCGACGAGGACCCGACGGCCTCACGCTCGCGGCGTGATGCTGCCCGTCGTGCGCGCGCGGCGACCATGGCCTTGCCGTGCTCTGTTCCCGCCGGACGCCCTCGCCTTACCCGCGAAGCCAAATTGCCGCGGCTCGGCGACGAGGACGGAGCCCACGCGAGGATGAAAGCGACCCTTGAGCTTCCCCGGCCACATGATCAAGCCAAGGCCACCATCACCGTTCGTCGCCATAGCCATAGCCGCCGCCCTATAAAACCCCTCCTTGGAACCCTAGGGCTTTCCCCAGACCCAGCCGCCACTCCGCGGCTCACCACGAGCACCACCGAGAAGAAAAAGGAGGAGAAGGAAGAAGGAGGAGAGGGATAGAGGAAGCCGGAGTTGCCAAGATCGCCGGAGAAGAAGGACGCCGCCGGAGAAGAGCGACGCCCGTGCAGCCACACCACCGTTGCCGTTCGTCGTACCACTCGCTACACCGTCATCTACGCCATCTCTCCGTCAAGCCGCTCCACCACACCGAGACTGCTACGACTACACACCGAGGTGAGCGCCCCCGTTCATCTCGTCGTACTCTCCCTTGTCACCGGGCTCGCCATGGACGCCGTCGCGCCCCACACCGGGAGCGACGCTGCGTCGGAGCCCTTCCGCTCCAGGACACGCACACACGCTCGCGCATGAGACCAACCCAAGCCAACTTGAAACACGGCGTCAGGAGGACGCCGGCTCGAACCCGACCACCGTGAACCGCCGTTCCGGCGAGACCCTCGGACACCACCGTAGCTTGGACTAGAGCCCTCATGGACACCGGACCTGGATCCGCGAAGCCAAGACGCACCTCGTGCGCGTGCTAGACCTAGAAGATGACCACTGGAACCCCTTGAACTAGAGACCATGCCGACGCCGGTGCTCCGCAGTGCGCCGCCATGCCGCACCTACCCCGCCGTTCTCCGGCCGCCCCGCGTAGAGATGTTTGGCCGACGAGCTTCGCCATTACCTGAGACGCGCCATGCGCCTGCTAGTAGAAGAATATGTGGACGGTAGGGCCCTAGCCACCTTGCCGCCATGCCATTGTCGCGCTGTGCGCGCTCTGGAACTCCGCCATGGCGAGTCGCCGACTCCGGCGAGGACAAGCAACCCTGGACGCCTTTGACCGGAGATCCGTGGCCGCCTCGATGTCTTGTGCTCCGTACGCCCGCCAACGGACAAGGATGGACACCGGAGATGCCCTTGCCAGCGACCATGCCCGTGCGGAGCTTGCTCCGGAGCGCCGCCGTGTCGCACCATTTCTCTCCCGTGTCCGGCCACCTCGTGTCGCGATGTGTGCCGTCAAAGCTGCGCCTGGATGCCCTGGACCCGTCCGTGTAGAAGATGGAGCCTTTGGTACCTTGATTCTTCCCTGGCCGTCGCGCCGCCGTGTCCGTCGGAGTTCCGCCGCGGGCACGTATCCCACGCGAACGCCGCCGTGTCGCTCGGTCGTCGCCGACGCGCTCATGTGACCCAGCATGACCCGAATTGACCTCGTGGTACCACAATTGAGCCCTGGATAGCTCGTTGCCCCGTTGCCGGAAGGCGCCGTCGCTTGCCGCCGTCTGGCCATGGGCGCCGGCCAGCTAGAGCATAACCAGATCTCTGGTATGACCCTGTTAGCCCCGCCGTGTTCCACTGGAGTTGATGCGCACGATGTTTTGGGCTAAGAATCACCGGAGTACCCCGGCGCGTGATCTTGCCGTCGCCGGCCATGTCCATCGCCGCGAGCAAGGGACGGAAGAACAGGATTGGGGAAAGAGAGGAGAAAAAGCCATGCTGGAGATGGACTCGGACCTGGTAGACCGAGCCACTGACGTGTGGACCCCAGCGCATGTGTCCACCATGCGCCACACTTGTGAACCCAAGCCCCACCGGATGATGAGCCCATGGACCGGATTTACATACACCGTGAGGACAGAACGATGACTGAACACAGTGTACCATAGACCGCATGGTGGTCTATAGACCGAACACTACTAGTCCACCATGGACCGATCAGCCACCCTGACATGGACTCAACCCAGCTTGAGCCCGTTGGACACCCAGTGCACGACGTGGCAGCACCGAGGGACGACACGTGGCGGGCCGAGCCCCGCCCGTCCGACCCATATCCAGGCCCTGCGCGGCCCATACGGAGCCCACTTGGGTTGACCCAGTCAATGCTGACGTCACGATGACGTCATCTGCCACGTCAGCATTGCTTGCCACATCAGCAGCCACAGAGACGTCACGTGGACCAACCATATGCTGACACGTGTCACGCCATCATTAATCGGCCCTTTTTCTTTTTCTGAATATTGTATAAACTTCAGAAATTCATAATTAATTCATACGAGCTCCAAAAATGATGATCTTTATATCGAAATTCATCTAAAATCGAGCTTTATCTCATGAGCTTATGTTTGAGTGCATTTGGATCTTTTTGATGTTCATTTGGTTCTTTGTGGATTCATAGAGTCGCTAACGCGACTATTATGTCTCGATTCTGAGTCGACTTAGGAGGAGGAGCCCCGCTCGATCGACTACATCCGACGGAGGAGGACTTGTACGACTACGGTTGGATTTGTACCACTACTACCTCGACATCGCAGTGTCATGGCAAACACCTTCTTTTAGAGAATCCTATTTAGACATTGCATAATTTATAGAATTGCTAGCGCTTTATATTTATTCCTTTGCTAGTATATGATGCATGCTATCGCACGAGCCATTTATATCCCTTGATTGAAAACCCTTCACCATGTTACCCGGCTTTGCGCTCGCACTTATATTATTATTGCCACCTTTCTCGCTTGCTTGCACTTTATATCACCATACTTATTACTCCACTTCGCATTGGATCGTGATGTGATGCGGGTGGTGAACCCCGGGAATGGTTTTGGCTTGGGATGCCGGCCTTGGTGGACTTGGTGAGATTCGGTGGTTCTGCGAGTGTGACTTGGGTGCGTGGAGGGTGAGGGTTGAGTCGACTGAGCCGGGATATACGACGAGCTTATGGAGCGAGTCTTGCCTTGGGATGGACTGGACATTCCTGTGCGGATACCTGTGGCGGGTATACTTGTGGTTGGGGAAACCCCTGAGTGTGGGCTTGTCGTGGGCCGCTCAGGGAGAAGGTGCTGTGGTGGCACGTGGTGCCAGGATGGCACCCGAACGGTAACCCTGTTGGAGACATCCCGGCTTGGTCATCCCTAAGGACTTACTAGTACTCAGCTTCTTCAGGACTCCTTTACAGACCACATGTTCCTTGTAATGGGGAGACGGCTGGACTACTTGGTAGCACGGTGCCACTACTACTAGGCGAGCAGTGTTAGGGAGGTACGGGCATGCGATGGACCCACACCCTTCAGAGACGAATGAATGCGTAACGGGGCACGGTTCATGACTTCACAGTTTCAGCACCCAGAAGTACTTGGGGCGTTCCAGAGCTGAGAGGTAGGGTGGCATCGTACTATTAAAGCAAGCAGCCGGAATCAGCCTAGACAGGGCCCTGTCAAAGATGGCTATCTTGTGGTGTATGCTGACTTGTCAGCTATGGACCTGTCCTGTGTTCTGCTTCACTAGATAGGAGAGGAGTGTTCTACCTTCCCCGAGCATACCGGTCGCGAGCCTGGGATGGGGGCTGCGGGCCGCTGAGACAGACCGAGAGGGAGTTGGTCTGCCGACATGAGTGTGAGATGTGGTGATGGAGGTGAGATGATGGATTTGGGATGGATGAGATGATGGATGGATGGATGTGTGTGGGAATGGGAATGTGTTAAACTTGACTATATTATTATTATTACTACTACTATTTTGCTTTTCGCATGCGCTAGGATGCAAACCACAGCCAAACTATAGGATCGCGAGATCCCTTTATTTTCTCTTTTCCACTAAAGCTCATTCGGTCTTGACCATGGCACGCACACATCGGCGGTGTGCAGATTTTCCTACTTCTCAGTGATGTCAAACGGATTAGAAGGTCTCGTGCCTCGCGCTCAAGTTGGAGATTGAAGCCGCTTCCGCATTACTTCCGCCTTCTCAAGCCGTTCGGATGATAGATATACTTTGTATCCGCCTTGCGGCGTTGTAATTATTAATGTAAATCCCTCTATTGTACTCTTTAGATTTATAGTTCGATGTATGGAATTGATTATCGACTGTTGTATATCATTCAGTGAGATTTTCCCTTCATGGAAAATTGAGGATGTTTCATCTCAATCTCACTTTGGATTCACAATCAAGCAAGAGAGATGAGAGGGAGAGTGTTTCTTCAGCTCAAAGGATGAATGAATGAGTTGGAAGAGCCAAGAGAGGGAGCCAAGCCCGGCCTCCCATCTATTTATAGACCCAACACTTCAAACTAGCCGTTACCCCCTCGGGGCGCAAATTCAACTGCGCCGGACGCGTCCGCCGCGAGCCGCCGGACGCGTCCGGCGCTCCGGCTCCAACGCGCCCGGAGACGACCGTTGGCGCCGCGCCGCCGCGTGCCGCCACGTCGGCGTCCGGCGTGGCGTCCGGCGCTCGCCAACGCGCGTCCGGCGCCCGCGTCCGACAGACCGGCCGAAACTCAAAAGTTTCTGGTCCGCGTCCGCCGGCCGCCGGACGCACGGCCCGGCGTCCGCCGCCCGGCTCGCCGGCCCGGCACCACGCCAAGACTCGGCATGTGCCGGACGGCGCACGGTGGAACACGCCGCGTCCGACGCCGCGTCGCGTCCGTCGCGTCCGGCGCTCGGCAACGCGGAGCCACCAACCCGAGCCAAGCTAACACGCGCCGGACGCGTCCGGCGCCAAAGCCCTGCGCGTCCGGCGCTACGAAAACTTCGTTTTTCAGCCCGTCGTGACGCCAACTTCTCCGTCATGCTATCCAACAAGTATACCAACTTGAACAACGGAGATAGCATGATTTCAACCAAATTTTGCATCCGGCGCAATAGGGAATATGCATCCATTTTTCCCGAAAGCGCCGAATCCCGCCTCACAGGCTCGGCGGGAGGAAGAGAGGGACCCAAACCCATCTCTACCCTGCAAACCACAGCGCGCCCAAACGCCACCTTTGTAAATGTGCCAACACCACCAAGTGTACATCTCCATGTGCTTGTGTGTTAGCTTTTCACAATCATTTCCCAAAGGTTAGGTTAGCTCACTAGGCCCTACATGCAATGCACTACATGAATTCACCTAGTGGCACCCGTGCATCGAATAGCCGATAAGACTTCCCCTCTTAATAGTGCGGCTATCGATCCTAAACCACTCACACCCTCTATGGTGTCTTGAGTGCAAAACAAAATGGCCCTATCGGTTATACCTTTGCCTTGAGCCCATTTTGTTCCTCCAAATGATATGAACACTTCACACCATCATGTGACCGTCTCGATCCATCGACCTCGACTTCACTTGCCCTTCACCGTGCATCGGTCCATCGGCGCCTAGTCTTGCCCGAGCTTCACCATCGCATGGTCCTTCACTCCAAGCCTCAACTAGCCCTTCACCTTCAACACCGGTCCATGGAGCCAAGCATCGTCTTGATCTTCATCTTTGATCACATGACGCGTGTCATGCTTCATATTCAATATGCTCATCATGAGGACATCCTTTCTCTAAATCAACCACTTAGATAAACAAGGTTAGTCCTAGGTTTCATCAATTAGCCAAAACCAAACTAGGGACTTTCATGATCGCTCTACTCAAATGGGACATGGCATGCATGATGCTTTTGTTAACACTTCTCGTGGGCGAATGAGCCAACACTGGTTTTCTCCTCGGTTACTAACCCTTGAGTGTTGGATCATTTGCTCATCCCATGTCTCGCTATTGATGCAGGATGAAGGGCTAGAGAACACGTGGCTAGTTGATTCCGGTTGCTCTCGACACATGACCGGGAACTCAAAATGGTTCTCCAGCCTCACCCAAATGAAGTGTAGTGAATACATTACATTTGGGGATAACAGCAAGGGTAAAGTGCTTTCACGTGGGTCCATCCGTCTGAATGAGAACTTTGTGCTTAAGGATGTGGCCTTGGTTTCAAATTTGCACTTCAATCGCTCGTTTCTCGGCTTCTTGATGACGGTTTTGAGGTTCGGTTTAAGCCAAGACTTTGTCGTGTTCTTGATGCTCGGGAAAACCTCGTTTGCAAGATTGTGCATTTTGGGAAAGTGTTTCGTGCTGATTTTTCTCGCTCATTTGGTCTTTCCCATTTGTTTGATGGCAAACTCCTCCTCGAGCTTTGGAAGTGGCACCGCAGACTTGGTCACTTGAGTTTCGACTTGCTTGCAAGATTGAGCTCACTTGATCTAATTCGGGGTTTGCCCAAGCTCAAGTTTGAGAAGGATCTTGTCGTCATCGTGCCATCACGGGAAGATGATTGCAGCTTCTCATCCTCCGTGAACCAAGTGATGACCAAGGGGCCCGCGAGCTTTTACATATGGACACCGTAGGTCCGGCTCGGGTCCGGTCGAGATGGTGGAAAGTGGTACGTGTTGGTGGTGGTTGATGACTTTTCTCGCTATTCGTGGGTCTTTTTCATGGAGAGCAAAGATGAGGTTTTTACTCATGTTCATGACTTGATCTTAAGGTTGCAAAATTAGTTACCAAAGCATGCCATGCGAGCTATTCGCAGTGACAATGGCACTGAATTCAAGAATACTCATTTTGAGACCTTTTGCTCTTCCATAGGTCTTGAACATCAGTTTTCCTCGCCGTATGTCCCACAGCAAAATGGGATTGTTGAATGCAAGAATCGGACCCTTGTTGAGATGGCCAGGACGATGCTTGATGAGCATAGGACTCCTAGGCGCTATTGGGTCGAAGCGATCAACACGGCTTGTTATGTTTCAAATCGCATCTTCCTTCGAGCTTTTACAAAGAAGACTTCTTATGAGTTGCGGTTTGACCGCTTGCCCAAAGTGATCCATTTTCGGGTGTTTGGTGCAAGTGCTTTATCTTGAAGAAGGGAAACTTAGACAAATTTGAATCGAGATCTTCGACGGGATTTTCTTGGTTACGCATCTCATTCGCATGCTTATCGAGTACTTAACCTTGAAACTAACCGTGTCATGGAGACTTGTGAAGTCACCTTCGACGAGACCGCACCTTGTTCCTCTCCTGTCTTTGAAAGTGCGGGTGATGAGGAGATGAACAAGAGCATTTTTGTGGAGGAGGAGCGGGACGATGCCGATTGGGGTGATCCCAAGCCGACTCCACCGGCTGCCCAGTTGACCCCGCGAAGACTACTTCGGTTGACGGCCCCACTTTGCTACATCCTCCACCACATGGGGACCGTACGACCGTGCTCCTCGGCCTTGTTCCAGCCTGCACCCGAGGAGCTCCAGCTGCTGTTGAGGGGAGGCGTCTTCATCAAGAGAAGCACCGCGACACATTCAGCATCGCCATCCTCCTTCAACCATGATCGGTAACATAAATGAGCGGGTCACTCGCAACGAGATCTTATGAGATTTCGTACTTTGCACATTCCGCTTTTGTTGCAAATTTCGAACCCAAAGAAGTGGTTGAGGCATTAAGCGATCCATTGGGTAAATGCCATGCATGAGGAGCTTGAGAACTTTGAGAGAAACCAAGTGTGGGTTTTAGTGCCACCTCCACCTCGGTGTCATCCCATAGGAACCAAGTGGGTGTTCAAGAACAAGCGAGTGAGGATGGGGTTGTGGTGAGAAACAAGGCTAGGTTGGTTGCTCGAGGTACCGTCGAGAAGAGGGGATAGATTATGAGGAAACTTTTGCACCTGTTGCCCGTTTAGAAGCCATTAGGATCTTCCTAGCCTATGCAGCTTCGAAAGGGTTCAAGCTGTATCAAATGGATGTAAAGAGCGCTTTTCTGAATGGGTACATAGATGAGGAAGTGTATGTGAGGCAACCCCCACACTTTGAAAATCCCAAGCATCCCGACCATGTTTTTAAACTCCACAAAGCCCTATATGGTCTCAAACAAGCCCCAAGAGCGTGGTATGAGCGATTGAAGTCCTTTTTGCTGGGCAAGGGTTTTACCATGGGGTCGGTTGACAAAACCTTATTTCTCCTCAAGCATGGCGGTGACACTATCTTGGTGCGAGATTTATGTCGATGACATCATTTTTGGTGGTTCGTCACATGCTCTTGTTGCAAAGTTTTCAGATATGATGAGCGGGGAGTTCGAGATGAGCATGATGGGTGAGGCGCGTTCTTTCTCGGTTTGCAAATCAAGCAAACTCGAGAAGGGACATTTGTACATCAAGGCAAGTACACAAAGGATCTTCGAAGCGCTTCGACATGGGTGATGCCAAGCCACTTCAAACTCCCATGTCGACCACGACCGCCTTGGATGCCGATCTAGAAGGAGAAGTCGTGGACCGGAAGGAGTACCGCAGCATGATCGGGTCGTTCTTTGTACCCGACGGCGACAAGGCCCGACATCCAGTTCGCCGTCTGTCTTTGCGCACGCTTCCAGTCTTCACCGCGCACTTCGCATTGGCAGGCTGTCAAATGCATCTTACGGTACCTTCGCTTCACTCCCGAGCTTGGTCTATGGTACTCGACCTCTTCATCTCTTTCTCTTTCGGGTTATTCTGATGCTGATTATGCGGGTGATCGAATTAAGAGAAAGTCCATGTCACAGAACCGACCAATTTATACAAGATTAAGTACAGATGTCCCCGCTAATACGTTGACACTCGTATACTTTGTCTTATATAAACCCGGTAGTCCAACGAAATTACGAAGGATTTCAAACCAACTTGCAACGAACCAAGATCGTAGTGATTCAGCATAACCACATCACGTTACAACCGTTTACAAATAATCCACATAGATTATATAATATCGGAGTACACTTTAGTTATTACAAACCAGAATACAAGGTAGCGGAAGAAGTATAGTTTTGAAACAAAACCATAGATAAGGTTTACATTGCCAGTACAAGCTCATATCCAACAAAAGCAATATAGATAAGGAGTAGGCGGAGGTGGAGGCTGAGGAAGACCATGGTGCTCACCGTGTTGGTGGTTTTCAGCCATGCAGATATGCGCAAATAGTGAGTATTGATGATGTCCAAAAAGTGTGGGTAAATTATATAATCATGCCAAACTGAATTCATTGGAGAAGAAACTCGAACAATAAATAGAGGCACAATCATAATTTCCACAATACACATCACCAATAACCTCATTGGGCGCAATATCGCGATGTATCTCGAAAACTCATTTTACTTAACAACTAAAAGTTCCTATATCTCGAGGAGTTTCATTAAGACCATCGAAACAAGAGATGCAACTTCTTGTAAGAGGACAATTTTTAGAGAAACGGCGTATTAAAAACTTTTGAGGTAAGAAGTTTTATAAGGGAGGACAAGTGCAAAGATTATATGAATGTCATGATGCATGCACGATCCGTACGTCCTCACAATCCTAACTTTGATTCTGACGTTCTAGACGGTGGCATACATACATTCTCTCATATATCGTAACTAGTCGAACTAACGTGAGCGTTGTTAGTGTACCTGCAAGAAATTTTCATTTCAGCCCAACAATTCCCAATATAACACACAAGGAAAGCAGTAACACAAGTTACGCACCCCCCTCCATCTATGCATATTCCCAATATACGTAGATGTAGGTGCACGATACCCGAATCATCGTCAGAAGACGGCATCACCAAGAATGGTGGAAAACACCCTCACATGGGGCACTTTCATATAAACATGTGTGGAACATGTAAATACTTCAGTACCATATAAGCACTCCCCTAGATCGGCGTTTGTCCGATCATGCTCTCACAACTCACCTTACCTTGGCGACGATTCAAACATTAACACTAGCGACATATATGGCTAATTCATATATGAAGGTTACCACCAACATTAGACCACAGGGTAACTATTGTGGTCAAGTTATCACTCTTCATACCTTAGCAAAGCGTCGATGCCAAATTTAAATTCCCCCCAAGTTAGTACTTACTAAGCCACCTGTAAGTCCTTATATGGGCATAAAAGATATGAACACTGGCAACCTTTAGGTTTGAAATTAAGTTTTCGCAAAAACTTTTGTTTTATTACACAAATGACGTGTTTAGTGCTGAACCATGCTCCGATACTAGCTGTCACAGAACCGACCAATTTATACAAGATTAAGTACAGATGTCCCCGCTAATACGTTGACACTCGTATACTTTGTCTTATATAAACCCGGTAGTCCAATGAAATTACGAAGGATTTCAAACCAACTTGCAACGAACCAAGATCGTAGTGATTCAGCATAACCACATCACCTGTTACAACCGTTTACAAATAATCCACATAGATTATATAATATCGGAGTACACTTTAGTTATTACAAACCAGAATACAAGGTAGCGGAAGAAGTATAGTTTTGAAACAAAACCATTGATAAGGTTTACATTGCCAGTACAAGCTCATATCCAACAAAAGCAATATAGATAAGGAGTCTACTAGAGACCATGCCCAATGGTCTAGTCTTCGTTCCGGCGGGGAGAAGGCGATAGATGCGGCAACCGTTATAGAAGAGGTCATCTCGCAAGGGAGGGAATAAACCCCGAGTACTCAATTGTACTCAACAAGACTTACCCGACATGAAACAGAAATAAAGACTCCAAGGATTATGCAAGGCTTTATAGGTGGAGTTGGCTTACTCTTTTGCATAAAAAGCTTTAAGTGATAAGAGTAACCAAATTATTATTAGCATCAGGTTAATGTTCGTTAACTGTCAACTATGTTTGCACTGTGCTAAACAAGCAAGGAGAAGAGAAGTACATAACCATATTAGGTTCATCAATAGCTATCTTGTGAATTTCCATTAACCTTCCAAACAACTTTTTGTTTTCATGTATGGAGATAATCCCGTCAAGCTTCTCACTATCCAGGAGACGATGGCGATTCGAATCGATTACAACCCACTGGGAATTATTCCTAACACTCTCCCGGTAAGCCCTGCTAAGGGTAACCGTAGAACACCATTCGTACAACTCAGGAATCACGGATCCGAACAGCGCCTCACTTAGGGTCGCCACCATGCCATGAGGTCGGGAATTATAACACCGCCTCGGACTTACGGACATGACTTCCCACACGGACATACCACGCCGGATATGCCAATGGATCGGGAATTATAACACCTGTCATTTGGTGAGACTTGATACTTTTCGCGATCCGGCCTAAGTTGAGCTACTAGGCTTCGCGGCGGATAACCTCAGATCCAGCCAGCTAAGTGCTAGGCACTGTTCAACATGACTAGGAAAGGCTCCATTCCTTGTGTGTGATTAATTTGCATGACGGTACGCTTCACTAACAAGGTTGGCCGACCATGTAGCTCATGCGCTCCGTCTTGCCTTCGATTTACATACACATGGTTATTTGCACGATAGCGTATATAGCCAACCGTGAACCATCATCCTAATTCTCACAAGTGATCATTAATCCCTCGACTTCTACCGTTTAAACATGGCTAAGCAATTGCTACGGTATCATATCATTAGGATTTCAGGGATGATAACTGGACAAGGAATGATATAAATGCAGCAAGAGTTCCAATTCAATTCCTAGAACTTAATGCAACAATCATAAAGCATTTAGTAATTATAAAAGTTAGGAAGTTAAAATGCTCCGGGGCTTGCCTTTCACGAATGTTGATGGTTCGTGCCGCGGACACTCGATAACCACGTCCTGGTCGGCTTCGCAACCGGTTGGATGAGTCTCCTGCTCCTGAGGATTCTCCGAATCTTGCGGGCACGTTCCTCGAACTCCAACGGGGTCACTCCGCGGCGCACCTATTGCATGCATATGCATTGAATAAGTATAACGATTGCATAAGTGAGGATAGTGATGATGACATGATGCTCATGATGACAGGTTGATAAGATCGTATGGACACTCGTTTACCGAGCTCTCCAGCTATATTCAAATCACTATAATAAGGGTTTTGAATTTTTCTTAAGAAAAGCAAACACACTTACCAGATCTACACAACTGAATATATAACAATTCATCTTGAGTTAAAGACCTAACACCTGCACCTAAGATTTTACTTTAATTAACTTAGGCACATAAAATAACCCCTATTAAACATATTGGCATGAAAAACATGAGCTCAAACAATTAAGTAAAGGTGCCAAAGGTCATTAAGAGTAATGACCTAGGGTCAACACTCAATCCAAAAAGTCAAACAATCCCTATAATGATTAATCAAGTTTAAAGATTAATTAAAGCATTAAACAATTAATTCATTAAGCATAAATAAGGCATAAAATAAAATTACTCCAATTAAGTCCAAAATTTTATTTTAAGCTACTTACATCATAACTAAGTCACACAATAAATTTCAGGATTTTTGGAGCAGTAAATAAATTATTAAAATTGAAAGAAGAAACATTTATTAATTAAATGAGCTAATTAATTATCGTGCAAAACATTGCCCAAATTCAGATTTCATATTTTTCCTAGATCAAGCATCTCATGAGAAGGCTACACAAAAATTTTCATGATTTTTGGAGCTATGAATAATTTTATACAAAATAGACAAATACTAGCACTATTCATTCAAAACTAAATTTGAAAAGCCTTTTTAAAAGAAAACCGGCATACAGGCCGATTTGGCCAGATCGGCCCAACTCGGCCCGCGGCGCTTGTGCAGGCGCGTGGCCCAGGCGCGGTGAGCGGCGGCCCAGCGGCGGCAGGCGCTGGCGGCCCAGCAGCAGCGAGCGCGAGCCCAACGCAAGGCAGGCCGGCCCATTAGCGGCGGCAGCTTCGCGCGGCCCAGCGACACGGCCCGCGCGCGTGCGCGCAACGCAAAGCTGACGGGCCCACCCGTCAGCGACCCAGAGCGGAGGAGCATCGGTCTCGCCGGCCGAAGCTCGACGCCGGCGAGCTTTCCGGCGACGGGACCGGTACCACCGTGCTCCTTGTGACCTAGCGCACGCAATAGGCTAGTTAATGGGGGTAGGTTATGGTTTCGAGCTAGGGCGGCGGTGTTCACAGCGGCGCCGGCGGCGGGATGAACGGCGACGGCGGCGAATTCGCCGTCTCCGGAGAAGAAGACGGCTAGGGCGTGTGTGTGTGAGCACCACGGTGCTAGGGTGACCCTAATACGATGAAAATGAAGGGCAGGATCATGGTGGGGAGTTGGGGGGCCTCGGCGGACCCGAGCTCGCGACGATGGAGGTCATGGTGGTGGCGCAAAATTCGGGCTCACCTTGCGATGATGTGGGACAGGGTGTGGCCGGGGAGGAAGCGGAGCTCGTGGCGAAGCTGTGGCCGTGGCGAATTTGAAAATGGGCGAGTGTGGAGGATGAATTGCGGAGGCGGCTTGGTGACTGCGGCGACAACCGAGAGAGAGAAAAGAGAGGAGGAAGAGAAGGAGAAGTGGCCGGTTTGGCTTTGATGGCGCAGCAAGGTGGCCAGCGACTTCGCGTCGTCATCCACGCGGCTGGTCGCGCGGGAAAGCCGGGAAGACCCCCGACGGCCACAGCGACGACGATGAGCAGGGGGAGGGATGGCGGGGCACTGTAGCAGTAGGAGATTTTCCCCTTTTTTTCAAAAACTTTCAAATTCATATAGAAACTTGAAAAAGTGCAAACATGAAAAAGATTCAAAATAAATTGAATTTCACTTTTGCTTTTTGGACCATATTGAAATTCCTAGTATTTTTGAAATTAGGTTTTCAAATTTAAATTTGAATTTGAATTCAAACACCAATCAAATGCAATGTCATTAAGCACTTTAATGATGCTTATGCACATGTGATAATGCAATTTGGGCTAATAACACCTTGAGGTGTTACAGCCTTCCCCCCTTAAGAAAATCTCGTCCCAAGATTTTGAAAAACGTACCATTTGAAATAGAAAGATGGATAAGTATTTTTCAGATAGTCCTCTCGTTCCCATGTTGCATCTTTCTCACTGTGATTACTCCAAACCACTTTGAATAATTTCACCACTCGACTGCGAGTTACACGTTCTATAACATCTAAGACCTTCACCGGCTTTTCTTCATATGAAAGATCGATTGTAATTTGATATTCCCGACTTTAACTTCTTCTTCCGAGATGCGAAGACATTTCTTCAACGAGAAACATGAAAGCGGGAAGATAGTTCCCATTTCGGGAGGTAGTTGAAGTTTGTAGGCTACTTTTCCACACTTCTCGATGATTGGATAAGGCCCAATATAACGAGGTGCGAGTTTACGCTTCACACCGAAACGTTTCACACCTTTCATGGGCGACATCTTGAGATATACATGGTCACCCACCTTGAACTCAATAGACTTCCTTCGCTTATCGGCATAACTCTTTTGTCGAGCTTGAGCGGCTTCCATATTTTTTCTGGATTTTCCGGACTTGCTCTTCGGCATCCTTGACGAAGTCACTTCCATAATATTCTCTTTCCCGGTTTCTACCCAATTCAAAGGGGTTCTACATTTTCGACCATACGGTGCTTCGAAGGGAGGCATTTTAATACTCTCTTGATAACTATTATTATAAGAGAATTCTGCTAGAGGTAGCCATTTGTCCCATGGTCCTTTACAGGATATAACACAGGCTCGAAGCATGTCTTCTAGAATTTGATTCACACGCTCAGTTTGTCCCGAAGTTTGCGGGTGATAAGCTGAGCTGTGAAGTGTTTGAGTGCCAAGATCTTGCTAAAGACGTTGCCAGAAATGAGCTGTAAACTGGGTTCCCCTATCAGAGACAATAGTCTTGGGTACACCGTGAAGACGAACTACTTGTTCAAGATAAATTTCAGCGTACTGGTGCGGATGGTAAATAGTCTTCACAGGAATGAAATGAGCCGACTTGGTCAGACGGTCGACGATTACCCAAATAGAGTCAAAACCCTTTGGAGTGGTTGGCAAGCCAACAATAAAGTCCATGCTTATTTCTTCCCACTTCCAACGGAATAGACGGGGGCTCTAGTAAACCGGGTTTGATATGTATCGCTTTGACACGGCAACAATTGTCGCAACGAGCAACAAAGGCTGCAATTTCCTTCTTCATTTTAGGCCACCGAAGTAAGGTTTTAGGTCTTGGTACATCTTACTACTTCCGGGGTGAATGGACAACTTAGAAGAATGAGCTTCGGATATAATTTGATTCCTTAGCTCCTTGTTGTTTGGCACAATGAGTCTATCCTCGAACCAGAGAATTCCTTGATCATCAACTCTAAAATGCTTGGTTTCTTTCTCTTTCATCTTTCTTTTGATGCCTAGCACACTTTTATCGGTCTTTTGCAGCTCAATGATTTGGTTTCGAAGAGAGCATTCAACCGTGAGATTATGAAGAACAATAGGATGAAGAAGACGGGACATATGAAAGTCTTCAACAACTAAAGAGTGGCAATGAGACTTCCTGCTTAAGGCATCTGCAACCACATTTGCCTTACCGGGATGATAATGCACTTGTAGATTATAGTCCTTGATCAACTCCAACCATCTTCTTTGACGCATGTTCAGCTCAGGTTGAGTGAAGATATATTTGAGGCTTTTATGATCAGTATAGATATTGCATACATTACCAAGTAGATAATGTCTCCATATCTTCAGAGCATGAACAACAGCAGACTAACTCTAAATCATGAGTGGGATAATGGACTTCGTGTTTCCGAGCCGACGCGAGGCATAGGCAATGACTCGGCCATCTTGCATAAGAACACAACCCAAACCGGTGCACGATGCATCACAAAATATGTCAAAAGGCTTCTCAATATCCGGTTGAGCTAATACGGGAGCGGAAGTCAACAAAGTCCGCAAAGTATCAAAAGCCTTTTCACACTCGGAGTCCGGAGGAATTTTTCATCCTTTTGAAGCAATCGTGTCATGGGCTTGGCAATTTTAGAGAAGTCCTTAATGAAGCGACGATAATATCCAGCTAGACCAAGAAAACTCCGAACTTCATGAACGGAAGTCGGGGCTTTCCGATCTAACACCTCTTGCACTTTTGAAGGATCAACGAAATCCCATCTTCGATAATACATGACCTAGGAAAGGTACCTTTTTCAACCAAAACTCACACTTGCTGAACTTAGCATAAAGCCGATGCTCACGCAAGCGAGTCAAGACAATTCTCGGATGCTCGGCATGCTCTTCTTCATTTTGAGAATAGATAAGAATGTCATCAATAAAAACCACCACGAATCTATCCAATTCGGGCATGAATACCTTATTCATAAGGTATGTAAAGTGGGCAGGAGCATTGGTCAAGCCAAAAGACATGACAAGATATTCAAACAACCCATAGCGGGTTGAGAAAGCGATTTTGGGAATATCTTCGGGACGAATCCTGATTTGATGATATCCCGATCTCAAGTCAATCTTGGAGAATACCTTAGCCTTTGATAGTTGATCGAACAAGATATCAATATGAGGAAGAGGATACTTATTCTTGAGAGTAACGGCATTGAGCGGGCGATAATCCATGCACATGCGCAAGGATTGGTCCTTCTTCTTCACAAAGATAACAGGACTACCCCATTCAAAGGAACTAGAGCGAATGAAACCCTTCTTTAAAAGTTCACCTAATTGAGTTTTAAGCTCTTTCAACTCATTGGGTGGCATTCGATATGGTCTTTGAGAGATAGGAGCAGTACCAGGGATTAATTCAATTTTGAACTCCACATCACGTTCCGGTGGTAATCCAGGCAAGTCATCAGGAAAGACATTCGGAAACTCACAAACCACAGGAATATCAGCAATGGCCTTTGCTTCAGCAGCATTAGCCGTATTGCGAATGGTGGTATCACGAGGGAGCTCAACTAAGAAAGCCTCGTTATTAGTGGGATCTCTCAACATTACCACACGAGTGGTAGTGTCAATAAGAACTCCGTTCTTGCTCATCCAATTCATACCCAGAATTACATCGATTCCCAGACCAGGCAACACTATAAGGTTCACAATATAGGTTCGACCCTCAACTAAAATGCTCACATCTTTTACTATCTGATCAGTAGAGACGCGAGTCCCAGCGGCACTAATGCAATAACCCCCATGAGTTACAGTAGTTATGTGCTGACTGAACTTGGATGCAAAAGTAGGGCTCATAAAAGAATGCGAAGCACCCGAATCAAATAGCACAACTGCGGGTTGTTGGTTCACTAGGAACTTACCAGCGGTGACAACCTCACCGAGATGGTATCTCTTCAACAAGTAGTGTAATGAACATTACAAGGACGAACATTTCCTTGATTAATCTTCCTAGGATAAGGACAATTATTCGCCCAATGTCCCGTCGGTTGCAATTCCAACATGGCTTATTCTTTGGGAGGGACATTGGAACTACCCCGAGATGTATTCTTGGGAAGAGCAATAGTATAACCTTTGCGATAACCGGTCTTGAACCGGGGTTTCTTCGAGGAGGACGATATCGATGTTAGCGGCAGGTGGACAGTTCTGAGTTCTAGCCATGACAGGAGCCCTAGGCTGAGAAGCTCCTGCATCATACGCCCTCTTGCGGCCCTTAAAAGCAAGATAAATATTGTCATTATTCTCTTGAGTTAGGGCATCACTAACAAACTCATTGAAAGTTGTACACTTGCAATTGCCCATAGATTTCATCGGCTTAGGGCCGAGTCCCCTCTTGAAACTAGCAATCTTCTTGGCTTCGTATCAACCATTTCTCGGAGCATAACGAGACAAATGGTTGAAAGCCCGATGATATTCGATAAAAGTTTTGGTGTCTTGAGTCGGTCTCATGAACTCCGTATGCTTGATAGCCATAAGACCGGGAGGAATAAAACGTGCTCGAAAACCTCACGGGCGATCGAGACAAGATTGGTATTAGCGGTAATGCCTTCCAATAGTTGGCCCACCAAATACCCGCTGAACCTTGAAGCAGATAAGAAGCATACTCCACTTTCAGGCCCTCAGTAAGCCTGAGCAAACGAAACCTTTGCTCTACAGAATTCAGCCATTCATCAGCCTGAAGTGGTTCTTTTGTCTCTTCAAAGGTAGGAGGCTTGGTGTCCATGAAATCCTTGAAGTTACTCTGACGATTTGGTTCCTGATGGGCATCACGACCACCACGATTCGCCAACATACGAACTGTTTCACCCATGAGACGCTGACTTTCCACCATGGTATGCATAAGCGCCTCTGGAGTAGGCGGAGGTGGAGGCTGAGGAAGACCATGGTGCTCACCGTGTTGGTGGTTTTCAGCCATCTGCAGATATGCGCAAATAGTGAGTATTGATGATGTCCAAAAAGTGTGGGTAAATTATATAATCATGCCAAACTGAATTCATTAGAGAAGAAACTTGAACAATAAATAGAGGCACAATCATAATTTCCACAATACACATCACCAATAACCTCATTGGGCGCAATATCGCGATGTATCTGAAAACTCATTTTACTTAACAACTAAAAGTTCCTATATCTGAGGAGTTTCATTAAGACCATCTGAAACAAGAGATGCAACTTCTTGTAAGAGGACAATTTTTAGAGAAACGGCGTATTAAAAACTTTTGAGGTAAGAAGTTTTATAAGGGAGGACAAGTGCAAAGATTATATGAATGTCATGATGCATGCATGATCCGTACGTCCTCACAATCCTAACTTTGATTCTGACGTTCTAGACGGTGGCATACATACATTCTCTCATATATCGTAACTAGTCGAACTAACGTGAGCGTTGTTAGTGTACCCGCAAGAAATTTTCATTTCAGCCCAACAATTCCCAATATAACACACAAGGAAAGCAAGTAACACAAGTTACGCACCCCCTCCATCTATGCATATTCCCAATATACGTAGATGTAGGTGCACGATACCCGAATCATCGTCGTCGGAAGACGGCATCACCAAGAATGGTGGAAAACACCCTCACATGGGGCACTTTCATATAAACATGTGTGGAACATGTAAATACTTCAGTACCATATAAGCACTCCCCTAGATCGGCGTTTGTCCGATCATGCTCTCACAACTCACCTTACCTTGGCGACGATTCAAACATTAACACTAGCGACATATATGGCTAATTCATATATGAAGGTTACCACCAACATTAGACCACAGGGTAACTATTGTGGTCAAGTTATCACTCTTCATACCTTAGCAAAGCGTCGATGCCAAATTTAAATTTCCCCCAAGTTAGTACTTACTAAGCCACCTGTAAGTCCTTATATGGGCATAAAAGATATGAACACTGGCAACCTTTAGGTTTGAAATTAAGTTTTCGCAAAAACTTTTGTTTTATTACACAAATGACGTGTTTAGTGCTGAACCATGCTCCGATACCAGCTGTCACAGAACCGACCAATTTATACAAGATTAAGTACGAGATGTCCCCGCTAATACGTTGACACTCGTATACTTTGTCTTATATAAACCCGGTAGTCCAATGAAATTACGAAGGATTTCAAACCAACTTGCAACGAACCAAGATCGTAGTGATTCAAAGCATAACCACATCACCCGTTACAACCGTTTACAAATAATCCACATAGATTATATAATATCGGAGTACACTTTAGTTATTACAAACCGAGAATACAAGGTAGCGGAAGAAGTATAGTTTTGAAACAAAACCATTGATAAGGTTTACATTGCCGCAGTACAAGCTCATATCCAACAAAAGCAATATAGATAAGGAGTCTACTAGAGACCATGCCCAATGGTCTAGTCTTCGTTCCCGGTAGGGAGAAGGCGATAGATGCAAGCAACCGTTATAGAAGAGGTCATCTGCAACAGGAGGGAATAAACCCTGAGTACTCAATTGTACTCAACAAGACTTACCCGACATGAAACAGAAATAAAGACTCCAAGGATTATGCAAGGCTTTATAGGTGGAGTTGGCTTACTCTTTTGCATAAAAAGCTTTAAGTGATAAGAGTAACCAAATTATTATTAGCATCGGGTTAATGTTCGTTAACCTGTCAACTATGTTTGCACCTGTGCTAAACAAGCAAGGAGAAGAGAAGTACATAACCATATTAGGTTCATCAATAGCTATCTTGTGAATTTCCATTAACCTTCCAAACAACTTTTTGTTTTCATGTATGGAGATAATCCCGTCAAGCTTCTCACTATCCAGGAGACGATGGCGATTCGAATCGATTACAACCCAGCTGGGGAATTATTCCTAACACTCTCCCGGTAAGCCCTGCTAAGGGTAACCGTAGAACACCATTCGTACAACTCAGGAATCACGGATCCGAACAGCGCCTCACTTAGGGTCGCCACCATGCCATGAGGTCGGGAATTATAACACCCGCCTCGGACTTACGGACATGACTTCCCACACGGACATACCACGCCGGATATGCCAATGGATCAGGAATTATAACACCCGTCGGTGGTGAGACTTGATACTTTTCGCGATCCGGCCTAAGTTGAGCTACTAGGCTTCGCGGCGGATAACCTCGGATCTAGCCGCCTAAGTGCTAGGCACTGTTCAACATGACTAGGAAAGGCTCCATTCCTTGTGTGTGATTAATTTGCACGACGGTACGCTTCACTAACAAGGTTGGCCGACCATGTAGCTCATGCGCTCCGTCTTGCCTTCGATTTACATACACATGGTTATTTGCACGATAGCGTATATAGCCAACCGTGAACCATCATCCTAATTCTCGCAAGTGATCATTAATCACTCGACTTCTACCATTTAAGCATGGCTAAGCAATTGCTACGGTATCATATCATTAGGATTTCAGGGATGATAACTGGACAAGGAATGATATAAATGCAGCAAGAGTTCCAATTCAATTCCTAGAACTTAATGCAACAATCATAAAGCATTTAGTAATTATAAAAGTTAGGAAGTTAAAATGCTCCGGGGCTTGCCTTTCACGAATGTTGATGGTTCGTGCCGCGGACACTCGATAACCACGTCCTGGTCGGCTTCGCAACCGGTTGGATGAGTCTCCGCTCCCGAGGATTCTCCGAATCTTGCGGGCACGTTCCTCGAACTCCAACGGGGTCACTCCCGCGGCGCACCTATTGCATGCATATGCATTGAATAAGTATAACGATTGCATAAGTGAGGATAGTGATGATGACATGATGCTCATGATGACGGGTTGATAAGATCGTATCCTTTGGACACTCGTTTACCGAGCTCTCCGCCTATATTCAAATCACTATAATAAGGGTTTTGAATTTTTCTTAAGAAAAGCAAACACACTTACCAGATCTACACAACTGAATATATAACAATTCATCCGGAGTTAAAGACTTAACACCCGCACCTAAGATTTTACTTTAATTAACTTAGGCACATAAAATAACCCCTATTAAACATATTGGCATGAAAAACATGAGCTCAAACAATTAAGTAAAGGTGCCAAAGGTCATTAAGAGTAATGACCTAGGGTCAACACTCAATCCAAAAAGTCAAACAATCCCTATAATGATTAATCAAGTTTAAAGATTAATTAAAGCATTAAACAATTAATTCATTAAGCATAAATAAGGCATAAAATAAAATTACTCCAATTAAGTCCAAAATTTTATTTTAAGCTACTTACATCATAACTAAGTCACACAATAAATTTCAGGATTTTTGGAGCAGTAAATAAATTATTAAAATTGAAAGAAGAAACATTTATTAATTAAATGAGCTAATTAATTATCGTGCAAAACATTGCCCAAATTCAGATTTCATATTTTTCCTAGATCAAGCATCTCATGAGAAGGCTACACAAAAATTTTCATGATTTTTGGAGCTATGAATAATTTTATACAAAATAGACAAATACTAGCACTATTCATTCAAAACTAAATTTGAAAAGCCTTTTTAAAAGAAAACCGGCATACAGGCCGATTTGGCCAGATCGGCCCAACTCGGCCCGCGGCGCTTGCGCAGGCGCGTGGCCCAGGCGCGGCGAGCGGCGGCCCAGCGGCGGCAGGCGCTGGCGGCCCAGCAGCAGCGAGCGCGAGCCCAACGCAAGGCAGGCCGGCCCATTAGCGGCGGCAGCTTCGCGCGGCCCAGCGACACGGCCCGCGCGCGTGCGCGCAACGCAAAGCTGACGGGCCCACCCGTCAGCGACCCAGAGCGGAGGAGCATCGGCCTCGCCGGCCGGCTCGACGCGGCGAGCTTTCCGGCGACGGACCGGTACCACCGTGCTCCTTGTGACCTAGCGCACGCAATAGGCTAGTTAATGGGGTAGGTTATGGTTTCGAGCTAGGGCGGCGGTGTTCACAGCGCGCGCCGGCGGGATGAACGGCGACGGCGCCCGGCGTCGCCGTCTCCGGAGAAGAAGACGGCTAGGGCGTGTGTGTGTGAGCACCACGGTGCTAGGGTGACCCTAATACGATGAAAATGAAGGGCAGGATCATGGTGGGGAGTTGGGGGCCTCGGCGGACCCGAGCTCGCGACGATGGAGGTCATGGCGGCGGCGCAAAATTCGGGCTCACCTTGCGATGATGTGGGACAGGGTGTGGCCGGGGAGGAAGCGGAGCTCGTGGCGAAGCTGTGGCCGTGGCGAATTTGAAAATGGGCGAGTGTGGAGGATGAATTGCGGAGGTGGCTTGGTGGACCGCGGCGACAACCGAGAGAGAGAAAAGAGAGGAGGAAGAGAAGGAGAAGTGGCCGGCTTCGGCTTTGATGGCGCAGCAAGGTGGCCAGCGACTTCGCGTCGTCATCCACGCGGCTGGTCGCGCGGGAAAGCCGGGAAGACCCCCGACGGCCACGGCGACGACGATGAGCAGGGGGAGGGATGGCGGGGCACTGTAGCAGTAGGAGATTTTCCCCCTTTTTTTCAAAAACTTTCAAATTCATATAGAAACTTGAAAAAGTGCAAACATGAAAAGATTCAAAATAAATTGAATTTCACTTTTGCTTTTTGGACCATATTGAAATTCCTAGTATTTTTGAAATTAGGTTTTCAAATTTAAATTTGAATTTGAATTCAAACACCAATCAAATGCAATGTCATTAAGCACTTTAATGATGCTTATGCACATGTGATAATGCAATTTGGGCTAATAACACCTTGAGGTGTTACAGTCCACTTCGGGAACTTGTGAGTTTTTGGGTTCGTCGTTGATCTCTTGGTCTTCTCGCAAACAGTCTTCTATTTCCCAATCCACTTGTGAGGCTGAGTATGTCGCTGCTGCTGCGTGTTGTTCTCAGTTGCTTTGGGTGGTTGCTACCTTGAGAGACTATGGGTTGAACTTTAGGAAAGTGCCTCTTTTCAAAGGACAAAGCACTAGTGCCATTAACGTTGCTAAGAACCCGGTACTCCACTCAAAAACCAAGCACATTGAGATCCGATATCACTTCTTGAGAGATCACCAAGAGAAAGGAGACATAGACCTTCACTGTGAGAACCCATGAACAGCTTGCTGATATCTTCACAAAGCCCCTCGATCAAACCCAGTTTGCCCACTTGAGAGCGGAGTTGGGCATTTGCTACCCTTTTTAGAGTAGGGTAGCTGTATTTTGATGTATAGTATGATCTTTGGCTTTCTTCTTTGCTTTTGTTTGGCTTTACATGTGTATCATATTGCATATCATCATGTATCATATTACCTTTGTTGAGCTTCATGACTACAGCAGTTTTTGATTACATTCATGATCTTGCTAGTATGACTTGTATATGTCACTTGGAGCTTGCGGCTTAGGCTTCTTCTGATCACTTGTTACATGTTATGAGCTAAGCCTGTTTTCTAAATGTGAACCTGCTTAAATTTTGATGCAACTCAAAAATTGTTCACCTCTGAGATGGCAACTAGCATGTGTAGGTTTTGTGAGAACCTTGTTGCTTTCATGTGTATGCTTGAGTTGCTATGTCTCATGTTTCTTGAGTCATTCACTTAGCTTGGATCTCTTGATAATCTTGTGCTAAAACTTGATGTCTAAGCTAAGAAATGATGAAAAGTTTTTGAGTTGGATCTTTTACGTCCCACGGCAATGTCACGAGATTGCTTCTCATTCATTCGAGTGAGATGAACTTGGGCATTGTAGTGCTAGTCCACAACCACTCGTGACGAGATAGCTTCCCACTTGCACTAAGGGATGAACTCGGCGTGGTTGAAAAACATGATAAAAACAATCTTTTTGGCGGACAGTTTTTGATCCTCTCTTTTACACATGTCTAAATGAAACCTTGTTAACTTTGTTTTAAATCGATCAATGTTGTAGTAACAAGTGTTGTTAAGTGTATCTTTGAGACATGATGTGTGACCATTATATGGGGTAGTTCACTCTTGTATACATGTGTTAGCACTTGTTTTGATCTCCTGCTTATATGTGCAAGGTGCTATTCTTTTTGGTGAACACGTTTTATAAAATGCCCAACACCTGATCAAATGCTTATGTTTCATATTCCGTACCACTTGATCAGCTTGAGCATTGGTTTTGTCTTGTGCCTTTTGCTATACACTTATCATACTTGCTCGATCATCTATGTACTCAAATTGCTATACTTGTGAAGCTCTACCTTTTTGCATTTCATTCATGGCATGATTTGAGGGGGAGTTGCAGTCTCTTTTGTCTCAATCTTGATAAGTGCATGTGCCAACAAGGGGGAGAAACATCCACAAATCCAGAGAGTTCATTGGTGAGGATGCATTTGTCAAGGGGGAGTTGCACTCCGAGTTATGAGTTTGAGCTGTTTTTGCTAGATGTGTTGAGCCGTTGCCTCTTCTTAAGGGTCTAGCTGTTTTTCAGTTTTTCTTTGCCTTGCTAGTGGTGTTGAGCCTTTTGCCTCTTCTTGAGGGCTAGCTTTGGTTTTCTTGGTCGCGTCGAGCCGTTGCCCATGTCTTTGGGGACCAAGTTGTGATCTCGCTTTGCTCATTGCAAATGACCTGTTTTCTGCTTTTCTTTGGCTCTTGGTCATTTGGATGAGTTGTCTCTGGTTTGTGTTGGTGTTGACAATGCACTCATCAAGGGAGAGATTGAGGACACATGGTTTTTCCATAACCATTGTGTGGACCTTTGTGTGATGAGTGATTGTCAACATGCCAACACAAGGCGTGTGTGTGTTCTTACAAACCGTGGCACGCGGCTTCGTGTCAAACAATGGTGTCTCTTGGCTCATGTTGTCTGCAGGTGTCGAGCTCGGAGACGGTGGTCAACGGTCGGTGAAGATCAAGTAGGGCGTGCCGTGCTGACGGACCGGGTGCGGTGAAGGGCGGACGTGAGGCTTGGATCGAGGGACCTGAGGACCGGGTGGCTAGCCGTGGTGGCTGACAGCTGGGACATCGACGAGCGCAAGTGTACACGGCGGGGGATGCGTATGGGCTACGCTACTCGCGGAGGGTTTGGTGGTTTCGCCTCAAAACCATCGGCGGCGGGTTTCCCTGGTTTGCGCCTCAAAACCGGGGGGCGGAGGTCCCGATGCGGACGGACGGCACGTGGCGGCATCGGGGAGATTGCTTGGAAGCAAGGCTACCGGTGAGGAGGCGCGGTGGCCGTCGGATCAAGTGAAGCTCGAGTTGGACCCTTATGCCCCCGGCTAAGTGGTGTGGCTCTTCATGTATCCAAGGGCAAAGAAGGAATGTAAAATAGACTTGCCCCTATAAATAAAGGATGAGGGTCTCCCTTCCCCCTCACCTCTTCCATTTCCATTTCCTCTTTTTAGGATTTCCCTTCGTCTAGTTGCTGTGTGAGAGAGAGGTCTGCAAATCTTTTGATTTGTACTCGAACCAGTGTGTGGCAAGCAGAGCGCCTAGTCTATGCTGTTTCCTCCGGGATTAAATCATGGTGTCTTAAATTGGATCTTGAGTTTCTGGCCTTTTTCTTGTTCCTGGAATTTTTGGATGATTTTCTTGGGATTTTTCGGCTGGCAATTTGTGCTCTTGGAGTGTTGAGATATTATACTGTGGGCTCTTGTGAGCAGCACGTGCAGGCCTCGTGCCCAAGAGCTTTCTTGTTTATTTTCCTGGAGTTGTTCAGATGGAGAGCAGCCTCTCTGTTCCCCTTCCTGTGAACTCGTCGTTCTTCTGGTGAAAAGCAGATTTCGTTGGACTGCTATCCAATAGCGCAACCTGTGCCGAGCACTTGATGCCGTGTATGCTTTAATAAGCAGCGCTTACGGATAGATCCACTGGTTGACTTCTCGTTCTCCTCTCTGTTCTTTGATTTTGCTTCCCCCAATGTTTTCTGTTAATCTCTTTCTCTGATTCGTTGTCGTGGGATTCAGACACAGGTCCTGTGATCTAGTGGAGGACCAGTGCTGTGCGCTTCTGCAGGTTTGTCTCCCATCGATCTCTGCAGGGTGCCTGCGTGTTCATCGTTTCAGTCTCAAGCAGGTCCGATTTCTGTATGCTTCGATTGTCTTGTGCGTTGGTAGCAGGAAACTTTATCTGTGATTGAATGACTTTGGAAGCCACGCACCTAGTTCACATGGCTGGCATCTGGATGTGCTTGACGTAAAGCAAGGAAATCACGTGCCTGTTATTGCCTAGCAAAAAGCCATTTTCTTGCTTCTGTAGAAATCCAAGTTAATTGTTGCCAAGTTTCTTTTTGTTTGTTTATTTACAGCACATCAACCAGGGATCATGCCGAGCATCACTAAGTCCAAGTGGACCTTCCAGTTCGGCCCTGTTTTGGTGCAGTAGATGAACAAATTTACTGGTGATTTTCTGCAGAATTTCCACTAGCCCAGATTTCTTGTTTTGCACACAACTTTGTAATTCGGGCTCCGATTAGCATACGGTTTGTTGCGTTGGGTCTCTTTTGATTCAAAGAATTTATCTAGATACTCCCATCACCGGTTGGTGCGAGTATTTTAGATTTGGGGATTTTACTTCTTGGGGTTTGAATTTGGGACAGTGGCCAAATATTTCGCAAGAAATTTTGAGGCTCCCATTCACCCCCCCTCTGGTCGCCATATCCGATCCTTCAGACGCCATCTCTTGTAATATGTGCCATCAGAAACATTTGATTTCAACGTATTCGCAAAGCCGACTACCGAAAAATGCCTATCAGGTTTTTGGAATGGTAGATATTTATGCAAATTTAGTACTAATTTGATCTAAAAAAAGATTAAGAACAATTCTCGAGGCCTAGATATGTGCACGTGTGTAATAATCAGGGTTTTAATCATTGAAGATAAAGAATGAATTAGAACATACCCAGCGGCTCTAAGGCTGGATGCGCTAGTCGACATAGCGCCTGTTTGAGTAGTTGTCCCGCTCAATGCAGTGCATAAAGGTTGCGGTATCGATCTTCCGTAGCCGCTAGGAAAATCGAGCAGAAGATGAAGCAATCGATCGTGGATCAATCGAGCAGTCGAGTGATCTCTCCCTAAACCTGATGTTCACCCTTCACCCGAGCAGGTGATCAACACACAGACGACTCCGTTTTGGAGGCCTGCTCTCCCGATTCTCGTGTGCTCACGGGAATCGGGACGGGAAGACTTGGCCGCAGCGAATCAGTAGTGTATTTGGGCGCGAGATAGTGAGAGAGTTGGATATTGAAATGAGATTTTTTTTTTATCTCAGAGCCAGAAAACCGAATGGGCTCATGGGCCAGCCATAGAAGGGAAGGAGAAACCACAGGAGGGTAGGAGATCGACACCACGGGAGGAGAGGAGAATCACACTAATTATTTTTTGTTATTGGAGCTAGAAACTCCCAATGACTTCATAATTGGCTTGAGTCAGTGCGTTCGACGCGTCGAAACACACTTCGTGGGCCGGGCACGGGCCATCAGGGGGTAGGCCGCGGACGAGTGTCACACACTCACACCGCACACGTGGGGGGAGGCAGCGGCACACTTCGTGGGCCGGGCACGGGCCATCAGGGGGAGGCAGCGGACGAGTGTCACACACTCACACCGCACACGTGGGGGGAGGCAGCGGCCTCATGCGCATCGAGTTCTCCAGCTCCGCTCTCAGCCTCTCACTCCCCACTTCGCCCGTGCACTCGCGGCTCCCTCTCTTTCTCCCGTGCTCTGTCGTCGGCCGCCCTCCCTCCCTCTCCTCTCCCCCGCGGGCGACCTCGGGGTGTGCCTCTATGCCTCCTTCCCTCCCTCCCTCAATCTCTCTTTTTTCTCCTCGCTCGCGGATCCAACACATCCGCCACCACCGTCAGAGTTAGTAATGACCCGACGAAATTATAGTGCACATTTTGAAAGATATATATAAAACTTGCATGTTGAATATTCCTCATAGAATTCAATGCTCTCTCTATAAGCACCAGAGTTTAATTTAATTCTACATCACTAAACAACAACAAATAGACAAATCCACATCAAATGCAACGATGGTTCAGAAAAGAAAAATATGATATCAAGTACAATTAACCAAGGAAGTCATCATATAAACACTCAGCTCCTCATGATCACATATATATTCATGACAGGATGTACTCAATAACTCAATATCGAGATGGGTACAACAGATCATCCAAAGACGAGGTTACTCCTTGAATGACAATACAGTTTCAAAGGCCCCCACCAAGGCCTTGACCCGGCTCCTCCTCTCCTCTAGGAGCTTGCTTTTGGTTTCCTCAATCACATCATTGCCCCTTGGATCATCCTTCCTCCACACCTGAGCCACTTCAGTCTTTGGCACTGCCTTATCCACACTTTGGTCAGCCTCCTCCTTCGCAACAATCCCACATTCACATATAGTCTTGACGCCACCATTGGCATCTTGCCCTTCATTATGAATCGCATTAGCTCCTGCATCTACTTTCTCTTCAGATAAATGTTCCTTGGATTCCTCGTCATCCTTGAATACTTGTTCGGGTTGATTGGAAGATGGCTCATGCTGATCAGGTACAATGATCTCCATGGATTCCTTGAATACTTGTTCTGGTTGATTGGAAGATGGTTGATTGGAAGATGGCTCATGCTGATCAGGTACAATGATCTCCATGGATTTCAGATCGACTGGATCAGAGACTTCCTTGTGCAAGTGCTCTTCTATGGACAAGGTGGTGTTTATGCACTCTGTTTCCTTAATCTGTGTCGATGGGTCCTTATGTTTCTCCTTCCTGGTTGTAGATGCCCCCATTGCCTTTTGAGAAACACTTTTAGCCTTCGAGCTAGTACTAGCACCATTAACAGTATCCAATCTCTTTCTTGTTGCTACACCAGGTGAGTGTGCGGTAGACAGTGGCTGAACTTTGTCTCCTCGAGAAGCACCTGGCAACAGGACCCTCTGGCTGCTTGGTTTAGGTGATTCTGCCGCCTTGCAACTGTTGGCACTAGGCCTTGGAGATGGCTTATTACTCCTCATCAAGGTTGATGGGGATGCCTTAGCTGTCGTCTTGGTCGTGTCCTTAAAGGAGTTGCTTGGTGGCACAGCAAGCACCGGAGGCCGTTGCGAGGTGGTGCTGACCTTGTCGGATTTCGTCCTCGCCAGTGCATGTTTTGAGGCTACACCTGGGAATGGCTGCGCCTTGGTGCCATGGATGGATGAGCCCATGGTTCGCGATGAGATGGACTGACCAGAGCTGGACAATGATGGGCGTTTCACATCTTTAGAGCTAGAAGCAACCACAGATGGCGATGATGAACCAAAATTGCGGTCCGGGGAGCTCGGGACTGACCGTGCCCGCCTAGCACCATATCCGTACCCAGAGGACTCGCTACTGGATGGCCTGAGGTTGGGTGACATCCTGCCTCTGCTGGGATTTGGGGGATCCTTCTTGGATGTTGCCATTGTTTCACAGTTGCGCCTGGCTTAGATCATCTGTACAAGAAACAAAACAAATCAGCTGGGCCTAAAGCTTCTAACTGCATAAACAGAATCAAGGACCTGAGAAAAGGGGATGCAATGGTCAGACATCAAAGTCGGTGGCTCTAGCAAAAAGAGGAAGGAAACAAAGAGACCCAGAAAAAAAGCATATCCCAACGGATTTGAAGTCAAAATATGGTGCTCCAACTCAATTCAAATCCAACAACCCCTGATTCTCCTTATTTTCTATCGTCCATACCAACATTTCAACAAATATTCTTGCGAATCAAATATCTATGTAGAGAGTAGAGGAATGCAAACTAAAGATATGAACTTATCTATTGCATCTTAGGTTGGAGGAAAATAACAAAAGTGAGATCAAATGAAGCCTAGAATCTCTCGGCAAACCCGTAACGCCAAACGTCTCGACCAGTTCATCCTACCAGGAAATTAAAGATGGCAGGCGATTACCGAATTGGCATCACCCGTACGGCCGCAACTACGGAATTCGTTAGCACCAAAGGAACATTCCCCGCAGCGACGGATGACCGCCAAACAATGCGCGGTTCCCGTCTAATCATCCACTCCTAGATTGTAACATCGTCTACGCGGCGGCGAACACCAAGGAGAGACGATCGAATTGGAGGTGTCCATCGATGCCAACATACGAAGCGGCCCGAGAAGGGAGAGGGGAAGACGAGACATACCTGGCGGGACTGGGCGATCCGTGGAGGGGAGCAGGAGGTGGCTAATCCGGGGCCACCTGCAAGGCTCGCGAGGAGGGAGAGGGGAAGAGCGAAGCATAGGCAGGACGGCACGGGTGGCATGGCACCCATTGTGCGCTCCGCCTTCTAAAATAGGAGGGGAGGTGCATGCAGGGGGTGCAGCCTGAGGAACAATGTCCCGACCCCATGATCCTTTACCGAAATACTAGTAGGTTGAGAGTTTTTCTTGTATGATTTCTATTTTTGAGAGGGAAGTGCACCTCTTTCCGGTCATATCGAAGTTGGTGGAAAGAACAGTTAGCCACCTACACCAAGAAACACAAATTTGATGATAAGATTGAGAAAGGAACTCAAACTAACATGGGAGGTAAAGTGAACACAAATAAAAGGGGACATAAAGCAAAGGAAGCTCTGGTCAGTTGCTTCTGCTACACCAAATCTTAATGGACAGTCTAATGAGAATCACGATATAGTTATTAAGGATTGTCATGGAGCAGAGGTGAAGGTAGATATTAAGGATTGTCATGGAGGTGGAAAAGAGAATCATGATATAGTTCAAATACGAGAATAATCCTTTGAGGAAGTAGGTTGAGGAAGCTTGATGGTTATGTAGACTTGTGGCAGGGTTCTTCCAAGCAATCTGAGGGAAATGAAACTCAGCATGTGTTGTGTATATATAATAATCCAGGGAAAGGAATGGTTGATATGAGCATCCATAGAGAACTGAATGGTAGTTGTGGCAAAGTCACTACTACCTCTTAACCTATCACCAATGCCACTATCACTGTCGATATCATTAAAAACGTTTTTAATATGAAGCATTGTTCATGAGAACTATCATCGCTACTTCGTCTTATCAACTGGTTTGATAACTATGACCATCGCATCGTCTTACCAACCAGCGATGATAGTCGATCATCACAACTAGTTTGCACCACCAATCGGCGGTGATATGTGCTCCTCATCACTACCGTATTGGTGCATTGCCATATGATACCGGCGGTGAAGATCACTTGTTGTGATACGGTGGTGACATCCATGCTGCAGCATAATAAGCATAATAAAATTCATAACTTTCTAGTAATATAAAGTCCGATGAAAACAAACTTTATATCAATGAGATCTACAACTTTGTATTGGAAACATTTAAGGTCTTAGAATTTTATTTGAAGAGCTCAAGTTTTAAAATTTTAGATTTTTTTCAAACAACATCAAATGAAAAACTGACTAAAATCAAATTTGTTGATCTCGATAAGGATAACAGCTTATAGTTGATAACCTTTTTTATGAATCATTTATAGCCTTAAATTTGTATCTAAATTTTCAAAATTTTAAGAAACTAAAAGTTTCAAATGGGCTTGGATGGAAAATCAACCAAACCTCAAGTTGTAGATCTCGATGAGAACAATAATTTTGTAGTTGATAATGCTTTTATTAGAAATCATTTATAGTCTCAAATTTGTATATGAAATTTTAAAGTTTTTGAAAATAAAATTTTCAAACGACCTTGATGGAAAATCGATCAAGACCATATTTTGATGAGAACAATAATTTTGTAGTTGACAACTTTTTCATTAGAAATCATTTGAGGTAAATAGTTTGGCTGAAGTTTTAATCTTTTTAAAATCCAAAATTTGTCAAACGACCTAGGATAGTGAAACAACCAAAATAAAAGTTGTAGATCTTGATTAGAACAATAAATTTATAGTTTATGACTTTTTCATTTGTGTTTAGGGTCCTAAATATTCATTTTAAATACCAAAAAAATGAATACTAGGTGAACGAATATACTATATAAACATAAGGGACTTCGGGGTGAAGTGATCATAGGAGAGTGGTTAGGAGAGCTGGACAAAAGTCTCACGTTCGAATCCTAGCACCGTAGCGTATAGACTTTTGCATGACACACACCTTCGAGGAAGTGTCTGGGCACATGCCGTGCCACACTAGGTTCGCCATGCCATGACATGCCAAGACATTGGCCAGCCCCCACTACACGCAGTGACGGAACCAGCGATCGTGATTAAGGGGGCCGAACAAATGTGATCGTATTTTTTACTATGATAAAATATACATAATAATATGTTTTAACAATTTTTTTTGCACTATTTTTAACTAAAATCATAGTTTTTCTATTAAAAATGAGTAAAAAATAATATTTTTATACTATAAATTTAAGTATGTATATATCTATATTAAGAAACTTACCATGGGGGGGGGCATGGCCCCTGCTGGCCCCTTGGTTCCATCACTGACTACACGTGCCTCGGGCTCAAGATCTTGGCGTCGGCAGAAATTTCACCTCTGCTTGGCACACCTCAACAAGAGAAAGGGTTGTGACTTGTGACGGTATCATGGCCACACACCTAGTTCTCAAACTCCATGATGCCGCGGCCGAAGACACTCGTGACTCGTGGATCAAGCATGAAGAAGTAGTCCTCGAGGGATCACAAGCCCATCGAGGATGCCAAAGTGGCATGAAAGCAAGATGGTCCTCGGGGATCGGAACGTCTTCGCCAAGGACGAATGCTCGGGGCCCATTACATCACGAATGGCGACAACAAGGTCAAGATTAGTGTCCCAGACGTCGTGCACTTACATCCACTTTTTTCTCATTCCGTTGCCAAAACACATACACATTCATATGTAGATCCGCTCCTAGTTCCTAGGACCACAGGTAGAGCCATCAAGTATGACTTAGACGACGAAACACACACAACCCCTTTAGCCTCACTCACATTTTGAGTGACCTGCCTCAATTCGCGCGAGCAGTGGATGTGGTGTTATCCACGCATTCAACGGTATGCTGGAAACATTGACTTAGTGGATGTGGTGTTATCCACGCATCTTTCTAAAATTGTACTTAAGAATCATCAGCATAGTTCAAACTGCCTAACGAGAGGAACTCATCCTTGACCTTCATGAGGCCAGCCCAAAACTGAGAGTTCCCGTACATATGCTGAACCTAAGTTAGGGTCTTATTTTTAGATATTTTTTTCTAAGTAATGTTTACCAAATTTCATCTCCATTTAGCAACTTGAAAAGCCATTTACTTAAAAAAACATTTATTTTGAACATCTAAATTTAAGACACCCAACCTACGCTTTTATATCTGACTTGCTTTGTAACTTGCAGACAGATAATAGGGCAGCAATGCAGTTGGCTATATATATGCATAATCAAATAAAACCTTTTGTGCCCAGGTGTGAAATGAAACCAAATACAATTTGAGTAGAGCGGTGGGATATTTGCCGCATTTCGTCAGAGCTTCGTCGTGGGCGTAAAAGCCGCCGACCCCTTGTAAACACCACCCGTTTCCTCCGGAGTCCGTAGCCGCTTGCCCGGTTCCCAGCTTCGCGCGTGGCGCACCCCGCTCCAGCTCTTCTCCTCCTTCGACGGGCACGACGCCTTCGTCTTGGCCGGAGCGGTGCCCGCTCTCCATGGAGTCCTAATTAGCCGCAACGCCGCCCCGTGCCCGCGGTATGGTTCTTGCACTCCTTTCTTTCTTCAATCTTGTCGGGCTAGTTGGTGGAGATTGGCCTTACTCATTTGGCGCTTTTTTGGATTATTAATCTAAGCATATAGTGGGACTTGCTTCATATTGTGAGCACATCTAAATTAGGAACCACTGCTGTCTGTAAATAGATGAAACAGTGGAAAATTGATGCATTGGAATGATTTTGACTAGTCTCCAGTGCGATGTGCTTACTTTTGCAGCTAGCTCACAACCAAATCCCTGCTTAGTTTCGATTCATGTGTTTTTTTTAGTGGCATTAGATCTTGCGGCATTCCGTGATGTGCTCTGCTAAGCTTACTCATCAAGGGCCGATATATGGAGCAGCACGAGACTGGTCAGAGTATCTTTGAGAAAAGATATTCCTAACACGTGAGGCGTCAGACTCTGAATTTGTCGCTGTGTGCACTGGACTAGGATGGTTCTGATTTATTTCGTTATCTTCGAGCGTGCTCCTAGATTGGTTTAGATTCTTTTTTAGATAACCTTTTTGACTTTTGACTTTTAGTGCACATCTGTTTGCTCACTAAACTGATCTACTGCATGAAAGTGATATTTTTGTCCTAGTTGAACGTGGATTCGTTGAATGGTTCTTCTATAAGATGATTGAACTTGCCTGCCAAGCTATCTTCTTCTTTCCTGTGCATTTACTCAGTGCACTTGACTTCAATATTCAAATCTGGACATACTAATATCGCTTAAATTCAATTTGCGACCTAGCTTTAGAGGACACTTCTTAATCTTTACTGTCGCAGTAATTCTCAGCAGATGAGAGCACGGATTTGTTCAAAGGCACTATGTCCTTGGAAGTGCTTCTGTACATTGTATATGAAGTGGCTCATATTTACATTACATGTCAAAGACAGGAAAGAGAGAATGGGAACAAATATGAAATTTGGACATCTGCACTTGGAACCATATTATTCAGAGCCTACACCTGCTAATGGTTCAGATTTGTTTGAACAGCCCAAAGCTGAGGTTTTCCCCTTTTGGTCTCAATGAATAACCCCCTTGTTCCAACCACAAAAAGGCAAAGATCTATGATTGATTTCATTACCTGGGACTTGATTCTTTATTTCTTTACACATGTAAGCTTGTATCTTGCAATAATTTAGTTAGTTGCACAAGAAAAAAATTGGCGTTTGCATCCTAAATGAGCATGCATTCTTTGTGTTTAGCTGTCACTTTCACATGTCTCCATTGGATAGGCTGTTCTCTCACATGCTAACTTGAGGGCCAAGTTCCTTTAGTCTCCGAAGTGTTTCCCAAATTCATTTGCCTGCCATATTCTAATTTTTGGGGCTGCATGAGTTGTCCCTATAAATTAAGCTACATATTGTTCGGAAACATTCTTTTTAATCTTTTTGTTCCAATAAGTCTATCAGATGAGGTCAAGCATTTGTTCTGTCCTGCTTGTGTGCTGGAGTCAAACTTGGCTGCCAAGCTACTGCCTTTGTTTTCTTCTGGTATCCAAGGGACTTTTGGCTTTGCCAACTTTCCAGCCTTTATAAGATTGACCATATTGACTGATACATTGTTGCACATTCCTTGCTCAGTTCATCCTTTATAAGATTGATCTCAACGATTGATACATTGTTTCATACTCCTTGTTCAGAAGCAGTGTATGATGGCAAGCATGGATGAACCCCTTCTTGGCAATGGTGTTCTTAAGACCAGCGAGGTGAGAGAGAGCCTGGTAGTGGCCGAAGTCAGAAAACAGCTGTACCTTGCTGGGCCACTCATCGCCGCATGGATCCTACAGAACATTGTCCAGATGATATCTGTCATGTTTGTCGGTCACCTTGGTGAGCTTGCCCTCTCCAGTGCCTCCATCGCCACCTCCTTTGCAGGCGTTACTGGCTTCAGCTTATTGGTATGTTAATGCAAACTCAAGACTCTTATGCTAGACCTGAACGATTATATGGAGTTTAATAGCAGAGTCAACTATTTGTTTCATCATTTCAGTCTGGCATGGCGAGCAGCTTGGACACACTGTGTGGGCAATCGTTCGGGGCAAAGCAGTACTATCTTCTTGGCATCTACAAGCAGAGGGCCATTCTTGTGCTCACTCTAGTGAGCCTTGTGGTTGCAATTATCTGGTCATACACTGGCCAGATCCTTCTACTCTTTGGTCAGGATCCAGAGATTGCAGCTGGGGCAGGGAGCTATATCCGGTGGATGATTCCCGCACTATTTGTGTATGGTCCACTACAGTGCCATGTCCGATTCCTGCAAACACAGAACATAGTCTTCCCGGTGATGCTGAGCTCAGGTGCCACGGCACTGAACCATCTGCTGGTGTGCTGGTTGTTGGTGTACAAGATTGGTATGGGCAACAAGGGTGCTGCTTTGGCTAATGCCATCTCATACTTAACCAATGTCTCAATCCTGGCAATTTACGTCAGGCTTGCACCAGCCTGTAGAAACACCTGGAGAGGGCTCTCAAAGGAGGCTTTTCATGGCATACCCAGCTTCTTGAGGCTTGGTGTTCCATCTGCTCTTATGGTTTGGTGAGTTTTCAAATCCCCTAGTCACAGATGAATTTTTCGATGTGTCATCTCTTATTTAACTGGATACCACATGACACAGCTTGGAGTGGTGGTCATTTGAGCTCCTGGTACTTCTTTCTGGACTTCTCCCAAATCCAAAGCTTGAGACATCGGTTTTGTCCATTTCGTGAGTTAACTTTGCATGTGGCAGTTTCAATTTAATTTTCCCTTTCTTGGTTGTAACTCTTCAATTTCCTGCAGCTTAAACACAGGCTCTTTAGCGTTTATGATCCCTTTTGGGCTTAGCGCAGCCATAAGGTCAGATTGAACAGATCAGGCTCATAAACTTTACCATGTCATGTTGATCAACTGATTCTTGTGGCACTGATATGTTTCTTTTGCCCCTATAGCACCCGTGTTTCAAATGAACTTGGTGCTGGACGACCCCATGCTGCCCATCTGGCTACCCGTGTTGTCATGGTGCTGGCTATCGTGGTTGGCATATTAATCGGACTAGCTATGATTTTGGTACGCAATTTATGGGGATATGCATACAGTAATGAGGAGGAGGTGGTGAAATACATCTCCAAAATGATGCCGATCCTAGCTGTGTCATTCTTGTTTGATTGCGTGCAGTGTGTTCTTTCAGGTAAATATATAGATGATACTTCAAATAAACCAAATTTTGCAAAGACGGCAAACCCATTTCCTAATCTTTTGCTTTGGTCTGTTTTTATCTCTTTGTATATTATGAACTGCATTTATTTCTTTTAGAACATCTAGATCATGACTCACAATAGGGGATTGTTGATATTTTCCCAGGTGTTGCTAGGGGCTGTGGGTGGCAAAAGATAGGTGCTTGTGTCAATCTTGGTGCATACTACCTTATAGGAATTCCAGCTGCCTTCTGTTTCGCCTTTCTGTACCATATAGGTGGAATGGTAATTTACTACCTGAACCTCCCTTGAGAAGTTCTAGTTGAACATTTATTACTCTATCAGGTGGGAAAAAAAAAAGAACACTCTCTAAACTATGTGTTTAAATGTCTAGGGACTTTGGCTGGGAATAATGTGCGCACTAGTCGTACAGATGTTATTGCTTCTCACAATTACTTTGTGCAGCAACTGGGAGAAAGAAGTAAGCAAATCAACCCAAACTTATTGCGTGCAAATATACGGTTTCATTGGCTTTCCATTTTGTTAATGTGACAGCCTCTCTGTTTTTTGCTTTGTAGGCTTTGAAGGCAAAGAACAGAGTATTTAGTACGTCCCTACCAGCTGACATGACAACATGATATTCTCAAGATACACATTTTGTTTTTGAAGGAAATGCCCATGAAACAATTTACAAGGAACTTCTCAAGAATTGGTTGTTCAGAGTCAGGGCTTTTCTCCATGCCATCAGATGACGCTTGGGTCTATTAAAGTTCCCGGGCAGTCTGTTTGGACTTTTGATCAAAACGGGGGATACAACATAACTAAATGTTGTTTATGAAAAAAACAATATTAGAACACAGCAGCATTATCTCATGATGAAAATATGCCTTCCCCCTTTTGGTTATTGATGTAAGACGATTGAGACAAAAGAACGAAATGTCATTTCATTACAAATAAATTGCATTGTCTATTTTAGCTGATCGTGAAATAATTGAATTGCAGTGAGATTTTTGCGGGATTCGTCTATTTTTTTTTTTTTTGACGTGGTAAGAGAGATTAAAACTTTTGCTTTTTCATCCTTGTTATTTACATCATCATGTTGATGTGTTTGCCAATGTGCACACAACACAAAGCTCAAACCAGAGCGTGTCTTAGCGCTAAACCAAGTTTTTCGAACCGGACCGGAGATCGAACCGGCGAGGCCATCGGTTCAATGGTTCACTGGTCCAACCGTTAAAAACCAATTGAACCGCCGGTTCAATTTAATTGAACCAATTAATCGAACCGGCCACAAATAGTTTGAACCGGTGCATATATACATATGATATATGATTATATATATTTATATATAATTGACAGATCACAAATGAAACAGGATAATTTAATAGTTCATAATTCATAGTAACATGCCAACATACATAAATTCAACCATAAGTTCATAAATTCAAATAACAAGTGGGTGATAATAAGATAGAAACACATGAAGCATGGTATATATGATTTAATTAATAATAAAAATACAACCATAAGGTTCACGCATCATGAAAATATATAGGATGACTTGGCCTTGAAATCAAAATACAAAGTGCGTGATAACATAAGGTTGAACGCATATATACAAATAATTTATTAAAGAACACTTATACCAATAATTTAATAAAGGACACAATTATATAACCATTTTTCATCTAATCTAGCTAGAATTATATATATACAAAAAAATATTTATTTAATTTAGAGCTCATATAAAATTATCATTTTTTTGCAAGTAAAAATGCGTCGTCCAAAACCAACAAATGCATGAACCATGGCTGGAGAATGACGTGTGCGTGTGTTCTGTGTACATTGCCGCACTAAACACGCTAATACTACCAACAACTATATTTAGCAGTGCCTGACACGTATTCCAAGTCCAAATGTTCACGCCTCTAGGTTCACAGGCGCAGGCAGAGGCAGGCGGCCAATAGCAGCAGGCTGGGCCCAGCAACAGTAACTCACATGGGCAGCCAGCAGCGCGCCGCGAGAGCAAAGTCCCAGACCGGGACGGTTCGGACATAACCGGCCGGTTCACCGGTTCCCATAAAAACCGGCCGGTTCAACCGGTTTTTAGCGGTTCGATTGCATGGACGATCTTTTAAGCGAACCAGACTACTGTAGTCTCTGGTTCGGTCTTTTAGCGGTTCAACCGCCGGTCCGGTCCGGTTCGAAAAACTTGGGCGCTAAATATGTCAACTCTAGTGGACCTCTCATCCGGACTCCCATTCTTCTGAGGATCACAAAACTGCAAAAATCAGTCTCCAACTGACCCCTCATCTGATCGACTGATCCCCAATGGATGAGAACCCCTCATCCTACGCAGCTACGAGTCGCATCGGCCGGAGCAACAAGCACCGTCGCCTGGTAAAACCGAGTCGCCATCTTGCAGGGTTGAGCCGCCTCCTACCCGAGAGAGAGAGAGAGAGAGAGAGAGAGAGAGAGCGAGCAGGGAGGTAGATAGAGGTACACAGGGAAGACAATGAACAACTGAACATAAGTATTTTGACTGGAGCATATACAGGGATAATGGACACCAAGTCTATGCTGTAATGTTTTTCTTTCCTGAGGCTTCGTGCGAATTAATTTTGATGCAACATATCATTATTGACTTTTTTTTTCTCAATCTAGAGTTTAGCCCTTCTTTTATTAAGAGGAAAGGAGTTCCTTTTTCAAAAAGTTACTAATTTTCAAAGACAATCTACGATGGTCGCGAGGAGCCATCAAAAGCGAACACCCATTTTTGCGGCTAGACGCGCCCAGTGACGCAGTGAAGCTATCGCCATTCTAGGCGTCGCGAACACAGCCCATTTTTTCCTCGTTGGAAAAAGCACCTCCATTGGCTCCCGCTTTGATGGCGTCTGGAATTCCTTAAATGATGCTTCATGGCTACTAGAACCTGCCCTTCCCAGCAAGACGAGCGCTCCGCTGAGGAAGAGTTCCTCATCGTCGTGCTCCCTTGCTGACCAAGTGATCCGAAGTCGCGGCGGGTATGAGAATGAGCTGCGACAAAGGCTTCCTGAAGGCGCTGATGAAGTCATCAATAGGCTTCCGGAATCTGCTCTTCACAAGACATAAAGAACAGTTACATGCATTAGTCGATGCAGAGTCTGGGATATTTATATATTCTCTTTTCTAAAAAAAGAGCTCCTACCATTAGTGAATTGAATTGAAAACCGGTTAATTTGTTAGCTATAAGGTCTGAACAAAATTGAGGGGGTGAAGCGTGAAATTAGGGAGGCAAATACAAGAGATCGGTTGGATTTCACTAGGGGGAGGAATCAGGACGATGGGTCCCTACTTTAAAGGATACGGGATCAAAATTTGAGAGTTTGATTGGAGATGCTTTACATGCACTCGTGCATACTGTGAGTGAAAATCTGCCTAGAAATATTTTATTTATGAACTTCTGACGAAGCTATAAGGCTTGCGGCTTGCCTCAATCGAGATTTATTTAGAACATCAAACCACATATCACCTCTGTGAGACTACTTTTTGGATACAATAGTGAAGGGCCTTGTTTGTTTTGACTTTTTCGTTGGTAACGATTCAGATTTGACGGCGTCGGCTGGTGTCGGCGATCTTCATCGGCAACGGATGCGGCCGGCTTCCTTTCTCGTAGAATATAGGTTGGACAGTTGTCCTACGTATTCTTATTCGGTGTACTTGTATTTGAACGTGTTTATTTCTATTAATTAATACAGGTATACATTATAAAAAAAAACTACCGAGTGTGGTATGCAGGGCTACAGCTTCAGTGTGGGATACGGATCGGGACATATCAAGGGGACACAGAAGCTGCAGTCGGTATTGGTATGCGGCTGCAGAAGCATAGAAGTGAACTTTTGGGCCTTGTTTAGTTCCCTAAATTTCACTCTGCAAAAAGAAAACTCTTATCACATCAAAATATCGTTACATATATAGAATATTAAATGTAGATGAAATCAAAAACTAATTACACAGTTTTATTGTACTGTGCTAGACAAATATTTTGAGTCTAGTTAGTCAAAGTTTAAACAATTTTTACCAAATACAAACAAAATGTTACAATAACACTACAGTTTTTTTCTCCAATTTTACACACCCCAAATTTGAGGATCTAAACAGGCCTGAGGTGAATAGCCCATGGAACGCGGGATGCTCTGACAATTTCCATTTAGAACAAAACTATTTCATCCAGACCGGTGAATATAGAGAACAACTAAAAACACCTTTGTAATGCAAAAGCTGTACGAAACACACGATAAGGCTCACTATCCACACAAAAAAAAAAAAAGCCAAACTATTCAGACAATAAGAAAAACAGTATTAGGGGAGTTACAACTCACATTTTCATGTTATTGAGAGATGGGATGATTTTTTTTGGTGACAAAAAAATAGGAAAAGCTATTCAGGAACTGCTAGAGCAAGAAATTTGACATACCTCTCCGAGGAGGAATGCTGGAGTTTCATCATTTAGGACATAACTATTTTACATATATATGTTTCCAATGTCGCGCATCATGACAACAGATTTCAAAATGGCTACAGTTCAACTTGGTGTTCAATGCACTCAACAGTGAACAGACTAGATCCCTAATTACCTATTCATTCCACAAACCGTGATGATCAAAAGGAAACTGAAAATGGACAGAACATTTCAACAAGCAAAAAGTACGCATTTTTCATCATGCAATTGATCAGCTACATTGTACGATGACGATAGATGTGATACATCAAATTCAAGGAACTTCTGGGCAAAACTTGGATAAAGCATGCTCTTTCACTAATCTAGGCCTTGATAGCATACTTCCTCATGGGGAAATACTTCTCACGCTTCTTTTCCCTCTCGGTCTTCAAGGAGAGCTGAACAGCACCAACACCACAAGTCAATCAACAAAGATCCAAGAACAGTGAATAGCTTGATAATAACTTCAACTACTAGAACACATTACACTAGTGCAGATAGCATACAACATTCTATTCACTAATCATCAATCCAAAAAAAACATGTCACTCAAGGACTCAAGAATCATCCAACATGTCATTATAGCTACTAGCACTGAAGAGCAACTTCTAGACAATTAGCAAATGAAATGTGAACCCTCCAAAATATGAAAACTAGCACCAAGGTGATTGGACTAGAATTTGCTAATACTCTGTAGCAAACAATGACAATCACAAAGAGATTTATTAAAAAAAGCAGCAATTAACACCCCATGACATAGTCAATCTGAGACTGAATGGCAGGTTGCAACGATGCACTCAGGCAAATGCAATGAAAAAAAAGTGCTCCCACTAGCATTTATTAGCAAAGGAACATATACATGGAATTGGGATACAAAATATATAACAATCACCCAAGCATCGCACAAACCTCCCAACCCATTGTGTCATTTTATTCTACCATAAACCTATCTTTAGTTAAACCAAGTAAATATGCAAGCAATACACAATTAGCACTGCACCAAGCTGATACCAAATACAGAGTCACCATCTAAACTAAAATTTCATTGTGTTCATTCACAAGTAAAATTAGTAAACGGCAGAGGCAACCAATGGAACTATAATCACTACTACTGCTTCAACAATCCAGTGATCCACTTACAAAAATTAACACTGACTACGTGTGAATGTATATGTCATACAAATCGTCTGAACCGCTTTTAATTAACAGAAGCGCCGTGGCACTCAACAAGATCAATTTGACAACTCAAAGCACAAGAGTTACTGCACAAAACGAATCAGCTAGCCTCACAGCACTACTAGAACAATTAATTAAAGTGTCCGCAAGGAACATGAGTATATACCTGGTGCTTGGTGAGACGCCTGCGAATGGCGCGGGTCTTCTTGGGGCGGAGGTCGAGCGGGGAATACTTCTTCTTCTTGTACGCCTCGCGCAGCGCCGACTTCTGCTTCTGCGAGATGACGGTGTTCACGCGCGCGATGGAGGTGCGCACAACCTTGCTGCAAGAGGAAACGAAACCACGGATCCACGATTCTGAATCAGCTCGAAGCGAAGCCAGTATGACAAAAGAGGAAGAAGCTCGATTCGAATCAGGAACGTACATCTTGGAGAGCTTGTTGGGAGCCCCGCCGGTGACCTTGGCGACGCGCAGGAGGGAGAGCTCCGCCTTGAGCTCCTTGAGCTGCGCCTGCAGATCCGTCTTGCTCTTCACCCGCAGCTCGTGCACCTTGATCCGGGCTGCGATCCGGAAACGGAGAGGTCAGATCCGGAGGGAAGACGCGAGGAGAAACGACGGCGACCAGAGCTGAGGTGCTTACCCATCGCGATTGACGACCGGGCTTCCTCCGGCGGCGGCGGCGAGTGAGGATATGGAAAATGGAGGGCGAAGCAGAGGGAGGCGGCGGCGTGTGCGGCTTATATACGTGCCTCCTAAAACCCCGTGTGAGAACCTGGAAACCCTAGACCTGTTGTGGGTTCGAGCCGGGCCGAATGGGCCTTGGCTCATTACACAAGGCCAAAAATTAAATGTGTTATATAATGTCGTTTTAGGTTGTCTTAGATCAAACATTTAAAAACTTTGACTACAAATAATTTTTTTAGGTTGATTTTGAAAATATGACTGTGATATAAGTAGATTCATATCGAAATATAGTTTTATAAAATTATGTATTGATTATATTTTTGTAAACATATTATATATAGTTAAAATTACCCATCAAAGTTGCTATTATAGTCCAAAACGACATTCTTTAGTGGAGGGAGTACTTTCCTAACTATTTTCATCGTTATTATATTTTCCTCCCCAACTCCAACTCGACATATTTACCCCTCGTCACTCAAAAGTGTTTAAATTAGTTCCCTACATATGTTCCTTTTAAAGGTATTTTTATCCTTTTTATAAAGTAAAAATGTCGATAAATGCCTAAAAAGGTTTTTATTTCTTACACCATAAAAATGTCTCTAAGATTTTGAGAAAAATCCTAGAGATGGATATAGGACACGCCAAACTTAAATAAAAAAAATTAGAATGCATAAAAGTATCTTTACAAGTCTCCAAAAATATATTTAGGTCTTGAAAAATATGTGAAGTATCTAAAAATCTATAAACATTACCAAAAAACATTCTAATTATTGTCTAAGTGTGTTTAAAACTTTCCACAACAAATTTACTAGATGCAACCAGGAAGAATGCAACAAATATTTCATGCTGAATCATTCATGTTGGTTGCATCTCGTGCTTTTGTGATGGAAAGCTTTAAAAACATGTTTTATACATCGATACAAGATATTTTGATAACTTTCCAATTTTTTCTAGATATATTTCTTGTTTACCTATGGATAATATAATTTTTGGGGCTCTCAATGTTTTAGTTTAGTTTTTCTCATCCAATCTATTTGTACAAAATTTCTTGAAAACTTTAGAAGTTTAGAGAAAATTTTATGTTTTATAAGCCATATCATGTTTTTCATGAATCTTTTTTTTATACAATCCCCGGCTCTATGGCCTTGTCATTGGAACTATAAGCTCGACAACATCGCGAGCAATCAAGGTCTTTACAAAAACTAAATGAAGGATGAAACCACATCAAAAGAACATTTGCTATCCAAGGTAGGAGGTAATGTAAATGATTCTAAGATGTGAGGGGATAAGGTATCCGGCTTTCTTTGCCTCAAAAGAAAAAAAAATCCCGCCTTCTAGTTTAGTGAGGAAAATGAGACCACGACGATTGTTCAAAGAGGTAACATGGTCCCCCCCCCGTTTCTTCGTGAAGTTTTGGGCCGTGGCACGGTGACAAATGGAAAAGGGTTTTTTGTGTTGTTGCCCCTATTCTGGAGCTTAATAACTCGTTTGCCCCCGTTTTTTGCGTTTTGCTCGTTTGCCCCTGTTTTTTGAAAAGGAAGTCACCGTTTGCCTCTATTTTTCACCTTCCGTCAGGTGGTAAAACATTTAGGCTGAAAAAAAAGTTTGAGAAATAAGAAAAAAAAGAAAGAAGACCAGAGTACCCCTTATCCATTCTATCCCCCATCCCTGTCTCTGGTTCGCGACTCCCGTCGCTCTCGTCTGGACGCCCCACCGGCGCTAGGGTTCCGGCGCTAGGGTTCCGGCGGGAGGCAAGCCGGCGAGTCGGCGCACGCTCGTCCTCGCCTGGGCGGCCGGCGCGTGCGGTCCGCGTGGAGGGGCGCGTGCGGTCCGCGTGGAGGAGCGCGGCCTCGCGGGTAGGAGCTGGCCTCCGCTGCCGGTCCGTCCTAGCGCGGCTGGCTGGGCGGGCTTGTAACACCTCCAGTGTTAAGCACTAATTAAACTTCTCTAATCATATCATCATTTGGATAAGCACTTCATTATTTGCTTGTTAGCCTAATGAATGCTTTGCCTTGTTAGTCAGGATAGAATATCTTTCCATGTCTGCAAATGATGCTTGATGATGCTAGGATTAGTATCTAAATATGATTGAGAATCTTCCTGCTAGTTTACATATTAGTCTTACTAAGTATGGCAATTAGTTTCAATTAAATTTATGCATAGGGTGGTTATTAGTTTAAAGTGTGCAAGCAAACCTATTTCAAAGTGCTAGATAGGTTGCTTGTTTGAATTTGGTCCTTTGGAATGATTTATGCAGAAAAATATTTCAAGAAACTTTGCTGTTTTGACCAAATTATGAAAATGAGTTTTTGGGCTTCAATTTGGGCAAAAACAGTGTAGAAGGGTTTAAAAATATTACTTTTAAAAGTCTTTTTTCAAACTGATTTATGAATCTCTCAAACCAAGCTGATTTAGCAAAAGTTGTAGTTAGGAAAGTTATTCCCCACAAAATTTTGAGAAACTTTCATGTTGGGAGTTTTTCCTAATTCGAAACCGTTTAGAATTTATAGGGGTTTGAATTTTCAGTTTGGAATTGGAAAGGGGGTGGGACCCACATGTCAGCGTCCCCCTCCCTTCATCGTCTTCCTCGCGGCGACGGTGTCGCGCCCGGCGACTGCCACGCAGCGACCGTACGCCGGCGCACACCCGCGCCCACGGTGTGGCCGCCGGATCCCCTGTGGCGAGCCACAGGGCGGGCCACAGCGTCGCGTCGACGCCCCGCTGGCGCCACCACGGCCCTCGGGCCCGCTCATCGGCGTCCGTACATCGGCGTCGACCACCGTCACGCGTCGCGCGCCGTCCGTCCTCGCCCGCTCGCGCACGCGGCCGCCTGCCCGAAACGGGAAAGGGCATAGTGCCCCGTCCCGTCGCCTTCACTCCGCTGTCGCCCCTCTCCCTCTCTCTTCCTCCTCCCCCCGAAACGCCATGGCCGCCGCTCACCTCGCCGCCGCCTAGCTCGAGTTTCAACCGTCGAAACTCGAAGCCAAGGGCAGCATCGAGTGCGCCGTCCTCGTCTTCGTCATCTTCCACCCTCGCGCCGCTCGATTCGACGGAGGTACGGGACCGCATTGGCCGTTTCCTCCGCGAGCATGGCCGCCGCCGCCATGGGGCTCCGGCGAGCCATTGCCTCCGTCTTTTCGCACCTCACTGAGTCCTCTTAAGTGCTTAAGGTCCGCATGCAAGCGGTGTAGCTCGAGGTTAAGACCAAGTAGAGCTCCGAGCCACCTAGCGCCGTGCGTGCGCTACGCCGGCGAGCTCGCCGACGCTGTAACATCCTAGATGTTAATGACAACTAAAACTTGTTCAAAAGCTCTATTAAAGCCTAATCATCGAGCATCATGGCATAAATGCATTCATGTTTTAATATTGTCTTTGGTGTGATGCTTTGTTTTACTCTTGAAATGATGTTTGTGATCAGTAAGGATCAATCGAGTTATGCAGAGTTTAAATCGAGCTCCAATTCTGTTCCAAAACCTCAGTTTTTCCGAAAACCCTAATTTACCCCCTTTTCTCTAATTCAAAATCTACAAAGATTTTGGGGTTGGTTCAAAAAGCAATCTTGTAGAGCTTGATGAGATCTACAAAGTTGGTGAGCAAAGTTTTTCAAGTTTCCAAAAAGAATTTCAAATGAATTCGAAAATACGGTTTTCCAACGATTGCCCCATTTTGATTTTTAAATCATATTTCAAAAATTATGCATATTTTGGGAAAACTCTTTTGAAGAAAATGTGAGGTTTCAAAAGTTGAGTATTCCATAGTTTTGAAGATTTTCAAGTTATTTAGAAAAATCAAAAGTAATTTCAAATATTTCATTCTAGGGTATTTGTCTCCTTTTCAAATTTTATTCAAAATTCAAATTTCCTTTCAGAATCTAAAAATGATCCTTTTGAGAAAATTGTAGATCTTGAAAAATTAGGCCAAGGTTATTTTGGAATTTTTCGAGCTCGGTTGAACTTTTTGGAGCAAATTGCAAAATTCAGAGAGAAACCCCCGCGACGTCATCATCGTCCCGCTCCCCTCTCTGTTCCTCACCGTCGCGGTGGCCATGGCGCCCATGCCGGCTTGCCGGCCGTCGCCAGCGCGCGCTCGTCGCTGGAAGACTCCATGCGTGTGTGTCGCCCGTCCCTGCATTGCCCTTGAGCCATAAATACCCGGCCAAGTGCCATTTTTCTTCTCCTTCTCCACTTCCCTTCCGCCGCCGCCATAGCTGTGCTCGAGTTCCGCCGCCGCTCTCCATCGTTTCCATGCCGCCGTAGACCAAATTGACTACACCGATGCGTCCGCCTTGAACTCGTGAACCCAGTGAGCTAGATCATGGCACCTCGCCCCGCTAATTCGCCCGCGCGACGTCATCTTCCTCGGGTCCGGCCGCCGAGCCGCCGTGGTTTCGTCGCCGACGTTCGTCCTCGTTGTTTGACCTCGCGCCAATTCCTCTTGCCAGCATGGCCGCCTTCACTTTGCGCATCTGATGCTTCCCTTGGTTTCTCGTTTGGTGGACAGGACGCGTCGGAGCATCATCCTTGCCATCGGTGCACTGCCGCCCTCGCCATCACCGCCGTCGACCGTGCTCTATTCCGTCTCTGACCCGGTTTGCGTGCGCATCAGCTCCAGGGTGAGCTAACGATCCCGCCTGTGCACTTATTTTCCTTCTAAAATGCCCTACCATCGTCGACCGGTGCGCCCCCGGCGAGCACTGCTATGCCAGCGCCGCCGCGTGTGCCGTGTCTTGCCCTAGGTAGTCGTCTAGGTTCGATTGAGGGGCTGGTTGGGTCCGTTTTGGCGTCCTGGTGATGACCGCGTAGTTCTTGTCACCGGAAAAGGCTCCGGTGAGCGTGGCCGCGCGGGCGCAGCGCCGCCATGACACCATGTCCGGCGAGCTCGTCGCCGCCGTGCCTCCGCCACCGTGTTTTGCACACCGTTAGACTCGTCTCGTCATCTAGATCACGTAGGATCAAACCGCGTCGAAAATGACCTCGCCGCCGGCGAGCAATCGCCGGCCAAAGCGCCGCCGCCGTCGGACAGCGCGGGCAGGCCAAGTTGGGCCGGCCTGCTTATGCTCGTGGGCCGGACTCCAACAGTGCTGGGCCAAGCCGGCTAGTTTCGGCCCATTCGGCCGTTTTTCTTTTTCTAAACCTTTTTCTTTTCTATTTATGCGAGAAAATATCATTTTATTTAGAAAATCATAGTAATTCTTGTGTAGCTCCAAAAATTCTAAAATTTTTTGTGTGTACTCTTTATGATGTGCTTGATCTAGGAAAAATATTAAATGCCTATTTTCAGTACTTTTGCTATGTTTAAAAATTAGCTCTTTTATTGAAAAATGCTTCTTCTATTATTTTTATTTATTTATTTATTGCTCCAAAAATCATGAAAATTATTTTGCAGCCTTCTCAGGTCATGAGGAGCTTAAGTTTAGTTTTTGAGACTTATTTGACAATCTTTATTTTTGCCGTTATTTTATGTTATATCTTAAAAACGTTATTTCATGCGCTTTTAAAACTTCTTTATCGTGAAGGAAAGTTGTACTCAAGTTATTTAAGTGTTATGCTTTCACCAATGCATCATGCCATGAGCTCATCATACTAAAGCACGCATCATTAATTACGTGTAGTTGTTTCGAGAGTGAGGTGGATTGTGTTGATCGACGTTCGGAAAGATGTCGTCCGACAGTGGTACTCGAGAAGGTGTCATCCATGGTGTTGATGTCAACTCTGATAATTGGAATCTAACTTCACTGCAACGCAGGCAAGCCCCGGAGCATGCAACCCCCTTCTATTTTTGCAAATCTTTATTGCATCTTAAGTCTAGTGTACTGTGCATTAAGTTAATAGGAGTTGGTTGATACCGTTGTCGCATGTTTGCCTTGATCTACTTTTACATCATGATATCCCACTAGTATGTGTAGGTCGATTTCTTATGCTTAGCCATGCTTAGACTTCGGTAGAAGTTGTAGGCTGTTAATCTTTGATCATGATTTACCATTGTATCTTTGCTTCTCTAGACCTAAAGATGGGTCACGAGGGTATAAGAATATGGTTATATTAAATTGAGACCGGTCGGGTAACTTGCATCGGGAATGGAGTCTTGATGTAGTGTTTCCGACTTGTCGATTAAGGACCAGCCGTTGTTGGCCTGCTGGACAAGACTTTACAACTACTCACATATCTACGGAAAAGCTTTACCCTAGGATAATCTAAGGACTAGTACGGTGAGCCCGTGCATTGGGAGTGGCGAGATGGCGGGGATACTAGTTACCCTCATGGGACGTGACCCGGATTGGAGGTGTACAAGTATTCTCGGATGGCACGGAAGCTGAGCCTAGTTCTAGAATGTCCGATGGTATTGTTGATATAATTGTGGGTTAGAGTCCCACTTATATCGTGTGTTTAGGGATCCTCAGCTGAGTAAATCGATTCGAAACATCGTGCTCCTCGGTTATGGAGACTTGATCCTCCGACCATACATCGTAGCATTCAAGTGAAACATGAAAGAATTGGTTCTTGGTGACTCTTGGTTTCAAGAAGGAAGCAGTGGAAAAATAATTTCAAGTGTAATGCTTAATATGATTCTTTGGAAATAGAACGAGGTGCTAATCTAGCTTTAGTATGTTGAATTAAGCGATGCTTTTATTCTGTTTAAAACATTGAAAGTAAGGTTTCAAGATTAGTAATGCTTTTTCCGCAAAACTTCCCTTTTCTAGCTCAACTACTCAAAAGCCAAAGCATATCCTTGAGAGTCTTTTCTTTTAGTCGGGTAAGTCTTGCGGAGTACCCTTCAGTTGTCACTAGCATGGCGGGTGTTGTTCTACCCAAGAAAAATATGGGATTGCGAACGAGATAATACACCATCGTAGCATTTTACCGGAAGTATTCCGGGTATCGTTATTTATATTTAGCTCAAAGGAAAGAACTAAGAATTTAAACAATGAGATGAACTTGCTAAACATGACCTTATGAGTGATTGATTGTCACATACTTTGGCGAGAGGGGTAAACCATGATAAATAAGGGAATATAAAGTAATAAGCTCGAGGTATAAATCACACGAGAGATTAGATATAGACTACTCACAAAGGTAGGTTGACACATGAAATATAAATCCTTGTAGGTTCTAATCTACTAAGTCATTCATCTACTCTAACTCTACACTATCATATGACTTTTCATCTATGTATAAGGATCATTGTCCTACCTAAGTTGTAGACCTTACGAGAGGACTCAGGCTGTCACTTATCTCTACTCTACTTCCGCAATATAAAGTTAAGTTTGCAAAATGTACATAAACTTATTCATTATGTAAAATTAATAGTTAGAATAAATTCTTCTAGGAACATAATAAATATTTTGTAACAAATGTAATGATATTTAGAATAAAGTCACAAGAATAGATACAAGATAATACCAACGATGATGAAGATCCGGAATTCCGAGCACAGCGCCCGATTCTTCCTCTATCTAGTCTAAACCTATGTAGAACTTGAAGAACTAGTAGCTATTTAATTCTGTGAGATCTCTCTCTAAAATCGGGAATAATGAATTCTTGAATGAATTAGGGTTCAAGCCGGGGGGCCGGGGGCTACGAATATATAGCCCCCTAGGATTGACCATCGGATCAAACCGACCTAAACGGACGATAATTATTGCTCCTCAAGGTCGGTGGAGCGCAGATCCGCGAGCCTCCACGATTGGTGGAGGTGGACGGAGTCTTCTAGAGTATACAATTTTACCCGTTCGGTCTTTTCTCTATGTAATCATGACATGTGGGCCTCCTTGGATGTTTTCCGATAATCCCCTGAAAACACATATTCACCAAAACTTGTGGAATAATCGGTTTAAACCCTAAGTCTATGGTGGTGAACAGATTATACCCTCTTTCTCTCACGATTGACATATAAAATTGATCATTAACAACCGTCAACAAACTCCCCAAGCTTACCCTTTGCTCGTCACGAGCAAATAGCTACGAAGATGGATCGGGAGTTGTTGCAATGCTTTCATGCTTAACAAACACACATGCTCTAAACAAGAATTCATGACTAGAGTGAACTATCATAACTTCCAAACTTACTCAGAACAATTAAGTCAAGCACTGTTGTCTCATGCTCGTTGTTCCACCTAAGGAGTTTTTACAAGATTTTCAATAAAAACTCGAGTTCCTTAATACAACCCTTTCAAGTCTCTCAATATGTAGTATTTTTGGATCCTCTCTAAGGCATTGAAAGGAGATATGCCTTTTCTCTTACTCTCGGAATATGTAGTATTTGTGGTTCAAGGCATTTATAGATGAGCCTTCACTCTCTCTTCTCACCCTACTCTAATAAAGGTTTATGTGGAGCTCATAGGTGTGGAGAACTAATGCATTGGCATGACCAAGAACCATGGATCCGAAGGAACTCAACATACAACCAATCGGGTGTGTGCATGTGTGGTTTTATATGTGGATGATATATATAAAATAGAGAGAAATATTTGTGGGAGGAGAAGGGGTGCACAAAGGAATTATTAATGCTCCTTTATTTGGATGAAACTTAGAAACTACTTCAACACTTGAATCTTCTTGGAACTTGAACTTGGAAACTTGACAAAGAGTTTGGGCTCATAAATTTTTCTTTCTTTTCTCTTCTTCTTTTTTTTTTTTTTTTTTTACAATTCTTGCAGCCCAAAAGGAATGAAATACTTCTTGAATGGAACACTTCTCAATCGTGACAACTTCACATTGGGAACAAATGGAACACTTGGAGCATTGATTTTGGATAACTCAAGCAGCGAGAAATGAACAGAGGGAATATTTTTGGGTGTTCACTCTCGGTGTAAGAGTAGAACAATTTCAATGGATAATAATAGGCTTTTTGTGGTGCGTACTTCAGGGGTAGAAGTAAGGGTGCATGTGAATGTGGAACACATGCATGGGAATAAACAAATGAGGAGGCTTCCTATTCTAATGATCAAGTTTGGTCCGTGGTAGGAATTTTAACTCTCTGTCATATAAGGAACTCATCATGAATCATTTATAATTTTCACAAACAAATCTCCAGAATTTAGTGGCACTTTAGGAACTATTATCATATCATGCCCGTCAACTACCTAGACTTAGTTTAAGCATATGCTCCCATGATTTCGGGTGTAGAGTAAATCCGGTTGTCAAAGTGTATCCAAATCTTGGGAGAACTCAAATTTAAAGCTAGGTACTTGCAAAGAATTAGAGCAGAGCAACTATTCATCATTTCCATCACGCAATCCTCAAGTCTACACATTTTTATTTATAGCAAACTGAATTGAAAACAAACTTGTACACTCTTTTTATTTGGTTTTATCTTAGGCAAACTCGAAATGTAAACACACTTAAAGAAAGCAAACTTCTTAAACAAACAAGCAAATTTTTATTGGGTTTTTCTAGTTTTTCTATTTTTTTTTCAATGCATAAAACAAACCAAAGAAAAGCAAACGAAAACAAACAAAGCGAAACAAAAGGAAAGAAATACTTATCTTGATAATGGGGGTCCTCCCCCAAGCTAGCCTTGCGGCGGTGGCGATGGATAGTGGATGTGCAATGTGTCCACCAAGCCATGCAGCATGGAAGCGGCTTCTTCCCCGGCTCTCTTGAATGGTGCCCAGTGTCCGGGTGGTGTTGGTGCAGTTCTACCGGAGTGGTCATTCCACCTCGATCATGGCGATTCGAGTGGCGTGGTGTTGTCTTCGGAAGGCTACTTGTTCATCATAGTGCCTTTGGGTGAAAATGAAACCGGTGGCATCGGATTGGCGACGTGGCTCAAAGTCTTGGTGGGGTTCTTCTTCTTCATCGGTGGTACCAAAGGGGTCATAGGAGTATCTTGGTGGGCGTGGAGGTCCCTGGCTCGGATGGTCCCGGCTCGATGTTCCTGGGGTGTTGTATGGTGGGTAGTAACCATAGAATGGTTGATGTGGTTGGCTTTGTGGTGGGTACACCCATGAGTTTAGTGAGTGGTGCTGAGGTACATTCCACTCATTGAAACCGGCATGTCTTGGTTCTTCTCGGGCGGTTTCGACACCACGCAAAACTGGTTCACGATTTCCCTATCACCCTCTCCGAGCGAACTCTTCGAAGTTCTGCTGCAACTCAACATGATAGTTTTGCACATGATACAAAGCCAGTTCCGGGTTAGGTAACCGGATCGGTGTATCAGCATCACCATATTTTGCATAATAAACATTATTTACTTTCTTCAAAGTAAGTGACCTTGGCCAAAAGTGTAGAGGTCATAAAATTCTCTATGATGTTCAATGTACTCAAAAGTAGCTCCCTCTAATAACTTCAAGCTTGTGACAATGCGAGTGATAAGCGAGCAAATGGCCACACTTCCTACTTTGTAACCGGGGACACTCATCCAATGATTCACTAGGAGATGGACAGGAGACACTTTCGTTTCTTGACACCACGCGCGTACGAGCAACCGCAAGTCGGCTACTCGATCTTGCTTTCATCAAATCGTGGGAAAAAGGTGGCTCCTATCCAACGGTGCAAAAATCTAAGCGTAGGATGCTCTATGGCTGCAGTGCGGTGCGCTAAGTGGTACGGTGCTCTAGAAATCTTTGCTCCAAAACCTATGTGCATCAAAATCACCTAGTCTATGCATTTAAATCTATGAGGGCATCTTGAGGGAAACCTAGAGGTCACTAAGGTTTCTCCAGGAGGTCACTAAGGTATTCCAGAGCAAACATTCTAAAATAAACTCCATTGTCCGTGTATCGAAGGGTGCTAAGGAATTCTATGGTCAAAAGCCTAATCCCCTTCTCGGTGAGGTTTGCAAAGGAAGTCCAACCAACTAGTGGAAAAATTGTGTCGAGTTCTTGAGACATATAGCGAAGTGTCGGATCGATGGCGGCGTGTGGATGAAACGCTTGTTCTTGAGCTTCTTGTATACATCCTTCTCCCGGGCGGTTCTCGGGGTGAGATCGGATGTTCTCATGAGGACTCTCCGAGATCTTTGTGAAGTGCTGCGCCGCCGTGGTGCTTTCCCGGGTGCTTACGGTGGTGGGTCGACACTCATGTCGGAACCAGCCACCGAGGTACGCGGGATGTACTTCTTGTCGATTTTCGAAGGTTCGAGATTCCCTGAGAGAACGCCCTTCATCAAGTTTCTCAAAACAAACAAAAACAAACACTAGTGGAGAGAAGAATTAGCACAAGGTTAGTGGTTAGCCGTCCGAGTTAGCGGTCCAGGGGTTAGCGTTCTTCATGACAAAAGTTGTCTTGATTTTGACAGAACCTCCCTTGATTTTAGATTTTCTTTATCCTATTTGGACAAAGCATCTCCACTAATTTTTTTGTGATCATCTACTCTACACTATCCCTTCCCTTCACTTGCTACTAAACTCTTGCTTACTCTCTCACTTCTTCTCTCTTCCTACTCTTTCTCTTCTTCTCCTAACTTTCTCCGGGAAACACGAAGTAGCGAAGGTTTGGCTAAAATTTGGAATGTGGGTGGTGTAAGGAAGCCATGGGAGGAGGCCTATTTATAGAGGAGGAAGGGGGAGTCGGCCGACCCAATGGTGGGGTCCCAAGGGTGGCCAACACGGCTGCCACTTCACATGCTATTGCGTGATCTTTTGTCAATCCGAAATTTTGGTCGGTTGAGTGGTTTTGGCGGTGGAAAAGAGAGGATAGTGGAGGTGAGTGGAAGTGGATGAAATTATGTGATTTGATGTATGTGAGGTGTAGTCTATGACATGTGGGACCCATGGTGAGGGACCCACCAAGCACTAAATGCCATGATAAAATTATAAACAATGCAGAAATTTAAATGAAGGTAAACTAATTTAAATGCATGAAATGATAGATTTTTGTGCCACCACGATAAAATATTTTTGGGTTGTTACACACCGTAAAATTATTTATGTGGCCGAGAAATTTTATAATGCAATGCCGGAAATAAATATGCCTAAGAAAATTATAAGAGATGCAATTTAAAATGCGGATAAATACCGAGTTACCTTCCGGCGAGGATTCGGATTTTTAAAGTCCTCAATTGGACCTTCCAAAATATTTATTCTGATGATCCCGGAGATGCAGTCCGATCTTCTTCTACCATCTTCGCGGATTTGTTGAGCTCTTGTTTCGACTTGAATGCGAATTGCTCTTCTTGCCCATTTATAGTGAACTTGATTTCTCCTTCCCGACATCAATGTGTGCATTGGCGGTGCTCAAGAAAGGTCTTCCAAGGATGAGTGATACCTTTGAGTCCGGGATGCATATCCGATTACTACAAAGTCTGCGGCACGAAGAATTCTCTTATCTTGATCGGAATGTTTTCAAGCAATGCCCAACGGATAACGAACCGATTGGTCGGCTAGTTGTAGACACATTGATGTTGGCTCAAGTGCGGTGTGGTTGAGCTTATAGTAGGCGCTGCCAGGCATCACCGACACTTGCTCCAAGATCACGAGTGCATTATTGAAATATTGATCTCCAATTGTGCGATCGATAGTGGGACATCTGGATCTTTCTTCTTTTACGGTAGTTGGTTGAGGATGGCCGCACTACATTCTTCGGTTAACTTGATCACTTCATTGGATGGCGGTGGTCTCTTCTTGTTAAGAATATCTCTTATGTACTTAGCATAAGTGGGGACCGTATGGCATCCAGCGAGAGGTATATTGACATATAACTTTTGAATTACCTCCACGAACTTACCAATTTGTTCATCATGCTGTTGTGGTCCTCTCTTCCTCCTAGGGAACGGTAGGTAGTTTGTATCTCAAAATTGTTGTCTTACTTCGATCTTGTACTTGGCTTCGTCTTGATTCTTGTGGTAATACTTCTAGCTCGGGTTGGAAGTCTTCTTCTTTCCGCCACCGGTGGTAGCATGGTTGGCCTTTTGCTCCTTTTGGATAGGGAGGATCTCACGGTAGAACTCCCTCTTCTTGTAGTAATAGATCTCACTGCTCCGGGGTTAGTGGCAACGAGGCAAAGCAATGGCCAATTTTGCTAACCTTTCTTCTATCTTTTTATTGAACTCTAGTTGATCATTAATGGCGGAGGAGAAACTATCCATTTTAATGCTTAAATTTTCCAAGATTTTGTTATTAGCAGCAAGCCTATCCTCCATAGATGAGTTGATCTTGGACCGTTGTAGGACCAACTCTCTTAAAGTAGGTTGCTTTGCATAATTACTTGACCGTGTACCTTGGTTAGTCGATGATTGCACCCAATGTGGAACCTTTCTCATGATGGGACTTGAATTCTCGCTTATATGTTGCTTCAATTGCTCTTTGATCTTCCTTGTACTTGGCCCTCCTGGTCAAGCCAATGGAGTAAGGTATCCATCTTGGTTGATAATGCATTCACTTCTTCTATTGCTTCTTCACTCTGGTGACAATCTTGAATGTTGTCTTGGGACCAGCTTTGATTATCTGCTATCTTCTCCATGAGTCTTTTAGCTCTCCCAAGAGTGAGTGATAAGAATGATCCTTCAGCAGTTGCATCTAGGTGCTCACGCGTCTTCGGAGTTAATCCGTGATAGAAACCTTGCATGAGTAACCATTCCTCCATTCCATGATGGGGACAATCTTGGATATATCCTTGCAAACGCTCCCATGCTTCGACATGGTCTCGTCTTCTTTTGTTGGAAATTAGTAATCTTTCCTCTTAAGGCATTGGTTTTGCCTATTGGGAAGAATTTTGCTAGAAAGGCCTTGGAACACTTTGCCCATGTATTGATATCTTCTTTATTTGCATAAAACCCCGCTTCGCTCTTCCCACTAGTGAGAATGGAAAGAGGCGAAGAAGTATGAGGTCTTCTTTAACTCCATCTATGGCGATGGTGTTTCCAATCTCCATGAAGTCTGTAGATGTGTACTTGCATCTTCATGTACCTTTCCACCGAATTGGATAGCTTGCACCATGTTGATGAGACTTGGCTTGATCTCAAACTCCATATTATTGTGTATTCTTTGGACCGGTGCGGATGTTCTCTATTGTTGGAGCGAGAGAACTCCAAGAGGGTCTTCTCAGCCATCTTGATTGGTGACGAGCTTCCTTCTTGATTGAACCGACTACGATGATCGAGAGTTTTGAATGAATCGATTCAATCCGCTAATACCCCGTATAAAATATAGACAAAGAAAAACAACGGGGTGAACCTGCCAAAGTAGAGGTGACTAGTGACAATCACTCATTTTCTAAGTATCTCGCTTAAGCAATTTTTCTCTAAAAGTTTATTCCATTCCCGGCAACGGCGCCAAAAATGCTTGTTGACACCTCTAACACCACTCACGCTAAGTTGTCATCCCTAGCATGGCGCCGAGAAGTGTTGGTATAGAAACTGCTCCTCTAATCAAGAAAAATATGGGATCCGCAAGCGACGGATAATACACCATCGTAGCATTTTACCGGGAAGTATTCGGGTATCGTTATTTATATTTAGCTCAAAGGAAAGAACTAAGGACTTAAACAATGAGATGAACTTGCTAAACATGACTACTTATGAGTGATTGATTACACAGTCACATACTTTGGAGAGGGGTAAACCATGATAAATAAGGGAATATAAAGTAATAAGCTCGGGTATAAATCACACGAGAGATTAGATATAGACTACTCACAAAGGTAGGTTGACATCGATTAGCACAAGAAATATAAATCCTATGTAGGTTCTAATCTACTAAGTCATTCATCTACTCCAACTCTACACTATCATATACAAGCACAAAAGACTTTTCATCTATGTATAAGGATCATTGCTATAACAAGCCAAGACATAGCGGGACTTACTACGCAACTTTGGTTTCGCTAGACCTACCAACGGGGATGGAATACAGAGGACTCAACGGAACTGTCACTTCCGCGATCTACCACACGACCCGGCCAATAGGGTGCATTTGCGGTGTAAACGGCATCTAAGCACCATGCTTACATGAAATCTACCACCTAACCCCCCCGGAAAGAGCTAAGCGCTTTGCAAACATATACATAAACTTATTACCAATCATAACCATATCAAATGTAGAACTAGAATAAACTAGGAACATAATAAATAGAAACATAATGATATTTAGAATAAAGTCACAAGAATAGATACAAGATAATACCAATTCGATGATGAAGATCCGGAATTCCGAGCACGAGGCGCCCGATTCTTCCTCTATCTAGTATAAACCTATGTAGAACTTGAAGAACTAGAGTAGCTATTCTAATTCTACGGTGGAGATCTCTCTCTAAACCCCGGCTTTCTTGATGGCTACCTCCGAATAATGAATTCTTGAATGAATTAGGGTTCGCCCGAGGGGGCCGGGGCTCTCGAATATATAGCCCCCTAGGATGCACCACGGCCATCGGATCAAACCGACCTAAACGGACGATAATTATTGCTCCTCAAGGTCGGTGGAGGCGAGATCCGCGAGCCTCCACGATTGGTGGAGGTGGCTAGTCGGCCGACCCAAGGAGGGAGTCGGCCGACCCACCACTGCCAGTGGGTCCCCACTTCCGGGGTTTGCCTTCGGAGTCTTCTAGAGTATACAATTTTACCCGTTCGGTCTTTCTCTCTATGTAATCATGACATGTGGGCCTCCTTGGATGTTTTCTGATAATCCGCGAAAAACACATATTCACCAAAACTTGTGGAATCTGTCGGTTTAAACCTAAGTCTATGGTGGTACTCGGGGTTTGTTCTACCCATGACATATAAAATTGATCATTAACAACCGTCAACACCTTCATGTACTCGGGGTTTGTTCAAACCATGTTGTGTTGTGTATTTGGGCTCGACATGATTTGGTCGCCTCTCATGACTTAGGTGTCCTACCTAAGTTGTCTTCGTATCTCTACTCTACTTCCGCAATATAAAGTTAAGTTTGTAAAATGTTAACTTATTCATTATTGTAAAATTAATGTTATAATTCTTCCACACTCTAATATATATATTTTGTAACAAATGTTGTAATGTTGGAGTTACTCCATTGTTGATCCGGGTATAAGTTTAATTGTGGTTCAATCGGGGTTCGTTAAGGACACCCGACGAGCTTCATAAGTCGTGTGGAACACATGCATGGGAATCGAGGTCCGCTAAGACGAGGATTAGTGCATGTGGGCCACATTACTTAGGAGGTTTGCGCACAGTTGGTATCGAGAAGCTCATACGATGGATCAGCTACAACATTACTTTTGAAAACTTCAAAATGAGTTTACAATCTAAAAGTTTCTGAAAGAAACAAATTAAAAATAGACTCTTATCTATTTTCTTTCTTGCTGGAAGACTTCAAGAAGTTCGTCGCTACTTCTTCGGATGGTCAACAAGAAAGTCAACTTCCTCAAAAAAAAACTTCATCGAAGTGTCTTCTAACATTGTGAGGACGTATAGGACGAGCATATCACATGATAATCTTTTGGAAGTTAAAAGATCCCCTTAAGGTTGGAGCGGTTATATTCCTTTATGACTGTTCTATTGCTAAATCTCGTCATGTATCAGGATTGTTTATCAATTGAATCTTTTATTCTATAAATTCCTGATCTTTGGGAATTTATAGAATATACCTTGATATACATCATTATTTTAAAAACTGAAACCTGGTACGAATCTTTGATTCTGTGTTAAGTATGTGTCACGCCTTGATTCCTTTCAACTTTGACACATGCTATCTCCTTGATGTCGTTTGACGACGTATATCTCGCTTCCACGTCACTATAATTGTGTCCTTTAAGGAACCATGATTCATGACTTGGAAACATCGTCGAAACCTAGGGTCGCCTGTGTGGTGTTACTGCTGGGCATTCGCCGTTACCCAGGTCTATGATCGTGATCCCTTAAACTCCACAATTATGGTGCTTTCATTCTTTGTACATGCTAATCTGTTGACCTTCATATCTGACAAATGTTGGTCCCAAGTCCTTTGAGTGTGTTCTGTAGTGGTGTCTCGACCCGTGACTATGGTGCCGTGTTAACCTGGAATCTCCTGTGATTCTCGACCACATGAGTTTTCACTAGGGCATGCACTGGTATCGTAGTCGGTGCTCCTGAACCATTATAGCTCGCGCTAAATGTGCTTTCAATTTTTGAATATTTCGTGGGATTCGAAGTTGCCCTTTGAACTCCCTAACACCTTGTGATTGTGACCGACTTTTGATCTCGGTTACCTTATTAATGTTTCAAGACGTGGGTTACTGATGTTTTGCTCTATAGTAGTGCTGAGTCCCATTACCCTGGTGCCGCGACGGAACCTAGAGTCTCTTGTGTGCCCGGGTCACACAAGTTACTACTGGGTGCGCGTAGGTATCGAGGTTTGTGGGCATGAGCTACTATAGCTTCGCAACTACTGTACATCATTCTTCGAAACTATTTTGAAAATCCATGCTTAAAGTTCCTTGAAATCATAAATACCTTGTCAGTTGAAACCACTTTTATCTCATGGTTGTAACCCTCGAGTCAAACCTTGTTGTTCTATGAACTTCTGTCAAGTTGATTTGCTTGACACATTTCCTTTTCCATTACTTACCCCACGGGATTTTGTTGTTCCAAAATCTCGAGATGAGATTTCTTTAAGGGGGAAGGACAGTAACATCCTAGATGTTAATGACAACTAAAACTTGTTCAAAAGCTCTATTAAAGCCAAATCATTGAGCATCATGGCATAAATGCATTCATGTTTTAATATTGTCTTTGGTGTGATGCTTTGTTTTACTCTTGAAATGATGTTTGTGATCAGTAAGGATCAATCGAGTTATGTAGAGTTTAAATCGAGCTCCAATTCTGTTCCAAAACCTCAGTTTTTCCGAAAACCCTAATTTACCCCCTTTTCTCTAATTCAAAATCTACAAAGATTTTGGGGTTGGTTCAAAAAGCAATCTTGTAGAGCTTGATGAGATCTACAAAGTTGGTGAGCAAAGTTTTTCGAGTTTCCAAAAAGAATTTCCAATGAATTCGAAAATACGATTTTCCAACGATTGTCCCCTTTGATTTTTAAATCATATTTCAAAAATTATGCATATTTTGGGAAAACTCTTTTTAAGAAAATGTGAGGTTTCAAAAGTTGAGTATTCCATAGTTTTGAAGATTTTCAAGTTATTTAGAAAAATCAAAAGTAATTTCAAATATTTCATTCTAGGGTATTTGTCCCCTTTTAAATTTTATTCAAAATTCAAATTTCTTTTCAGAATCTGAAAATGATCCTTTTGAGAAAATTGTAGATCTTGAAAAATTAGGCCAAGGTTGTTTTTGGAATTTTTCGAGCTCAGTTGAACTTTTTGGAGCAAATTGCAAAATTCAGAGAAACCCCCCTGCTGACGTCATCATCGTCCTGCTCCCCTCTCTGTTCCTCACCGTCGCGGTGGCCATGGCGCCCATGCCGGCTTGCCGACCGTCGCCAGCGCGCGCTCGTCGTTGGAAGACTCCATGCGTGTGTGTCACCCGTCCCTGCATTGCCCTTGAGCCATAAATACCCCGCCAAGTGCCGTTTTTCTTCTCCTTCTCCACTTCCCTTCCGCCGCCGCCGTAGCTGTGCTCGAGTTCCGCCGCCGCTCGCCATCGTTTCCATGCCGCCGCAGACCAAATTGACTACACCGATGCGTCCGCCTTGAACTCGTGAACCCAGTGAGCTAGATCATGGCACCTCGCCCCCGCTAATTCGCCCGCGCGACGTCATCTTCCTCGGGTCCGGCCGCCGAGCCGCCGTGGTTTCGTCGCCGACGTTCGTCCTCGTTGTTTGACCTCGCGCCAATTCCTCTTGCCAGCGTGTCCGCCTTCACTTTGCGCATCTGATGCTTCCCTTGGTTTCTCGTTTGGTGGACAGGACGCGTCGGAGCATCGTCCTTGCCATCGGTGCACTGCCGCCCTCGCCATCACCGCCGTCGCCCGTGCTCTATTCCATCTCTGACCCGGTTTGCGTGCGCATCAGCTCCAGGGTGAGCTAACGATCCCACCCGTGCACTTATTTTCCTTCTAAAATGCCCTACCATCGTCGACCGGTGCGCCTCCGGCGAGCACTGCTATGCCAGCGCCGCCGCGTGCGCCGTGTCTTGTCCTAGGTAGTCGTCTAGGTTCGATTGAGGGGCTGGTTGGGTCCGTTTTGGCGTCCTGGTGATGACCGCGTAGTTCTTGTCACCGGAAAAGGCTCCGGAAAAGGCTCCGGTGAGCGTGGCCGCGCGGGCGCAGCGCCGCCATGACGCCATGTCCGGCGAGCTCGTCACCGCCGTGCCTCCGCCACCGTGTTTTGCACACCGTTAGACTCGTCTCGTCATCTAGATCACGTAGGATCAAACTGCGTCGAAAATGGCCTCGCCGCCGGCGAGCAATCGCCGGCCAAAGCGCCGCCGCCGTCGGACACGCGGGTGTCACACCCCAAAATTTCCATTTTGGGTTGTGCGTAGAAAACACTAAATAAAATAAATGATTTCATGAATTTTATAAAATTTCCCAAGATTTAATTATGTTGTTTATAATTTTAAATGTGGAAAATATGGTTTTCTCAAATATTTTGAATTTAATTTAATGTGTTTGTTGCATTCATGCCGAGAGCATTAATTTATTGTATGAAAAATGATTTATCAAAATCGATGTTAAGCTCCGGAGAGGTTTTATTCTATTCCCAAAATAAAATATGGTTTTGTTTAAACAAAAGTTTATTTATTTTTATATATCAAGTCAAATATATCCTTATTCTAATCTTTATCCATCTCATCACGTTGACACCTTTGGAATTACTTTGCCATTAATAATTCCTACATAATTTCCTTTCTTCTTTTTCTTCTCGCCACTTTCCTTTGCACGTGATTCCTTATTCTAAATATATGCAAGTTCCAGCATGCCACTCACGCTCTTCACGTAATCAAACTATCAATTGCTTTCATGAACACTCTTGTTCGTCTCCTTAACGCTAGCATGCATGCTAAATAATCATCTCTCCTTACGTTGGCTGTCATGGACTCACATGCATGGCTGCGCTAAGCTTGGGCTGGTCCATCTCCATGCGCACATACGTATTCCTCCGGTTCCACCAAAAGATTTTAGGCCTTCATGTCATGTACCACGTACAACTCAGAAAAGTCATCAGCAAATCATTTGCATGTGCCAAATTCAATGTATCTACGCTCTCCTCTACATGCATATGCACCGAGCCATCAGTTTCTTTTGTCACCACTATCTCCTCTTGCTATCAATATCCATCATCACTTTACTGTAGTGGCAGTAATTTGAAGCTCCACCTGTGATGGCCTTTAATTCCACCGCCTGATCATCCTCTCAGCTCCCTTGCCACATCTATAAATAGTGCCCAGTCCCTCCCTCCATTTCACGCCGCTGCTGCTGATAGCCTCCTCAGCTTCTATTCCTAGGCAAGTGCATTGTTGTTCGTCTCCGCCGTCGCCGCCGTCTATCTTGCAGTCGGAAGCACACAGCAACCCTCCGTCCTCTTCTGTTGGAACCACGGTTCATGCTGCACACACCACGGCAATCTTCGCCATGGGTGGTGACCCACGTCACTGCTCGCCGTGCTTGCCGGAGCACGTCGCCGATGGCCGCTGCCTTCTGTATCCCAGTGCTGGTAAGAAGTTCCATGGTCCTCGCTGTTTTTCCCTCGAGGCTGCTAGCTAGCTCATCAGATATCTTGCTCTTCATCACAGAATCACCAGGTTGGATCGATGGCTTCCTCGGCTTCTTGTCTTGCTGTTATCCATCATCTCTGTCGATCGTCAAACATCAAGCTAGCGCTGGTGAGACAAGCATGTGCAGAATTGTCTATTTTTCCTTGTATGCATATATCACGTACATAGAAGCTAGCAAGCCCACAAATAGATCAAAACATCTAAATTTATTCCTTGATGATGCTGTCACCTCATCATGTTGATGCCATGCATATACATTTTCCTTTTCTTCATAAATATATTCCCAGTATTTCTTTTCTATAAATAGAGCAGCACATGTTCCCTTTATTTCTTCTTCTGCATCACTGTCACCTTGCCAATCTGTGTACACGTACATCATCACCTTATTGATGCTGACGTTTCATTATGCTCATTCCATATGGCTTTCTATTCTCCATCCAAAATATAACTCCAATATCCCTGTAAATATATCTAGCAATATTCTAACCCATGTTCCTTTTACTGTTGTACATCTCTTTGGTGTCATTCTTGCAATTCCTTGATCTATCAAGCCTTGATTCATGATTTAGCCCTTATAACTTCAAAAGCTCATAATTTTTTGCTTAGCCTTAGTTTTAGTTTGTTTTTGCGCTCATGCGATCGTAGGACGTCACCCTCCGCATTAGAATCATTTTTATCTTGTTTTATAATTCATGATGTACTGTTTTTAGGTTCTTGTGATGCTTCTGCCAGTTGATTGTTATCGGTAGAAGGAAGTACCCGAGGATGGTTCAGAAGCAAAGGTTGGAAAGTTTGAGCGAACAATTCAAAGGCAAGTGTAACATGAGTTTCCTTGCTACCTAATAACTTTATAACCACATTCATATGCATGTGTCTAATATGATGCTAAGGATTTACCTAGTACTTTTGATATCCTTATTCCTTGTCTACCATGGGTTTATGCATATGGTTAGTTTTGCTTAGCTTGCAATCAACAAATGCTATAATGTTAACTTGACTAATGACTTATGGAATCAATGGTTAAAATGATGCTTTTGAGCAATGTGGTCAGCGGGGGCTAGAGCATTGGGCCTTGTTGGGTGCTCTAGTGCCCTCCGTAAGGACTTAATCTTAAAGCGGCAACCCGGGACATTCGTACAACCTTGAGAATCAAAGTGGGCACGATCTTAGTCGTATAACTAGTTTTTCTCTAGCTTGTTAGTAGTTACCGAATTCGTTCGGCGCAAGAGGGGGGACTAGGTTGCAGGATGGCTCCTTGCCTGTCAAGATGTGTGCTGGGCTGCGGTCACATGGTGTGCCAATCTTGAAGGGGGGCTCCATTCGCCTAGACGCTGAAACCTCGCGGCTACTAACTGGTTAGGGTAATTAGTGAAAGGCTTCGTAGTGAGACCCTGCCTATTCACCTTGGAAGTGTTAGGGGGTCGACGGGCCCTAGGCAAATGGGAATCACGACTCAAGGTGAAAGTGTACACACTCTGTAGAGTTTGATCAAACTGATATATCAGCCGTGCTCACGGACACGAGCGGCCTGGATCCTTTTCGAGATAGATGGTTCGATGGATGGTTCGGGAGATGAGTAAATCTTGATGTTAATTAATTACTTTAACTTAGGAGGAGCCCTAAGCATAACTTGGCAATTTAGGTTAATAAGTAAAATATGACCAACTAAAAATGCTTATGCGCAGTTCAACCGTGTCTAACCTTTTGAGCCTTGCATCCCCTCATGTTATACTTGCTGAGCATGGTGAGCTGACGCTTGTTGTTATCACCAATAAAAATCCCGGATGGGTACCAGATGGTGGATCAAGTGGCGCAGCGAAAGCGTGGTGGGTTTTCCAAAGGAGTTATGTGAGTAGTAGGCAGAGCGCTCCCCCAGTCAACCGTCCCTGTGGAGTATGGCGGCCCGAAGATAGATGATTAGGAATAGTTTCCGTTATACTCTGATATATATGTAAGTCTTATTGTAAATATGTTTCGATATTTAATAAAGCATTGCTTCTGATATTTACCATATTTGTCGCTATATGTGTTGTGTGGACATCCAGGGCACACATATAGTTAGTGCTTGGTCTTCTATGGAAAACCAGGTGCTACAGCGGGCAGGCCAAGTTGGGCCGGCCTGCTTATGCTCGTGGGCCGGACTCCAACAGTGCTGGGCCAAGCCGGCTAGTTTCGGCCCAGTCGGCCGTTTTTCTTTTTCTAAACCTTTTTCTTTTGTATTTATGCAGAAAATATCATTTTATTTAGAAAATCATAGTAATTCTTGTGTAGCTCCAAAAATTCTGAAAATTTTTGTGTGTACTCTTTATGATGTGCTTGATCTAGGAAAAATATTAAATGCCTATTTTCAGTACTTTTGCTATGTTTAAAAATTAGCTCTTTTATTGAAAAATGCTTCTTCTATTATTTTTATTTATTTATTTATTGCTCCAAAAATCATGAAAATTATTTTGCAGCCTTCTCAGGTCATGAGGAGCTTAAGTTTAATTTTTGAGACTTATTTGACAACCTTTATTTTTGCCGTTATTTTATGTTATATCTTAAAAACGTTATTTCATGCGCTTTTAAAATTTCTTTATCGTGAAGGAAAGTTGTACTCAAGTTATTTAAGTGTTATGCTTTCACCAATGCATCATGCCATGAGCTCATCATACTAAAGCATGCATCATTAATTACGTGTAGTTGTTTCGAGAGTGAGGTGGATTGTGTTGATCGACGTTCGGAAAGATGTCGTCCGACAGTGGTACTCGAGAAGGTGTCATCCATGGTGTTGATGTCAACTCTGATAATTGGAATCTAACTTCACTGCAACGCAGGCAAGCCCCGGAGCATGCAACCCCCTTCTATTTTTGCAAATCTTTATTGCATCTTAAGTCTAGTGTATTGTGCATTAAGTTAATAGGAGTTGGTTGATACCGTTGCCGCATGTCTGCCTTGATCTACTTTTACATCATGATATCCCACTAGTATGTGTTAGCCATGCTTAGACTTCGGTAGAAGTTGTAGGCTATTAATCTTTGATCATGATTTACCATTGTATCTTTGCTTCTCTAGACCTAAAGATGGGTCACGAGGGCATAAGAATATGGTTATATTAAATTGAGACCGGTCGGTAACTTGCATCGGGAATGGAGTCTTGATGTAGTGTTTCCGACTTGTCGATTAAGGACCGGCCGTTGTTGGCCTGCTGGACAAGACTTTGCAACTACTCACATATCTACGGAAAAGCTTTACCCTAGGATAATCTAAGGACTAGTACGGTGAGCCGTGCATTGGGAGTGGCGAGATGGCGGGGATACTAGTTACCCTCGTGGGACGTAACCCGGATTGGAGGTGTACAAGTATTCTCGGATGGCACGGAAGCTGAGCCTAGTTCTAGAATGTCCGATGGTATTGTTGATATAATTGTGGGTTAGAGTCCCACTTATATCATGTGTTTAGGGATCCTCAGCTGAGTAAATCGATTCGAATCATCGTGCTCCTCGGTTATGGAGACTTGATCCTCCGACCATACATCGTAGCATTCAAGTGAAACATGAAAGAATTGGTTCTTGATGACTCTTGGTTTCAAGAAGGAAGCAGTTGGAAAAATAATTTCAAGTGTAATGTTTAATATGATTGCTGGAAATAGAACAGGTGCTAATCTAGCTTTAGTATGTTGAATTAAGCGATGCTTTTATTCCTATTTAAAACATTGAAAGTAAGGTTTCAAGATTAGTAATGCTTTTCCGCAAAACTTCCCTTTTCTAGCTCAACTACTCAAAAGCCGGCATATCCTTGAGAGTCTTTTCTTTTAGTCGGGTAAGTCTTGCGAGTACCTTCATGTACTCGGGGTTTGTTTTACCCCTGTTGCGAGTCTTTGGTGTTGCTTCGAACCATGTTGTGTCGCTGGGCTCGACATGATTTGGTCGCCTCTCGCGACTTAGGTGTCCTACCTAAGTTGTCTTTTGTATCTCTACTCTACTTCCGCAATATAAAGTTAAGTTTGTAAAATGTTAACTTATTCATTATTGTAAAATTAATGTTATAATTCTTTCGCACTCTGATATATATATTTTGTAACAAATGTTGTAATGTTGGAGTTACTCCATTGTTGATCCCGGGTATAAGTTTAATTGTGGTTCAATCGGGGTTCGTTAAGGACACCCGACAGAGCTTCATAAGTCGTGTGGAACACATGCATGGGAATCTGAGGTCTGCTAAGACGAGGATTAGTGCATGTGGGCCACATTACTTAGGAGGTTCTGCCACAGACGCCATTCCAGCGAAGGCAAGCCGCGGCATGGGCCGCCGTTTCTTGGCGTTTTTGGCCGTAGGTCGCTTAGGGGAGCAAGGCAAAGCGCGCAGGCATGCTGACGGAACCCGATGCGGTCCCGGTGCGCCGCTCGTCGTCGAGCGCCGCCACCGCCCGTCGGCGACCGCCGCCGCCATGGTTCCCGGTCGCGGGAGGCCATTTTTCTTGGCCCGACGGGTGCGCAACAACGCGTAGGTGCGTTTGCCGCCCTCGGTTGCGCCCGAGCGCCGCCGCCGGCGAAGTTTCGCCGCCGGCCGCCGCGTCCTCGACGTCGGCGAGGCCGACAGGTGGGCCAGTGGGACCCCGGGACCCACCTACCAGTCCGGCGCCGTGTGCAAACCACCGGGTGCACCTAGCTTTTCCACCCGAGCCTGGGTACGCTCGGGGTACCTCTAGCGTTTTAGGATCGATTTTCAGAAAAAGAAAACAGGATTTCCAGTTTTAGTTTTAAGCTTCAAAAATTCATATCTCAGTCATTTTTAGTCCAATTGGGGTGTATCAAGTTGGGTTATTATGAGCAGTAGATTCAATAGAAATTATGAGATATGGCTTTTTGCATACTTTTCGTAGAACTTTATTTAATTTCTTGATATGGCTTATATCTTTAGAAATTCAAAGTAAATCACCTGTTGCTCAGAAAAATGTGAGGTTAGCTGTGTTAGTCCAGTTTTGACATGTTTCGTCTGTATGAGTTATTACATGGTCAAGCTCTGTGGTAATTTTAAGAGTTGTAGTTCAAGTGCCATTCTTGACACTATGCTTAGAAAATTCATAATTAATTCATAGATTATCCAATACTTATGAAATTTGACATGCCCTGTTTTTAGTTCATGCTTTAGGCCTACATGTCTCTGGTTTTGACTTTGGACTACTTTGGTAGTGCAAAGTATTTTCTGGCTCACTTGTTAGTGCTGCCTTGTGAATTTTGTGTAGGATAAAGTGCTTACTGTTTTAAGGTGAAATTTCTGTGGTAGACTACTTGGGACATGTATTAGCTACTGTAATTTTTGTAGAATTTTCTGTACTGTCCAGATAGGACTTGCTGTTATAACTTAGGCACTTTTAGCGGGATACCGTGCTTGTTTTGCATGGAGAATTGTATGTCTAACTTGAGGATTGATACATTGCTGTTATATACTGATCATGACATCATTTCATCATTACTACAGCAATACTTGTATTTACTTTCTGCATTGCACCATACAGGATCGCTAGGCAACAATCCGCAAGCCGCGCACGAGGAGCAGGACGGGGAGGATCCTCAGGAGCTCAAGCTGCAGGAGGTAGCCGAGGAGGAGGTGCCAGAAGCTGACCTTCCTGACTATCCTAACCACGTGCCCAGCTCGTTTGTCAAAGGCGTTATAGGCGTTACGTTATAGGCGTTGAAATGGAACCATAGTATGCACTAGGACTATCCTGCCACCATAAGTACCCTATTATTAGGTTGAGGTTTCGATATTGCTTAGCTTGCTAACTAGTCGGTAGAAGCCGAGTGATCGACTATCACTCGCGAATGGTAGGTGTTACTACCCCTGGATTGATGATGAGGTTGGTAGGTTGTTGAACATAACCATGTGGCCATGATGAAATCACCTTTAATATATCATGGCACACGAGCATCCTCGGATCATTTTGAACAATGCCTCACAGATAGCTGGAAGGGCGTGTAGTGCCCAACCGCGAAGCCTTGCATCTACTTGGGCCGGGTTTCAACTTCCAGGTATCCATGCTGGCGATGGGTGGTGAGTAACAAGGGTCCGGTTTGTAAGTCCTTAAGATGGGGCGGTGTCATTTGATTGGCGCACGCTTACCTGTGGCAGCCGGGAGTTTCCTTGGTCATGGTGGTGAGTTGTTGATCCCGCGTTTCCCGAGTAGATCATGGTGACCATCGCTCACTCTGGCCAGTGAGTGTGGTTTGTGTGAGGAATACCCGCCAGCTGGATTGCAATCGATTATAATCGCCATCGTTCCTGGATAGTGAATAACTTGACCGAGCAGTTACGGTGCCGCAAATAAGATTTGAAATGCGAGTTGGTTATGTTCCTCATATGATGGTTTAATGGTTATTCAATCAATGCGGTGATGATTAATAGATTGGTTGCTTCTACTAAAATGATGACTAGTGCAGGATGCTAACTTAGCATGGATAGGTAACAACCTAATGGGATAAGCTAGAGAGTCCTTTATCACTAAGTGAAGATTTAAAAGCTCATCTTTTGGCAAAGAAAGGAGTCGGCTAACCCACATACAGCCTGGCATCCACCAAAGAGTCTTTATTTCCTTTTAGACGGTTAAGTCTTGCTGAGTACAATGTACTCAGGGTGCAATTCCCAATTGTTATTGCAGATGGGGAGATGTTTTATGGCTATTGCCCGACCTGTCTCCATCCTGCCGTCGGAGAAGAGTAGATCGTGGGCACGATCATTCCAGTTGTCGCATCCCTTTCTTTTGTGGAATATGATGAAGGACATGGCACTATGTTTCTAAAACTATTTGGGGTGTGTTTGAGAACTTGTTAAACTATTTGCTTCCGCACTATGTTGAGAACTTGGTTTGTAATAACTAAATTTATGTTATGTACTATCTATTTGAGAACTTTTATGTAATAATTATGGATGGATGTTCGTTGGGCCTTTACCGGTCTGGGATGTTACTTGATGTTTGTGCGAAAATCCTTCGTGGTTTTTCGGACTACCGGGCTGGTTTGGTTACTAAGTTCTAATTAAGTTGCCATGTCAGCTTGATTAGTGCTTCGTAATTAAATTAGTTGGTCGGTTCCGTTACAGGGCTCGGCCCTCCTTCCCGCTCGCAGCAGCAGCTCGGCAGCTCCAGTGGCTGCGCAATTCTTCGAATGACGGGCGTGACTAGCAGCGAGGCGGGTGAGGCAGCTAGCATTGAATCATCTGGGTAAGGAAATTTCTTCCCTGTAGCATATGTGCAGTAGTTCATGGTTCTTTAGTTAGGATAGGATTGGTAAACTTATGAACATGCTATGATTTGTAGGCCAAATGAAAAACAAATAAAACTTGTTATTTTGGTCCGTGCACATGGGAGCTTGCACGATGGGGGTCCTAAGACATATAGGAGGAGGGAAAGCTTGAGTACATTTGTTGACGGTGCTAAGCGTAGTGTGCTACTGACTAGTTAATTTCATTGCTTTGAAAGTTTTGTGTGGGGTTCAAAGCAATATATGTCGTTGTGGCGTGCTTTGGAGCATGATTCTCTTGAGATTGTAAGCGATGAGCAGGTATGCGAGTGGTTTGAGCTCAACAAAGACAAGGGGAAGTCCATATTGTTGGTCAAGTTAATGACTTTGAAGGGCCATTGCAGTTCTCACCGACCAAGCGCGAGGCTTCACCCTTGTCCGGAACTTGCCAAGTGCGAACCTATTGACTTGGATCCTTTCATACATGCAAAAGCATAGCCACATCCCACTCGGCATAAAGATGAGCCTGCCAAGGAAGACAAGAAGGTGCGAGTAAAGTCTCGATGATGTCGAGTGATAGCAGCTATGACTCGATAATGCTTTGCATCTTCGACTCTGAATTAGATGTGTTTTCTGACTCTGATTGCTCTGACTTTGAGTATGAACCTAGTCAAGAAATATTTGGTGATGATGACAATGCTGCTGGTCCTAGTTTCTCTTATGATGTTGATGCTCCATATGTTGATGTTGGTTGTTTGTTTGGTGATGTGGATCAGTGCAAGTCGGCGTTGACCCAACATGCAATCTTAAACGACTATGCTTTTCAAACCGTGAAGAAAGATAAAGAACAATTTCGAGCTAAGTGCTTGAGGGCTGAAGAATCAGGCTGTGAGTGGGGTTTTTTTGCTAATACTAGTAAGGCTGGGAAGTATCAGGGCTGCAAGGTAATACAATTCTTTTATTGTGTTGTTTATTTCCGTTGCACTTTGGTCACACTATCATCTAAATTATAGATGTTTATTTCCATTGCAGGTGAAGATGATCGGTCCTAAGCACGGCAAGTGTGGTTCAATGAATCAGAGTGGTGATACAATGGCAGGTAAACAGTGGGTTGCAGAGAGGGTGGTTGATATCTTAAGGGATGAGCCAACATTGTGTGCTAAGGAGTTGCAGAAGAGGCTGAAGAAGAAGTATGGTTTTGAGGTTCCTTACCAAAGGGTGCACAGGGGTAAGGATAAGGCTCTGGATATGATTTTTGGTAAGTGGGATGACAGTTATGACTTGCTGCCCACATATAGAGCTGAGCTATTGAAATCAGCTCCAGGAAGCATTGTTGAGCTGGATACTGAAGTTCATCAAGGGAAGGTCTGTTTTAGGAGATTCTTTATGGCCCTCAAACCATGCATTGATGGTTTCCTTGAAGGATGCAGACCCTACATTGCTATAGATGCTACCCACCTGACAGGAAGGTCTAGGGGTCAGTTGGCAGCTGCTGTTGCTGTAGATGCAAATAATAGCCTTTTTCCAGTGGCATATGGTGTAATTGAAACAGAATCTAGTGAAAGCTGGACATGGTTCATCCAGAACTTGAAGGCTGCTATTGGTACACCTATAGGTTTGGCTATTAGCACAGATGCATGCAAAGGACTAGCAGAGGCTATGAAGGATGTGTATCCTGGTGTAGAACATAGAGAATGTATGAGGCATCTGTGGAAGAATTTCAAGAAGCATTACTCTGGTGATGTATTCAATTATAACATGTGGCCGGCTGCCAAGGCTTGCACACCTGAGAAGTATGATTGGCACATGGCGAGAATCGGTGAAAAGAGCCCTGCTGCAATTGCTTACTTGGATGAAAATCATCCACACAGCTGGAGTAGAAGCAAATTCAATGATATTTGCAAGGTGGACTACATCAATAATAACATCTCCGAATTTTTCAACAACTGGGTGAGACATTGCAAAGACTTGCAGATTCTGGAGATGCATGATATGATAAGGCAGATGATCATATCCAAATTTGAAGCTTGCAGAAAAATTGCTATGTCATTGGAGGGCAACCAACATAATGCCTGATATAACAAAGGATCTAATTGCTGAAAGCAAAGCCATCAAGGGCTATGAGGTTTTGAAGTGTGGCAACAATGCGGTGAAGTGATTTGCACCTACATCATCGGGGTATGCTTACGGATATGCGGTTAATTTGGAGCAAAAGACATGCACTTGTAGGTTGTGGCAAGTGAGTGGAAAGCCATGTAAACATGCTTTATCATTCATAGCAAAGCTTAGTAGAGATGTGCCAATGGATGAATTTGTCCATGAATACTTCTCTATTGAAAGGTACGGAAGACATACTCGGTGTGTTCGGTCCAATGACATCAAAACATTTCGGCCACGTGTTAATCTTGATTACAAAATCCATAAGTCTAAGTTGAGAAGAAAGCCTCGCATGCCAAGGAAAACTAGGATTAAGGCATCAGATGAACCTGGTGCTAGGAAAAGAAGGAGGTGCTCTAAATGTGGTGAAGAAGGACATACAAAGCAAAGAAGTGCCAAGGAGGGCCGATTTGCCGGGGGGAGAAAAAGATGAAAGCAACACATGAAAATGCATCGAGGTGGAGAGCAATGACCCTCCTACTATTGGTTCATCCAAGTAAGTCATCCCATGTAAACTTGTTTACTAATTTCTCATTAATTTGAACATAGAACCTAATGCATTTATTCTACCTCCAAACAAGTGATGCTTTGCAAGTAATATTGGAGGAGGACCAAAAATTGGGACTAGTGGAGGTACAAGTTCAACACCTCTGCAATAGTCAAGTATGTCACTTTTTCACTTTACCTTGAATATATTCATGCTCACGGCTAAATTTGTCACTTCACTTTACCGATGCATGTTCCCTACTTTTTTTTTTTGAAGTGATGATGCCACTCATGCTTTGGAGGAGGAAGACCACCAACTGGAAGGGGAGAGGTAGGGCGGAGGCGGGGAAGAGGAAGGGGAAGAGGAAGAGGAAGGGGAGAGGAAGAGCGAGGCCAAGGCGAGAGGAGGAAGGCTTGCTGCATTGCTCAATGTCTACCCTTGACCCCTGTTTGGGATATGTAATAATTAGTGAATGGTTGCATTTGTATGTGCTGGAGATGCACTTTATTTTCATATGCTTAGTTGTGATCGAGACTTCAAAACTTAGTTGTGAACCCTTCAATTAGTTGTAATCGAGACGTGTGTGCAACTATTATGCTTATATTCTGGACATATGTGTGCACATATTATTCTAGACATGTGTGTGCAACTATTATGCTTATATGTGTGGAAATATTATGCTTATATATTGTGCAAATATTATGTGTATATATTCTGCAAATATTATGTGTATATATTGTGCAAATATATTGGCCTATATTGTGCAAATATTATGCTGAATTTACAAGTGCAAAGCAAATCTGTCAAAAAAAAACAGGGACAAACGAGCAATTAACACTACTATTCAAGTTGAGGGTATTTCGGTCTTTTTACCCGTGACTTAACGGTGTTAAGTCCACTTCACGGATTAGGGGCAAGCAGCGGCTTCGTTTTCAAAAAAAAGGGGCAAACGAGTTATTGAGCTCCAGAATAGGGGCAACAGCGCAAAAGACCCAATGGAAAATGGATACCCAATTATTTAGAAGGTTATCATGATAGGGTTAATCAACATAGATTAACCAACCTTTTACATGTCGCCATCCTAATGTCATATTTAAATTTACGAGCTTGTCTCAAGATGAACATCTATAAATTCCACGGCCAAAGGATTAACAGATGCCAGTTACAGTGTACTGACAAAAAAAAAAAATAACTGTTTCACAACGAAGTGAACGTCTGCTAAAAATTGATATAACGCATATTCTAATCCGAGATCCAAAGGTTTTAGTACCAATACACGAAGTGCAAGTCCACTACAAAAACACTTGTAGAGATGTTTCTGGCCGTCAAAACTTGGAAGTGCAATCAGCTGGGTTCCCTCTTCATTCATGGGCATTCCACGAAGCACAGGAAAAAAAAGAATACAACATCTCGATTTTTCTAACACAATGGTTTCCGAGACGCACATATATAGCACCTTGATAAAATCCATTAGGGATCCCCCTTGTCAAGTTTACCTAGTGCGCGTTGGGCAAACAACTTCTCCTCTCGAGCTTTTTTCCTAGCCAAAGCTTCCTCATCCAACACTTGGATAGGTGACCACTCAGGTAGCGTAAACCAGTCTTTCTTTTCAGAGAAATGTTTTTTCATTTCAGAGAAATGTTCTTTCAGGGCTTGCCATTCTGGGGCCAACTTCAGTGCAGCGTAGTCCAATGCGGTACCAGCAGCTGCAAATGTGACTGCATATTTCACTGCTCCAAAGTGTCCACCTATAATCACAGCAGTCCACGTTAAGTAATGGCAAGGGATCACATTTAGAAAAAAAATTCAATTCAAATGAGACAGATTATTTCTCCATGAGCAATTCAAGATAACACAGTTTCCATTTTTCCCTTCTGCTGGAACATTGAAAATCTTACACAGATTCCAAAAATGACCGCAATCTAAGCACATACACAGCAAGCTCTATAGTCATCCAATCATCTGACACTGAAACGATTAGCATTGACTAAATACCAACACACAAGAGCACATTCAGTTAGTTACATCCAGTACACAGATGAAAACAAGCAAGAACATTAAAGTTCAGCTGATTTTATAGAAAGTCAGCAGAGTCCTCGTTTGGTTCTGCTCAAAGCAGCTTCGGTTCCGGCTCTGCATCAAAACAACTCCGCACCCAGCAAAGTACAACTACAAACGTGGAGGGGCAGGAGGAGCCAGTGTTTTGGGGCTCCAGCAGCTCCACTATAGTAGCGGTACATTACTGCTACAGTACCAGAACTGTATCTGCGCGGAGCCCATCCAAACAGGCCCTAAATTTTGGCAAGTTCAGAACAAGGACACTAACAAGTACTCCTATTAGAAATTGTAAGTCGTTTTGGCGTTTCTAGATACATAGCTTTTACTAAGTATCTATAAATAATATATATCTAGGTGCCTAGCAAAAGCTATGTACCTAGAAAAGCCAGAATGACTTACAATTTGGAGTGAATGGAGTAACAAGTACTAATTTGAAGTACAAAGATTCACACTGACTAATAAAGGTGAGCCACTATAGTAGCATTGTTGTCATAAATTAACATTTAACTCAGCAAATTCACACTGGCTCAATCTAGCAAAACAAATACTGATTGATCTCAAAGCCCATCCCATACAGAACCATGCCTACACTAGTATTTGAATCACATTAGAGCCCAGCAACATTCTAATCAATCTGAAAATTTAAACATGAGAAATAAACATAAAAATCTGGAAATCAACTATAATCATGCAGTGTATGCTAACTACTAAATTAGTTATTTGTGTGTGCATTTGAGGACACTTAAATTTGATAATAGCAGCCTGTTCACCAAAAAAAAAATGATAATAGCAGCCCAAAAGTACAAACGCAACGCACCTCACCTTTACAAATAGTGAAATAGGTAACCAGTGAGAACCAAATAGTCATAAGTCCAATGAAACTGGTCTATGTTATTGACCACGATGATTGATATGAGCATATTGTATTTCTACAATCTCACTTAGACGAGAGATCATTGCCAGAAGTTTGTTTAGGATATTTCTGAAGTATGCACAATCAAGCTTTGAATATTGTTTAGTTACACCCAGATGAACAAACCTGACCGCAATCTTCATGACAATGATAAGTGGTTTAGACTGTACAGTTTCTTCTAGTACACAAACAAACTACACAAGAATGGCAATGGGTTGAGACCGCATTTTGAACATGAACTTAGCAATGCTATAAATACTACTCGCTGTATACATTGGCCTACCAAACTTTCAAGTATGAAGGATGGTGATCAATCTAGTAACCAACCTTGTATTCGACCAAGGACAGCTCCACTTGCTAGTCCACCAACAACAGAATTCATGGGATCATTAGTTGCTGTGGCTCGAGCATCTCTTGCAAGTTCACGTGCCCCTGTATAGCAGAAATAATATATGTCACATCTAGACATAAAATACAACTGCACAATGCTCAGTTATCTTGACCACTTCGAATTAGACAACAGACATTCCAAAAGTGAATTGACAGTTAACAACATGCCCACATCCATTTCCTGATAGTGAACCCACAATATAAATGCGTCTAGGCCTTAAATATCTTGTTCTTTTTTTTTTTCCTACCAGGGGCTTTCATTCTCTTCTTCAACAAGATGAAGGAAAAGTCTAGTTATCAGGGGCTTAACCACAGTTTCCATGCCATTGTAACAAAACACAATGATAGATGAAAGGTTGTTCTTCACTGGAACCATCTTGACACTGTCAAAATCTCAATGAAATTTCCTTATCACATTATCAAATTACAGTTGACAAATGCAATATAAATGATAGCTTAAACATTCCATTCTTAACCATGACATACAAAAACATAGATTGAGATAAGCCTGTGAATGCAAACCATTGACTATCTATCGCGATATTAAGGTCAAAGTGGATTCCTCCATTTTTCATATGTTATTTCCCACAATGCCCTAGTGCACCTCTCTTTCCCATCCATGAGGCAGACTAGCGATCCATGCTCGTACGAGTTAGAACAACACGCGTCTAGCCACGTTACAGAGTTTGATTTCCAAGGTGTATTGGAACGGATGACGCAATTGGTGCATAAATCCCCAAGTCGCAAGTCTTCCAAGTGATGGTGCAACAAGTTGTATGTTCCGTTGCAACAAAAGGACATGTTTGCTAGTTAAATAGCAAATATAAAACTAGGGCCTAGCTATACTTAAAAATGGCAACGGGCAAAATCCTCGCGGATACTTGTCTCACATATCCGCGCCCGCGAGATTATTTCCGTGCCCGTATCCGCACCCGCCACCCGCCACGGGCAGCAACATCTGCCCGCGCAGTTCCTCTGAATTCTGATCGTCTTCTTCCTGCAGCAGCTCAGCCTGCCTTCCACACTACCACCTCCTGACCAACATGTGGTCAGCCCCACCACACCCTCCTCCCGTTATCTCGGGTAGTGGTAGCTCCTGCTGCTTCCCATCGACACAGTAACCTGTCGAACTGAGTTTCCAACATCTCAGTGCTTCTCAATAGCCATACTCCACCACCCTAGTGGATTCCACATATCTCCTTCTAAATCCTTATATCCACCCCCCTTAACCTCCAAAATCTCCAAATTCGGAACCCTAGCCTTCCCGGAGGTCTCGCAGGGGATGATCTTGTGAGAAATGGGAAAGAGAAAACTTCAGGTGTCGTATGGGCAGAGAAATACTCCAATAGCATATAGCAATCCAGAAAAACAATAGCTACCTCATAGATTTAACAAGTCACCAGCAATTTCATGGCTTCTTTGGTCATTTGAGGAAACAACACCAACCAATTTAACTTCCACAAATCCAGCTCTGATAAAGTACCCACAGATAACATCTAGCAGCCATCAGGATTTCTCTAACAAAAAAACGAAGTACAACAGCAAAAACTTCAGGGTTCTCCCCTCCCACACCAGGGAGCATCGAATTATGCAAAGAAATTCTACTCATTGTAGAACCTAATTTAGAATGGCATGGTTAGCTTTATTAACAAACAAAGTAGGTTCAGTCCATCCCAAAGCCAACCTTTGCAACCCACCAATCGGATGTCCATGGAACAGAGACCTCACCTCCGTAGCACCCGGCGACGATGGCGAGGTTCGCGGCGTAGGTGGCGGCGGCGCGGGCGGCGCCAAGGCGCGCCCGGTGCCGCGACAGCAGCCCGAACGCAGCTCCAACCGCCCCTGCACAGCAACCGAATCGACAGAACCCAAGGGATCAGGAACGCCGGCCCAGGGCAGGAGCAGGACCTCACCCGAGAAACGGAAACGAGGCATGGGAATGGGGGGCGGCTCACCAGCCACGACGGCCGGAATGATGATCCGTTCCCTCCAGTCGGCGAGGAACGGATCGGTGGTTCCCGGCGTCCCTGAGCCGGCGGCCTCGTCGGTAGGAGCAGCCATCCTCAGTGACGGCGGCGCCGGCGCCGGTGGTTTTTTACTCGCGGTGACGGAGCACGGCTTGAGTATTAGAGATTCGGGCTATTTGCGTGATTCGGCCCGCTGAGCTGTGAACTACGATGGGCCATGGCTCATGGGCTGGGCAAGGAGGCTTGCTCGAGCGAGACGGGAAATTGGAAGGAATTGTAAGGTTGGGGGAAAAAAGTTCAAATTTCTAATCATCTTAAAGATTTTTTTATCTTCTTTATCTTTCACTTTTTAAAGAGTCACACACACTTGACACACACATATTTTTCTGTTTTCTTTTTGTTTCTTTTTCATGCTTCATTTTTCTATATTTCTTGTATTTGTTATATTCTTTTAATTTTTATTTTTAATTTTTTTCTTAGTTCATTTTTTGTCTTCATTTTACTTGTCGCAAATTTTTCTTAATGTTTTTTATGTTCTATCATGTTTTTAATAATAATTTATCTTGATAAGAAAAATGTTTGTAAATAAAATTTTATCTAAATATATATATGTAAGATCTTATTTTGAAGGATTTATTGTAACGATTTTAATAGTGTAATTAGAATTTAATTTGGATGTTTAGTTTGTTAGTTACAACTTTTTTTATAGTTCATAAAAAAGTGGAAGATAGCTAATAAGAAAATCTCCTAAAGATGAATAGTCATTCCAAAAAAGTTAGGGAAAATTGGGTAGAAGGCCTCAGAAACCAAAGTGTTTAGGTATTGGGCCTCTCTTTTTTCGAAGTTGGCTGGAAGGCCTTGGCGTAAAAATTCTTTAGCTTTTGGGCCTTCCGTCTGTTTGGAGCTGGTGACGGTGTTAAGTGAGGGGTAAAAAGACGATTTTGCCCCTGAGTCAAAAAAAAATGAAAAACATATATTTTGAGTATATGTGATGATGGCTGCATAATGACGATGGCTGCACCGTACATACTGTACACTTGCGATTATTCAATATATAATCACATATATATATATATATTTTCACATCCGCACATGATTTGCACATCCTCAGGCGCACACAAACACATCCACAGGCACACAAAGATAACAGACATACACATATATCCATAGTTCAGTTCGCAATTCACCATAGTAGAGTAGTCATATACAGATACAGAAGGTCGCATGAAAGTGGCACATACATAGAGCGCATACATATTGGTCTCACATGAAAGTGGTCACATTGGTCTCACATACATAGAGAGAATAATAACAAATCAAAGACTGAGCCTTCTTTTACTTCTTGTGCTCATGGCAGGGCTGCTAGGAAGTGCCAGCTTGCTTCTTGTTCGCGTTGAGGGGCTGTCAAGTGGCACATTCTTGTTTTCATTTTGGACAGCCTTTTTCTTTGGAAGGCCTAGCTTCTTCTTCTTGATGGCTATCCGCTTCTTTTTAACTTGAGCAAGTTGATTTTCAACAAGATCAATAGAAAGTGTTTGGGGTTGATTTGACCCACTTCTTGACCTACAAATATTATACATTGACAATGGTTTATAAAAGAAAGAAAACAATTGAATGGTTGTAGAGTTAGTAAACATACAATTTAGAACGCCCAGAGTTGGAGTTAGTGTGATTTCCCTTTTTGTTACTTGAAACCTCCAGATTTTGGCTGTCACAATAGGCAAATGGTTTAGGATTGAAAACATGATGTAATGGTATAGAAATTGCTGCAATGTAAGGAATACCTTTTAGAGGGTTCAGGTGTAGATTCGTCACTTATCTTCCTTTTCTTATTAGATGTTGTTATCATATTTTCACTACGGTATGGTATGGTATAGTTGGCCCATGGTGTTCTTTCAATTTCTTCACCAATTCCTTTGCACCCAAAGTTGCATCCACTATGAGAAAGTCCTTCACCTTTTCACAAATCCAAAATTTTGTTGCATTCTTCACCTTCTTTGATAGTCTTCTATCAGAGCACGCATGATCGAAACGGTTTGTTTTAACCTACACATGTAGTGAGCAATATGAGAAACATGTAGTTATCAAAATGAGACAAACATGTAGTGAGCAATATGAGACAAGCACTTACCATTATAGTGCTGCCATCCTTGGTTACAGAAGCAAATATCCGCCATGGACACTTCTCTTTATCCCTCATTGAACAATATGCCCTATACCTCTTTGGTCCACTCTTTTCCCTATTGAATTCAAAACAATTTTTTATAGCATGCTGAGAAAGTGCCACTTTGAAAGTGTACATGTTTGCATAAGTGGAGCCTTCTATCATTGGTGGATCATTAGGATCATGCTCCGCACTTGGAGTATAGCTTTGATCATTGCATTCCTCCTCATCCTCCGGCACACCTTCTCATTCATCATTCATCATCATCATCATCATCATCAACATAGGATGGTTCTTTTTCAACTCTCCTCTCAACCACCTGTAGAGCTTTGGGTTGAACAATGTCAAGGTACAAGGTTTCATCATCAACACCTATATGTCCATTCTGTGGTTCAAGGTTCCTAAGGTACTCATCCTCTTCCTCGGCATTGCCATCCTCTCTAGCTGATTTCTCATCATCACCAAAATCCCACTTTGTGACAGGCTCATATGGATCAGAACGCCCTCTGTACACAACAAACATGGTGACAACCTTTCTCTTCCAATGCCTCTCAAACATAGCCATCAAATCTTGGTCAGTTTTTATTTCAGGAAAAGATTTCAATTCTTCGTCATAATCGAAAATGATCTACTTCCAAATAATCGAGTCGGTACTTGTCTACCATCGAACTTCGTAAGTCCCTAAAATTTGTTTTGTCTGAATCAACAACCATGTCAAAGGCATAACAGGAGAACTCTTGCCTACACTTCTTACGGTTGCCCAGCAATTTAATTTCCAGCTTGAAACTAGTATTTGGATCCATGCTGTTATTCAAAAATCAAACTAGGGTTTAGAATAGCATACATCTATAGCTACAAATGAACACAACAACAACAAATGAACTCACTTTTCGGTGCTGGGCTGCTCCATGGACATGTCTGCTCGCCGCCCTCCATCCTCTTGGTCAGCCTGCGTGGCGCCCAGGGCCAGCCGCGCCGCCCTGGCCTCTTCCCGGCCGGGGGTGCTAGCCGCGCCGCCCCAGGGGGCAAGCTCCGCCCTCGCGGCCTCCTGGCGTGAGGTTCTGGCCGCGACGACCTCGGCGCCCAGCCCTGGCCGCGCGCGCGCCACCACGACAGCCGCAGCGCCACCGGGCCGGCGCGGCGCCAAGGGCCGCACGGGACTCAGCGCGACCGTGGGGAGCGCCGGATCCGGGGGTGGCGGGTCCGGATCCGCTCCTCCGAGCGCCGCCTGCTCGCTGCCTTCATCGCCATCGGCCATCGTCGCCATCGTTTTTTTTTTTCCCCTATCGCTACTGAGAACGACGAGACGGGGACGGGGACGGGGACGGGGACGGGGACGGGCGCTGGGCGCGCTGGGTAGTGTGGAGCGGGAGGGGCATAATCGTCCTCTCGCGATATGTACAGGGTCCAAACTAACAGAGTCACCTAACAGAACGGACGGAAGGCCCAAAAGCTAAAGAATTTTTGCGCCAAGGTCTTCCAGCCAACTTCGAAAAAAGAGAGGCCCAATACCTAAACACTTTGGTTTCTGAGGCCTTCTACCCAATTTTCCCAAAAAGTTACTTCTCGTCCCTCAAAAAATTCATTTTTTTATCCTGAACTTCAAAATTGAACAAAACATATCCCTCAATTTTTAAAATAGTGTAAATTTCGTAGCTGAACCGGGTGATTGGTTTTGAAGGCGGTTTTGTTTTTTCATTTATTTTGGCTTAATCTTTGAAAAATTATAGTAAATCACATAAAATCATAAAATAAAAAATTCAACTTTTTTGAACTCTACATAAGTAGATCTAAACAATGAACATATAATATGGTATGATTTAAAATAATTTTTTTGATATAGTTTTAGATCAATGTTTTTCTATAATTAATTAGAATAATTCATAGGCGTAGTTTCTATTGTCCAATTGTACTGAAATTTTTATGGTGGGCTAATTATTATATGCTTGAGCTAGAGTAAAAATTTCACACTCATTGGATCATGTATAACTTAATTATAAATTTATATATGTTTGTGCTTGTTAAATCTAAATAAGTCTATACCTATAAATCAACCTCTCCGTGCAAATTGTACAAACCAACTACGGGAGAGGTGGGAGGAGGGATTTGCAAAAGTATAATTTTGTACTTAACTGCCCGCTCATAAACATACTTTTACAAATCTCCCCTCCTACCTCTCCCTCACAGTTAATTTGCACGGAGAGATTGGTTTTCATATCATATGTTCCCAAGTTATACATCATCTAGTGAGTATGAAATTTTTACCATTGTTCACACATATAATAATTAATACACTATAAAATTTTCAACACAATGGGGCCATAGAAACTACGGCTATGAATTATTCTAATTTATTATAGAAAAGCACAGATCCGAAACTACATCAAAAACTTTGTTTTAAAGCATACCATATTATTTGTTCCTGTGAAGATCTACTTATCTGGATTTCAAGAAAGTTGATTTTTTTCATTTTATAATTTTTATGTGATTTACTATGATTTTTCAAAGATTTAGCTAAAATAAATAAAAAACAAAAAGATAAAAGCTGCCTTTAAAACCACTCATAACCAGGTCAGAGACAAAATTTACACTGTTTCAAAAGTTGAGATATATGTTTTATCCGATTTTGAAGTTCAGGGTTTAAAAATGAACTTTTACGATAGTTGAGAGACTAAAAGTAGACTTTTTTTTTGAACCTTATGGCAATTGGGTTTCGTCCATACTTCCATCTCTACCTACTTAGCTATCGAAGAGCCATAGTAAGGGAGCAGGCATTTCTCCATGCCATTCAGCTCAGCTCTCTCTCCACTCTAGGTCCTGTAACATATATATGTTCTCGTCTGCTCTGTCGTCTCCTTAGGCCTCAAGACAAGATGATCGTCCACACCACCACGCGTGTATGCATATGATTACTCATCCGGCTCTTCTTTTGTCATGCTGGTGGATCATGAGTGTTCCTTGCATGCTGCTGCTAGCTGGTGGATCATGAGTGTGGTTTGTCGTTAGGTGATACATCCTCCTTGGTTCCTCAAAGTACGTAGCCAAGGAGGTGGATCGTTCCTATTCAACTGTTAAACTGACATGATCCCACAAAGAAAACCCCTCAACTCATCTGCCATCTGGTAGTGATAGCTCATCCCTCTCTATGTGCGACAATTCAACTCTTTTCCCGCACATATAGTTTAACATGTAACCATTAAAATCAAATCAAATTTGCCTCCAAAGTGAAATCTCACCGGAAAGGCCTCCAAAGGTTCCATAATCCCTAGCCACAATTGCAACAACTATAGTACGTAAGTGCATTGGTCCGTGAGTCCATCAGCTATCTAAAAACTATGCCCTTAATCCTACCCATGCATGATTGGGACGTAAATATGTTCATGTGACTACCAAACAAACTACAGTACGTCCATATGTTCATCATGTGACTACCAAACAAACTAGCAAGTCCTACACGTCTGGATCATCTTACGCATCACGTGCATGAACCATTTATGGCAGCACGCGTTTACAATTTGGGCCCTGACTTCGCAGTACATTCCACGCTTGCGGACACATCATCGAGGACACACGCTGAGAATTCATCTAGTTTTATTAAAAAGTAGAGGTCCATTCTTCTTGTTAAAAACCTTACAAAGCGGATGAGGGATCCCTCCGGAGGTACATTTTTTTTAGTATAGAAAACTGAAGGGTAACGGGCGGACCTTACAAAGCCGGCCAGCCGCCGAGCAATCATGGATTCACGGAGCAAACTCTACTGTGCAGTGTGCTCACCACTAGTTATCAACTCGTACAACGACGTGACTGCGACGGGTCCCACTCCGTCAGTCTTTGGACGACGTTCCAAAGGACGGGTTGGCGACGGAGATGCCGCCGTCGACGAACAGGTTGTGGCCGCTGATGTAGCGCGCGTCGTCGCTGGCGAGGAAGAGCACGGCGGCGGCGACGTCGTCCGCTCGCAGGGCGCCCACGCCCCTGAGGTTGGCCATGGCCTCCATGGCCTGCTCGAACGCCTCGGCTCCGAGGCCCATGTACCTCATGGTGAGCGGCGTGGCGACCCCCGCGGGGGAGACGCAGTTGACGCGGATGCCGTGCCGCCCCAGCTCCGCCGCCGCGTTCTCCGTCAGCGCCACGAGCGCGCGCTTGGCGCACGCGTACGCGTACGAGGACACGCCGGTCACCGCCGCCGCCGCGCTCGACGTGGCCACGATGCAGCCGCCGCGGCGCGCGGGCACCATCACCCGCGCCGCGTGCTTGGTGCCGAGGAACGGGCCCACCAGGTTCACGCGCAGCACGCGCTCGAAGTCGGCCACGCTGCTGTCCCGGACGCTGTAGCACGCCGGCCCGCTCACGCCCGCGTTGTTGAACATGATGTCCAGCGCGCCGAACGTCGCCACGGCGTGGTCCACCGCCGCCGCGACGTCGTCCTCGCTCGTCACGTCGCAGTGGACGTAGCTGGCGGCGCCCGCGCCACCGAGATCCGCGCAGACGCGCGCGCCGGCCTCGTCCTGGATGTCGGCCACCACCACGCGGGCGCCGTGCTCCACGAACAGCCGCGCCGTGCGCTCGCCGATCCCGCTCGCCCCGCCAGTGATCACCGCCACCTTTCCCTCCAACCTGGGCGCATACATGCATAAATAACAGATCAACCAATGTCAGATTTGAAGGAATCAGCACGGCAAACCAGACACAACGAACAAGCTAGCGTTCTTACTTTCTTGGAGAGGTGGGGACGACGGTACTGCTTGCCATGGCTGCTCTTGCTACAACTGCAGGTGCGCGTAGTAGTGTTTATAATCGCAGTGTCGCCGCTGATGAGCACTGGACAAGGTAGTGACTGCCATAAGTACGGTTGGACGGAAAAAAGTACTTGCCAGCCTGTGAATTTTTTAATGTCAACATGTGAACGTGTATAGGCACACTGTACAGGAACAGCACCGAGGCCAAACCGAAATCCCTCTTTCGCAATCATCAGTTAAAGAGTTACTATATCATCTCATTATTGCAACTCAAAAAGATTGCTTGCAACTCAAATCAAATCATGACAATAGTCATAACTTAGAGATTTTTTACTACGCTTGGAATTAACGTGAGCCATCCATTTTATCAGATCCGATGGTCTAAAAATAGGAGGAACCAGATAAGAGGAACTTAAGTCGTGGACCGGAACCAAAAATCATATGGACCCGGAACTGGTTTCTAATTATTTTTGAAGGGTATAGTAGTAATCCATGTCTTAGTCTCTCAGGAGCGGAGCTGCTTCTCCGATTCCGCTCCGCCACTCCCTTCCTTTAGACGCGTCGGCGGCGCGGCAGCCCCGTGTCTCGGCAGCATGGATCACGCGACCGGCTGCAGCACAACCCCACCTGCGCCTCCGACCATCTCGCTAGCGAACTGCCTGGTGCGCGTGGCCGCGTGCGCCAAGGTGATCTCCGTGTTCGTGTTCGTGTCCGTGGCGTTGTCGGCACCAAGGAATCTAACACGTGCAGGCGTCGGCTGTGGCGTGTTCGCGGCGCCCGTGGTGTCCGGCCTTCGGCAGCGACGAGTACTTCGCTTGGATGGTCGTGGAAATGCTGTCGACGCCCTGGCTGCTGGTGCTGGACACCGGCATCGACGCGGTGTGGGTGCAGTACGCGTCGTGCTCGGGTGTATCGCCGTCAGCATTGCCCTGCAACCGCGCCGGCCTGCCTCCGGCCATGTCGCTCTCGCCGCTTCGCCCTCGAGCAACCGAGCAGCGACAACGATCGCGCCTCTGGCCCTCTCCATCTGCACGACCGTGACCTCCTCCACGCTCAGCCACAGCGCTGCTCCATCCCCTCCACCCGCGGCTATTAGTCAGATGCAGTCCAACGTGATTGGCGGCGAGGTGTGCAGCGAGCACGGAGGCGGCGATGTTACCCGCATGAGTCGCGACGCACGAAGCTGCTTCGGTGGAATTGGGTTACGGAGTTACAGATTAGGAAAAGTACTAAAGTGCCCTTAATTACAATTAATTAATTTCCCTAATTAATACATGGGGCAACGGGAGGAACCACCGGTTCCTCCCAAGCACCATAAAAAATCTTCATAACTTATTGCAACTAGTAATTTACAATTAGCTGCGATAGCAATATTTATTGCAACGATCTTAATACTCAGGGTCACGGAAAAAATGTGTGGCAAAAAGGAACACCTGTCCCAAGTGAAAGTGCAAATAGTTGCGATAACACCATCTATTGTAGCTAAACTTTACCATTGTAACAAAAAAGCGTGGGTAAAAGGGTAAAAAAATTAGTAGTGGCTAGTTACACAATCCAGAGCAAAAACAACTCCACTAAAAGTTGAAACTAAGACAAGTAGACTAGCTCCTCTAAGAGCTGCTTCTAGCCAACAAAACCAATAAGTTTCAATCCTCTTTACATGTCTCCACCAACGCTTTTCCGAAGACTACAACTTATAAATTTTTTTTAGTAAAGTGTATTTTATTTTCCTGTTTACAAATATTAGGGAGTAGAAAGTGAGTATGTTGAATTTTGGGAGTAGACTGCCCCCACGCTGCCACGGTAGGGAGGCAGCGATTAGGCAATCACGGGGGGTGAAGGCAGTAGATAGGTTCGGCCGAAATGGATAGGAATGTACGGTGAAAAAGATTAAAATTTATGGTGAAACGTTGATATATTTACTTGATAGGTATTTCAGCACCTCAGCTATAAATAGGGCTGTTTGCCCCATGTTACCACCCAAACAAAACACTCATACTACTGCTTTTCAGAGAACGCTGAAGTCAGCCCTCCGGGGAACTCCACGAGATTCGATTCATAGGAGAAGATAACTTTTTCTGAAACGAGGCAACTGTGCATTCCGTCCAGCCGAAATGCAGAAATCTGAACAACCAACCAAGCATGTGACGTACAGTAGCCGAAATGCGCTCGAGTTCGAACGGCGCGACGACTGTGGACAAGGACATGCCGCAGACGGGCGTGCGTGGAAGCATGGCCGCAGCCGTTGTCTTAGACCATAGGATTGGAGGCGGAGACGAGGAAGTCAAGGGCAGCCTAGCCGAACAAAGAAAAGACACAAGAAGGAAAAACAATATCAGTCGGCTTATTGTATATAGACCTGGAAATTAAGAAATTGTAAACTTAAAAACTCTTGGCCTGTCCAAAGATCTTCTCAAAATCTAGTTTTGTTCCCATTGTTGGTTTTAAACTTTTCCTTTTCTAGAAAAAAAGATCTTTAACATCCATGATGATGCATTTAACTCATTTAATAATGACAAGTCTCAAACTAAGGGAGCGTTTGGTACCCGTGGACTGTTTTATTGCTTCATCGACCGAACACTTGTTCAGGTGCAATTCGAAATGAACCTGCATACTTTCAGGCCCATGTAAAGAAACAAGATCCATGTATTTGATCTATAACCATACTTTTAGCAAATGTGCAAACATTTGATATTTTACAAACATTACCAATGCTAACACATAGCATATCCCATGCCGCAGTGACTATTCTGGTCTGAGAAGCATAGAAATAAACAAACCCAAACAAACATTAAAGCCATCGAAAACAATTTCACATAATACCATAGGCAGCCCTCAATGACAAGAGTTGTAGCGTAAGATCAAATCAAATGCAATGGTATGTACAGAAGAGGACCATAGCTCCTATTCCTTCTTAGAGCTGTGAATGGCAGTCACAGTAGAGACCATGGAATCAACACCGCACTTATTTTGCACATGCTCGCCCCTACAAATCTTGTAGTATCCGTTCTCACCCCAGTTCTCACCCCAGGAGTTCTTTATAATCCAGTACGGCTTTTCCTTGAAGCGGATTGGCGCATAACCAGCTGATCCATAGCCGACCAAGAGAACACCATGATCCAGATGCCTTCCACAAATGTATGGGCATGACACACCACCAATGTATGTCTGCATGAAGACTGCATTGATACCAACTGCAGGAAACAAAGGTTGGTAATGTGTGGTTATATTCATAGGTTAATTGTGCCAACTACAATGATCAAATGTTTTTTATCCTTACTTGCGAGTGGACCATGTTTAACCAAATTAGCAGCAATTTGGTCTTCATTAACTGACACAACACTGAAATTGTGCACTTGAGCAACAATTAAGGATGGCAGCGGGTCGGGTTCGGGGCGGGTACCCGCGGGTTTCGGGTCCGGCGGGTTTGGGTTTGGGGCTAGTTTTTCACCCACGGTTTTCGGGTTCGGGTACCCGAAACCTATCAGGTTCGGGTTCGGGTTCGGTTTTTCACCCGTGGATATCCAATGGATATCCGAAATATGTGTATATATATATGTAAATATGTGAATATGTGAATATGTGTATATATACATGTGAATATATATGTGAATATGTGTATATATACATGTGAATATTTGTGTGTATATATATATATATATATATATATATATATATATGAATATGTGAATATGTGTATATATATGTGTGAATATGTGTATATATTTCCGCGGGTTTCGGGTATTTATTCGGGTTTCGGGTATCCGTTCGGGTTTCGGGTACCCACGGGTTTGGTTTTGGTTATGAAATTCCACCCGAATCGGTTTTGGGTTCGGGTTCGGGTTCGGGTTCGGGTTTTGACTTCGGGTTTTGGGTTTGGGTGCACGGAGACTCCACCCGATCCGAACCCGACCTGTTGCCATCCTTAGCAACAATTTTGGACTTGTCAAACTTGCAGGTGCTGTCCCTCCCATTGTATGGATAGTCTTCCTCTCTCTCTAGGCCGCCAACTTTCTGGAGATAGCTGAAAGCTGTAGTCATCAAGCCACCATTGCATCCTGAGTCACATGAGCGTGGTTCTGATGGATCACACTGTAAAATTCATGACAACAACAGAGCAGAGGAATCAGAAATGGTGCCAGCAGAACAAATTTTAACAGTCATCTAAACTTATTTCTTTCAATCGTCTTAAAACTAAAATACCATTTGAGGTGTTGGATGCTAGTGGCTTTATGCTATGGTAACAAACAAACAAGAAGTAACAAATTTTCCAATTAGACACTTGCATCACAAGGGAAGTGTTAGAACAACTTACACAAGAAACTGGAAGATGATGTTGCTACTGCCTTTATTTGAAACCAAAAGAAAAGTTCGTTGTGGTTAACAGTCAGCCAAATTTACTTAATACAACCAAAAACTGCCATCAAAGTACCAAGAGCCTTTTACCCGTGAACCACTAAAAAAGTTTGAAATTTCAGATCTACCACCGAAAAAGCTACAGTGCCTAACGTACTATCCCCAATGACCTAGGTGCCACAGCAATTAACTCCATTAGGGACTTAGGGTCATCAGCATCTGTGCTGACCAACCCTGAGTTATACTGCCCCTGAATCTTCTTTTTCCTGCATCGTCTTCTCCATTTCTTCCTATCCTGATCTCTTTCCCTCATATCCTCTTCTCCTGGTGAAAGCCCTAGTCCATGCGCGTAGCAAGGTGAGCAGCCCACACACTGGTGGCTGCGATGTGGACAAGGTAGTGGCTGCGATGTGGACAAGGTGTAGCGGCGAGGGTGTAGGCTGACACAGCATACATGTGGATATCAGCGATGTCAACAGCACTGCAACGTGGGTAGAACCCAAGTCTAGAGAAAAGTTGGTGGATGGTACGGTAGGCGCCACAACTTTCTCTCTTTTTATTTTGGCAAATCTAGAATTTCAAACTTTTTTAGTGGAGCATAGGTAAAAGGCTCAAGAATCATTGTGTAGCTTTCTTGTGAACTAAGTGTATCTTTGCTGGTTAGATTCCTTGCAGCGGAACCTATCCACCCATGTTCAAGTAACCATGTACTTGACTTGATATGGGTGCTTACATTTTTTAATTCATTTTCGAATTTAAAGGCATTATTATTTTAGTGGTGCCTCTGAGGCGCCTATGACGACTTCGTTAACCTTGAGATTTACCGACTTAGGGGCTATTTTAATAGGAGAAACGTTTCAGATTCGCCTGGAACTTGTGAATTGGTGCCAAAGGCACAGTGATTCCTTTTCTTTTGCCTCCCTTCTCTTCTAAAATTGTATTCTATTCGTTTATAGTAATTCTTTTACAGTGCAACAAGTTAAAGTGGGTTTCATTTAGGCTGTTCGTCGTCCACAAAAACTTTAGGATTCTTTGAAGCATATTTTTATTTATATGATTTTTAAGAATATATACATATATTCTTGTGAATCATAATTCAGCCTAGTAGCCAAATGGTTTGACAAATTGATTCTGATTCATCAGCCGAAACGCTTCTGGACAGAATCTGCATCCAAAACATTTCCACGAGAATCCAGATCCCTACCAAACGCACCCTTAGTCTTTCGAAGGTGGGTCATAGAGGAAAAGTGTGTGCAACTACTATATTTTCTAAAAAAAAAATAGCTTTCCTGTAGTCCTATATAGTCAATCTTTTTTCTTTTTCTAGCAATTATCTTTATATTTCCTACTTAAATTTTTAGAATCTTACAGTTTTCCTACTTATCCCTACCAACCAAAGCAGATAGAAACCCATAAAGGCATCTCCAATGTAAGGAGACGAGGTTGGTCTTCTTTTAAATGGGTCCTACATCGATTAGACATCATATGTTATTCTAGCTGCAATGTTTAGAGCCAGAGACAGCTCTATACAAGGGACCCATGCTGGAAAAAAAGTTGAGCATCATTTCCTTTGTGCAATTCCCCTTGGTCGTTCCCCATCCTATTCCCTTGTCCCATGCGCATTGCCCAGCTCTGGATCCATCCGATCTCCTATACATGTCGCCCAGCTCTACCTGATCTATCCGAGCTGCCACCTGCGGATCTGTGAATCCTTCTCCTCCCTTGTTGAGTTCCATGCCTACCGGCTCACGTGTCGTGAAAGCGGAGAGGGGCCTGGATCATGTGGAGTGAAGGTAACGAGGAAAGCCCGACGAGCGTCGGAGTCGTCGACGGCGGGTCCTTTAGCCCAGTTGGTCAAGATTTTTGGTATAAGAGGAAAGCAACATACTAAAACTTTCCTCTGAGGGATCCATATGAACAAGGAAATATGATTATGGTCTTGTGTTGTTTTGACTTCGCTTCACTCTTTTTATGCAGGATGTCGGTATTGAGAAGGAAGGAGGCAGGTTGCTAGGAGGATTGTTGGGAGAAAGGAGGCAAGCGGTCGGGAGGAGTGTTAGGACAAAGGAAGCAGGTTGCTAGGAGGATTGTTGGGAGAAAGGAGGCAAGCGGTCGGGAGGAGTGTTGGGACAAAGGAGGCAGGTTGCTAGGAGGATTGTTGGGAGAAAGGAGGCAAGCGGTCGGGAGGAGTGTTGGGACCAAGGAGGCAGGCTGTTGATGGCTTTGAACAAGGAGAAGGTTGTGGCAGTTTCAAGTAGAAGAATGCTTTTGAAGAAGAACAATGCTACAGCAAGCAACATTGCATTTTTGAATGCAACAGTCAAGTGAGCTTGGATTAGTCGAAATGTGAAACAAAGTTGTTGGCTTTTAGCCTTGGCCTGTTGTAGCCGTTGCTTGTGCCAGATTCTATATTATTCTTTTATTTATGAACCTCCCTCACAGTGTAAAAGACCTGTTCCTATAGGAACAATTAAATGACAACGGAAGGCAACACAACAACCCATGGGGAAATTCTCCCATCATCATTTTGCTCCAATAGAACAAGAATGAAGAAATCCGAAGTCGAATTTTACTAGTACTCGCTCTGTTCCTGAAAATAGTTTTCCTCGAGTTGTCTTAAGTCAAACTTTTAAACTTTGACCGAATTTCCAGAAAAAACTATCAAGATTTATGTCATTAAATTAGTATCATTAGATTTACCATATAATATATTTTCATAATGAGTTAATTTTATGTCATAGAGGTTATTACTCTTTCATATAAAGTTAGTCAAACTAAAGATAATTTGACTTGCACGGATTCTAGGAATTGATTTATTTAGAGACAGGAGTATCGATCGACGACGCAAGTCTGCAGTGGATACCTCGTGGTCACAGTCGACCATCTGCTGCTCGCTGAGCACCTCAAGCTTGCCGGTGGCGAGGTAGTGCGCCCCCTCCAGTGCCCCCGACGTGCTGAACGACCAACACGACCCGCAGGAACCCTGCAAACAAAAGAAACCCACTCTAAATCGAAACAAATCGATAGACTATGCCCATCGCCCATTCAGCGAATCCAAGAAGAGGAGACGCAATTCTGGGATTGGATTGAATCGCGGGCGTGGCGAAGGAAGAATCAAGGACGGGACGGGACGGCACAGGACCTGGTCCTTGACGGGTCCGACGGCGCCGTGTTCACGCCAGTCGAAGTCGGTCGGGAGGCCGTCGGTGGGGAGGATAGGCGCCTCATGCGCCGATGACCCCGACCCCTTGAGCAGGCCCCGTCCGGAGCGGCGGCGGAGGCCGAGGAACTGGCGCCGGAACTCGGCGGGGGTGAGGTCGGAGAACTTGGTGACCCCGTGCACCGCCGCGGGGTCGAGCCGCTGGTGGCGCCGCGCGCGGCGGACGTTGGCCTTGAACACGGACAACCGGTGCGCGCGCTCCTCGTCGTCGCGGTAGGCCTTGCCGAACCGCCGGACGAAGCTCGCGAAGTGCGCCTCCGCGTTCAGCTCCAGCTCGTCGTCCGCGCCGCCGCCGACGCCGACCACCTGCTCGATGAGCGGGTCCTCAGCCGCGGCGGAGGCGTCCGGCGAGCACCGCGCGGCAGTGGAGAAGAGGAAGGCGAGGAAGAGGAGGAGGCGAGCCGGAGCCATGGCGATTGGTAGTTTTTTTTTAGCCTTTTACCTGTGAGCCATTATGAAAGTTCACTCCGACCTCTATACCACTAAAAAGTTGGAGCGTACCCCGAGGGGACAAGTCGAACTTTCTTTACCCTCCTGCGCCACTCCGTCCGCATTTTGTGAAGTTCTTGCCGTTTGGCTGCTCTTACATGTGGGCCCGGCCGTCGGAAAGTCCATCATGCCCTTCTGGCTTTTCCAGCACTTGGTTGACGACTTCGAGTTCTGCATCGTGTCGTCCGGCAGCATCGTCCCGGCCGGCAAGGACGCAGGGACGGAGACGGACATGTGCGTGGCCGATGAGCTGTTCTGCCAGGGCAAGCTGCTCCCGCTCCGCCCGTCCTCGGTCGCCGATGGCGCGAGGGTCGCCACGCTGCCAAGGTCGGAGTCGGCGGCTTCCACCGTGGGCCTCGTGTCGCGGTCGGGCAGCCGCGGCGCGAGCTCTAGCGGCAGCGGCAGCGGGTGCGTGAGCCGGAGCTAGTCGTCCAAGTGCGCCTCCTCCGACCAGGGTCCGCGCGGCGGTCGGTGTCGAGCAGCGTGTTCTTCGCACACCCAAGCCCATCGCCGCGGGCTGCGCTCGGCGCGGCCGCGCCGCAGCACCGGGTCCGCCGCGCAGCCGGGCGCCGCGTGGGGCCTGTTCCGCCTCGGCGTCATCGGCACCCCGGACATATACCCGCCGTCGCCGCGCCCCGCGGCCGATGCCAAGGTCACCGCCGCCGCGGCGAGGGGCGGGGGCAGCCGGAGCGCGCGGTTCGAGCAGGTGGCCACCGCCGTTGACAAGAAGCTTGGATTAGCGGCGGCGCTGCTCAGGGACGGCCTCGGCTGCAAGTGCTCGCCTGACGCCATCGAGCCCGTGCGTACGCTGGAAGCGGCGAAGCGCGGCAGGAAGAAGGACGGCAGCGCCAAGAACGGTGATTGCTGATTGCTCCGTCAAGATCGTGCCTTTCTTCGAGTAGTTTGTGCATGATGATCAAGGAAACATTTTTATTTCCTTCTTTTTTTACTAGATTTTTCTGTGTCTGATCTGACTAGGAAGCAGTGCACCAATGCTATTGCAAAGGAATTAGCTACCTTAGTTTGTACAGACAGACTATACGGAGTCTGACTAAATGGATTCATGCCTAATCTTGTTCTGCTCCAAATTTTGCAATTCTAGCGATCAGAGCATCTGCTTGTGCCGGACCCGCACGCTGCTGGACGTCATCCGCGACGCGGACCGCCGGCCACCCGCCGTCGTCTCCGGCCGTTGCGGCGAGCGCGGAGGAAGCCTCGGCGCCGCGGCCGAGCTGCCGGTCGGAGCTCGCAGAGGCGCGTCGGGCGAAGAGCGCGGACTCGCTGAGTCTCCCAGATCCCCCGTGCTGCCCAACCGATTGGATAGGAAAGATTGGAAAAAAAAAATAAATGATGAAAAGGATGAATGTGAGGCCCACATGTCAGGAGGGTACTTTGGACTTTTTTCGTGGTAGTTTGACACCGTTTGCTCCAAATGTGAACGGAATGGCGCACAGGGTAAAGGAAAGTTCGACTTTGTCTCTCAGCGGGTATGCTTTTCCAACTTTTAGTGGCGTAGAGGTCGGAGTGAACTTTTATAGTGGCTCACAGGTAAAAGGCTCAGTTTTTTTTTGGCGGCTGTGTAGTTTTCTAGTTGACACTGATTAGCGGCTCGGGTTATTTATGCAAGCGGATATGCTGCAGTTGCGTGGAGACAATAGCGATCAAGGCTTTGTATATACTAGTACTCCTTATTTCGTGTTGTGGCCAACTACCATTCAATCAGTATCGTGATAAGGACATCAATGGAGTAATTGGTAATTTTGTAGAGCTACGTGTACCAAGGTGCTGACACTGAATCTGGTCAAGAGTCAAGACACTGGTAGGAATTAGATCGTCCGATGCCGTACATGGCATGTAATCAGTGAAAGTACATCTTAACGGTGAGGCCAACCAACACGTTAGCAAGCCCAATTGAACGTTTGTTCTTCGCTCTAAATATCCACGAACACTTTTTAGCAAGAATGTGCCTTCATCTGCCAATAATGTTGCTTCTCCGTTAAAGCAAATGCCTCTTGTACATCTCAACTAGATGTCGACTCCATGCTCAACAATGCTTGCGAGGTTATCAGCAATTTCGTTCAAATTCTCAACGCAAAGAGCAGATACCTCAAAAGTAAGCTGCCATGCTTTGAGCCGATATCCCAAAAGTAAGCATTCGCAGGAGAAAAAACAGAGATCCCAGTAAGAAAGGAGGATGATCACCTTCCTACCCAACTTGTGTTTCTGAAATTTTCTACGGTCCATGGCACTGCTCGCATGACAGATTGTTGAAGATAAATCATAACGATGATCATGTGTAACTAGTAGGAAATCAATCAGCCAGGACCCCAGTCAAATAGCCTTCACAAATTGGCGCATATCATGACATGAAAATACACATTTCAACTTCCACATGCATGATTTATTCCCGGTGAGTTTACAAATAGAGAATCCTAATTTGTTGTCCAAAATCACCCGTAAGGGAGTACAATACCAGTAAATGCTAAAAAAAAGTAGAAATGCATCAAGCTAACTCAAATCTTACATTACCATCCCTCCGTCAATTGTAAGCACCTGCGTGTAGCAAAGGGTTAGTTGATATGTTCAGAAAAAAAAACCCTGAAAAGTCAGGGGCATATACATTCGTAGTTTCACACACCTGTCCGGTCATATAGCTAGCTGCCGGGTTAAGGGCCAGGAACTCGACTAACCCTGCAACTTCCTCTGGTTGGCCATATCTACCTGGAAGCAGCATAATAATGTGTAGCATTAGCGCCTAAGTGGTGACAGTTTGACACATGAACCTTAATCATTTAGTGGGAAAAAGACAACGTGCCACAAAGAAAAGAGAAAAAAAAGGGCCAAAGCAATATGATAATACACTATTTGCATATTCTGCCAAAATAAATGTAATGTTATGGTTCTATAAAACGATGCCTGGGCCACTGTGCAAACAAAATTTGGATCTCAATTTTATATGCGATGAACTACCTAAATATGGATTTCAGTTCACGGCTTTGTTTTCTAATTTCTTACTACTCCATTCTTGCAGTGTTTCTAAAGATAAAAACAATGCTAACTCTTAGTATCCTATGCTGGTAATTTGTAAGTTGTGAGCATTTGTCATCTGTTGATAAATACTACCAGGAATGAGCTTCCTTTCACAATCTATTAGAATACTAATACTAGCAAGTACTTTCATATTTAGAGCATCACTCGACAAACAAAAATAGAAAATGGTCCCTGGCCAAGGGTGCACCTTAAGAAGTAATCCAAGTAGATGATCAGACAGCATAAGATGCATACCTAATGGAATGGTTGACAAGATTTTCTTCTCAAGATCTTCTCCAAGTTCGGCAGTCATATCAGATGCAATGAACCCTGGTGCGACAGCATTCACCTGCATGAATATTCAGAAATGTGTCAGAAGCCAGACTAACCAAAGTTACAAGGGAGCTAACAATGAAAAAGATAAAAGTTCAGACATTGATATTTCTGCTTGCATACTCCCTAGCAACTGTTTTTGTGAAACCAATCACCCCAGCCTTGGCTGCACTGTAATTAGCTTGGCCAACATTGCCAGTAAGGCCAACGACAGATGCAATGTTGATAATTTTCCCCTGCAATTTTACATAAAAATATACACATTACAACGAATTTTTAGAACATATACAAGACAAATACAAAACATAACTCATGGTAACAAACTATCAGCTCATTACTGAGGTGCGACTCAATAGTTATGCGTTATCAATGTGGGTCACTGACTGATCTAAATTCTTAAGGTTTTATAATCCCTTTCGGTTATTCATGAACACCAGGTAACCAAACGATGCAAGAAGCCAGTAATTTCTTTGTGCTTCCGAAAGAATTTTAATCTATCCTGAGTCCTGACTGGAAACTGTGTAAGAAGAAGAGTTGCAACAGTTGTTTACTTATGAAACTTGAGTATTGCAAGAGTCCTGACTCCTGACTAAATTCTTATGGTGCATTTCTAACTAATTTGCCAGCAACCTACCACAATTCATACACGCTTCTAATCCTAGGTTGCATTTGTACTTTCAAATCCTGAAAACCAGTTGTAAATAAATAAAATTAAAAGTTCTAGTCCAATTAGTATTCAGAATTAGTCAGAGAGACGTGCAGACAAATTTGAAGAGCAAAGAGATTGTACCTTTTTCTTCTTCATCATTACTTTTGTTGCAGCCTGCAATGGATATGCTGCTGTAAGATGCATATAAATATAAATCATATACAAAGAAAGATTGCAAGCTCACCTGTGTACACAGGAAGACGCCTGTAAGATTCAGATCAATTACATCTTGCCACTGAGATTTCTTCATCCTCATCAATAATGTGTCTCGTGTAATCCCTAATAAGAAAAGATTGTTTATTCGCCAAACAAATTCAACCAAACGGGAGTTGGCAATGTGCAATCTACCATGGGAACATACCTGCATTATTTACCAGCACATCTATTGTTCCCCATTTATCTAGAGCCTAATTCAATTAACACATGAATCATAAAACCATGGTAATAAAGATTGGTGTGTAAAAGTGAAATGGAACATTTTCCTTTCTGTAAACAAAATACACTCACTGCTTTCATCATAGATTCTACATCAGCTTCTTTCGAAACATCCCCTCCAAAGGTGATAGCCTCACCACCAAATGCTTCAATCTGCAAAAGAATACAATGAAAGCATCTGACTGAGTACATGTTCAAGATGGAAAAGGAAAAAAGATAACGAACTGCCATGTCAATGATTGCTCTCTAAAAATTTCTAGGCAGACAACTGTCACCAAGTTTCAAAGGATACTTAAATAAATAATTTGCCTTAATCGTACAAAAAGAAAAAATTTAGTTAACCACATTCAGGGATCACCTTTCTATCATTTTTTTTTTGTCTGCACTCCTTGCATTGCTGTTGTTATTCTACTAGTCATAAAACAGTAAGAATATACCAGCGAAACAACCAAAGATAGTGCTGAATAAGAATTGACATCATATTTTTACTTGAGTTACGTTATATAATTAAGGGGGCCTATTTATTTGTTCTGATGTTACAAATTGCATTGAGAACTAAGGACAGTGACATTATCACATCACTAATGATGATAGTGTATGATATTGATTAGGTTAGAACTTAGAAGGTAAGCATTTGCCAGAGTGAGGATGAACAGCGACGAGTTAAGGTAGAATGTGCAAAAGACAGTTCTTGAGGCAGAGTAGTACTTGAACAGAGGATATGCTAGGCTGGGGGCATATGTGAGAGACTTGAGGGGAACCTTACTTTGATGATTCCTAGCTTAATGAAAACAGCTGCATGGATGCCTCTTCAATAGGAATTAAGAGGCATCCCTAAAAACCCAGCCAATAAACACCATCTCTAAGCAGCTAACATGATAAACCATGCAACAAACACAATGTCCATGTAGCTAACAAGCCTACCGCATGCACTTCTGCCTACTAATAAGTACTAACAACTTCTTAAATCTTAACTAATGCATCTACTACAAACTAACTATTATGCCCATTATCCAGTTGGACCAAGGCCCAGCCCAAAACCATATATCAATTCCTTAACCATGAAAGAACATTTGAGTCTGAGATAATGAATTAGTGATTGTAAAATGCTGAGAATGAAGGAGAGTGATAGCAACAGTGATCTTAACTTGTAGTGAAAACCAAAGCAATTTACTAATAACAGTTACAATAAATTGGTTATGCACTGCTTGATTGTCTCTATGGCTGCTTTCTAAAGAGTTTCAGAAAAACAAATAATACCCAACAAAGTAATTTGTGAATGGACATGCTCACCTCTTTGGAGACCTCTTCAGCCTCTTTTGAGGACCGGGCATAGTTTACCAGAACCTAAAAAGCAAGCAAGAGTCAAATCCCTGAGATTAGATCAACATGTAATCATATCAGAAAGAAGACACTTTTTATCTGGAGGCAGAGATGCATTAGCCTGTATTTAGGCTTGTGCAGTGCAGTTTTCCCATGTTTGGTTGCCCTCAGTGGCTCTTATGCAAGAATTGCATAGTGCTCAAAGCGAAAGCAGCTCCAATGCACCATTAGCTAATATGTCAGATTTGGTCAAATTAGGCAATACAGATTAGCACAAACCACACAAAAAATGAAATATTATCCCTCTCCTAACTCTACTAGAAACATGAGACCTATAGTAAAACATGGAGGTGACTACATGCAACACAATAAAGCAGCACAATTTTACTAAAATGCATCTTGCCTATGCAACACAACCAAACACCAAGACATTGCATATGCTTATGCTGGCTTGGGTTGTGCTGCATAAAGTCTAATGGAGTCTAAGGCTAATGCAAGCAAAAATCAAAGCCTAAGTTGCTAACCTTGCATCCCGCTTTTCCAAGGGTTAGAGCTACTGCCTTTCCAATCCCTCTAGAGGCACCTGTAACAACAACAACTGGAGCTTCCAGCATGGTAGCATCTTTTACAACTGCTTGTTCAACAGCGGCAACATGGGTTTGCACACCTGCAGACAGAAGTTTGCTTAGCACTGACTACAAAGAAACAATTAGGTCGTTCCAGCTTGCCATGACAGAAGTTCAAAGAGGATGCTACATTCTTTCTGACTCTTTCTGAAAGAAATAGTTCAACTATGTATTGGTAAAATCATGAATCTGTTAATGAAAAACAGTTTTATAGAGGTAGAACAAGTTTATAGAAACTCAAAAACAAATCTGCAAAAAAGAGAGTAAATTTTCAACTAAGGCAATAATAAAAACAATCAGCCGTTTTAATGTTTGGTGCAACTGGATCTTTTACTTCAAATTAACATGATGAACCTAGCTAGCATTTGCAGGCTCAACATAACATGCCATTACAGCATAGTGAAGTATATTAATTTGTGCTATGTGCTCGTTCAATTAATCAATACTGTCTTTGACTTGTTACATGTGATGAAATTCACTGCCCTGTATCCAGTAGTATGCAATTTCTTTCACAATTGAACCGGTAGACATACCCTAAAAGTGCACCTAAATATTCAGCTATCTAAATCCTACTCAGATCTCATTTCTCTAGTTCAAGTTGTCAACAGTGTTAAATTCAGATGCATATCTTACTGTCCAGCTAGATTCAACCTCACTGTCAATCTAATTTGGGGACAATAAAAGAACGAAAAAAATAAATGTAAGTTTCTGAATGAACAAAATTTGACTCAGTTCAATCAATATAAAAGAATCATGCATAGACACAATTTTCCAATTGGAGAAGCTAATAATAATCTACCTCCAAAAACTTAGTTATAGCATTTCACATATGTGATATATCACATTTCTTATGTCAAGTAGCACAAGATGTAACTTTTGTACATTTGTTAGAAAAAGGTCCTCCTATAAGCTCCAATAATATTCAATTCCAATTATAACTAACATCCATTAATTACACCTACAACAGTTGTCAATGTTGATAGAGATAATAAGCCAGTCGCCATCCTCTTAGTTCTCCCAACCACCAAACAATCCAAGATTTGCCATGACCACCACAAACATGTGCGGAGAAACCTAACATGCAAGCATAATATGATCCTTTTATTCGTTCGAATCCCAATGCATAGACATTGAACTAGTAGGTTCTGCTATGACCAGTGCAACACAGCTTACCAAACTTAGAACAGGTGCGGATGTTCCAGGTTCCAACATAACAAAAGGTAATCTGAGCCAAACTTTTCATGTTTAATTAACAAAATGTAAAACTAATAAAGAAATGGAAGCTACAAATTTCAAAAATAAAATGAACTGGTTAAGACTGTATACACACAACCTGACTAACTCCATCATGATGCTCCAGTTACCACTTAGTAACACAGCAAAACAGAAGTAATCCTGAACATGAGCTCGTTAATCCACAAAAGCAACCGGGCAAGCATTCCAGCTCACAAAACATGAGAAGCACATCATTTCGCTCGCCATGCCACGGTTCAGATCAGAAGCTAGATCTCGGAACTCTGCCCGCCCCCAACAAGACGACACTGAGCCGCAACACAGCAGCAACCTTAACGAGATCAGCTCACCCGAGAAGCCGCGGCCGGACCGCAGCGTGGGCGAGGAGCGGGCGGCGCCCCCACCGAACGTGACGAACCCCCTGCGGGCGGCGGCGGCGCGTGGGGCGGCCGGGGAGGAGACTGCAGCTGCGGTGGCGGCGGCGGCGGCGGCGGCCATGAGGGAGCGTCGGGACGCGACGGAGGCGGAGAGGAGGCGGGAAGCCAGAGGGAGCAGTGCGCTTTGGAGATGCAGGCGGAGTTTTTGTAGCCGTGGCGGCGCGCGGATGCGGAGGAGACTATTGGGGGGCTGCGGCTTTGGAAGCTCAGCGAGGCCGGGGCGGCGGGCGGAGCGCACGAGGCGAGGCGAGCAAGGGGAAGGCGACGGGGACGAAGGCGCGGGGCTCCGCACTTCCTTCGCCCAGTGGACCGAGCACGAGCAGGCCCACGGTCTGACTTGGATCATGTCGCGCGATTTTATTTTTTAGTTTTTTAGAATCCGGATTAGTTTTTTTAATTAGAAATTAGGTAAGCTCCCATTTGGTAGCTTTAAAATTCATACGTAATATTGGAACATAAACACAAACATGGGCTAAAATGAATGAAAATGCATTTTCTTCTCTGGTCCTAATGGATTTAAGCTTTCTCACTTTGAAACATTTAAGCAACAACGTGATGGATCTGTGGTTGATTACTTTAAAATGTTTAGAGATACTAAAAACGGATCTTTCATTGTTTTTATTGCTAAAAAGGATTTGGTTGATTTAGCTTTCAATTGTTTGCACGACGTAGCCACTGTCTTTCAATTGATGATACGCACGACGTAGGCACCTAGCCACTACCGCTAGGGCGATCGCCACCATCAAACTCTTCCCTTCGCCGTTGGACAGCCCCATCGCAAGCACCGAGAGACAGTAGTATATCCTTGGCCGAATGCCGGACGTTTATGAACGCTCTAGTCCTACCGCACCTGAGTTTTTGGCGGTCATACCAAATGTAATTTTATGTTCTATTTGGCTTTGTAAAAATTAATGTAACTTTTGACAAAAAAAAGATTATACTCTTATTTGTGGGTTATTTTCAAGGTAATTTATTGGACCAGTTTCTGGAACATCCTACAAAAGAAGAGCAATACAACACCTTTAAAGTGGGCCTGTCACGGCCGACGTACTCCAGACCCAGCCCCCGCGTCGCTCTCATTCCCAGGGGGGCGACTCGGGCGGCACCAGAGACCACCGCCACCGGTCCCGTCCTCACGCATCCTGAACCTGGCCGCCGCCGGAGTTCAACGTCGAGGGTCCGGCGTGGTGCAAGGAAGGCGGCGACTGGGTTTCCTCCCTCGCGCGCGATGGGGAGTTTGGTTGACGGCGTCGAGCGGTTGGGGCGGAGGTTGGAGGGCGGTGGTCGTCGGCAGGCGGCGCTGATCTGGCCTCGTTTTGGCCGGATCCGGTGCCCTGCTGCCCCAATCTGTCTGTCCTGGCTCGGGCCGTGTCGCTGGTGGTGCATGGGGACAGCCATGGCCGCTTGCTGGGCTGGTTTCGGCCGGCGACGGATGCTCGTCGTCGGGTAGCGGGTTGGGGGCTGCGCTGGCCGCCGATTCGAGCTCGTTGGAGACTGGTTCCGGCCTCCTTTGGCCCGGATCTCGTCCTCGACGGTGGTTGTTGGCCTCCTTGTGGTGGTTCTGGTGGTGTGGGGCTGGCTGCCCCCCCTTCCCGATGCTGTGGTGCTGCTGCAGGTTGCTGCGTGCCGCTGCCACTTGCTGTGGGTTGGGGGGTGTTCGGTGGTCGAGGAGCAGCTTTTCGGCGGCGCCATGGTGGTGCGGCCGGCTGTGCTGTTGGTAGGTTCGCGGTGCCATGGCGGTGCTGCGGATTGTACCAGGCATGGTGGTCGCTGCTCCTCTCCTGGCGTTGGGATCATCGGCAGGACGTCGCGGGGCTGCTGCCCTTTCAGGTGTGGGGGGCAGCGGAGGGGCTCCCTCCCCCGCTGCTTGTCCCTTGTCTCCTCTTCTTGGTGGTCGTCTCATGGCGGTGGCTGGGGATGTGTTGGCGTTGGGGAGCGGTCTTCGTCTATGCCGCCTCCTGCCCCGACTCCGCCGTCGTGGGGCGGTCGGCTTGTTGGTGACGGAGGCCACGGCGTCCGCGAGGGTGCTGATCCGGGGCTTTGCTCCAGTTCCGGCACTTTCATGGGGTGGTGGTGCCTGCGACGAGAGCTCGGCCGGTTGCGGTGGCCAGCGGCGGCTACGGTTTCGGCGAGCGGTTGGTGGAGGTTCGCGGTGGCGGAGGGCTGGTGATCGGCAGGGGACTTGGCAGGGTGCTGGCGCAGCTTTGCGGCTGCTCGCGTGGCCGGCGCGTCTACTCTGGTGAGACTTCTTCTAATGATTGGCAGCGACGTCTTGGTGGCTGGTGGGGACCCGAGTTCTTCTCTGAGTCGGTGCTGGGGTTGTTTTGGGCGAAGGCCTGGCGACGGCGACACACCTGTGGGTGCCGTTCCCCTGTTGAGGGTGTCGCGTCCTTAGCACATTCCATGGGTGAGAACCCAGTCCTGCCATGGACGGATGGCGGCGGCGCTTGGGCGTCGTAACCTTCTTGAAGGCGTCGTTGTGGAATTCGACTCGGCCGGGAGGTCTTTGGGCAGTGCTACTTCGTTGTCTCCGTCAACGTGTTCGCGGTTGGTGCCGGTGGTGGTTTAGGCTTAGTTTGTTTTAGTTGCTTAGTTTTTTAGGTTTTATTGCTTTCTGTTGAGTTGGCGTCAGTGGTGGCGCTCCTAGTGGTTTAAAGTGGACGCTCGTGTCGATGACCCAATCCGACCGAGCTCTAAGTGGTTTAGAGGCTTGGAGTCGATGTCCCAATCCGACTAAGTGTAGAGCTGAGTAGATTTGAGTTGGCGCTTTTGTGGCGCGAGTTGAGTTGTTTTTGGTACCTAGGTGTAACATTGGAGTAGTGTACCCTCCAAAATTGTACGTGTTTTTCGCCCAGTTTCCACTTCAAAAACTGGGTGGGGGGCACTTGTCTTCTTTTTTCTTTCTTCGTCTAATAGAAATCGCGACAAAACTTTTGCCGTCCTTTCGAAAAAATAGGCTTGTCACATACTGATAACTTTAGCCATGAAGATCTTCACCAAGCATAGGTGGTAATAACATTTAGTGCTTAGAGAGATGCTCGCTTGCTTGGTTTTGCTTTCTATAAGATTTTTGTAATTAGAATTAGAGCTTGAAGTTGTAATAAGAATTGGTTGTGTGCAAACCTCTTCCAGATTCCGGAATATAAATTCCTATTTTTTAAAAAATAAGTATCCATGTCGTATGGTTAATTGGTAAGTATCGTGTATTATATCCTGCTTTCTCCTACTACTTTGAATTTTTTTTTGCCACCGCATACAGGATGTGGTCAGCAACGTGTCCAACCTTTCCGTTACACTGTACTACCTAAAATTAGAAATATAGTTATAACTACAATAGGAAATCTCATTTATATATTTTTCATATGGCCTCTCAACTATAGTTGTTCCTACTCTATGCAAAGTTTTTTCAATAACATCTGACATTCCTGTGGTAATGCAAGCTAGGTATTCACCTAGTTCCTTATAACCGTGTGTTTGGATGAGGGATCACAGGGTTGGGTTGGATGCAAGCCTTGTTTTGGGAGCGGATCCGTCCCCATCCGGTGTTTGGTTGCATCTTTGATTCTAGGGACGGAGTGAACCCGTCTCGTGTTTGGTTGAAGGGATTAGAAATGCGGGATGGATGGTAGGATAACAGCGTTAGTGAGTGTAATTTTCATTACAGACCCTGAGTTTTACAGAAATTATACAAGGACGGTTCTGTAAAGCCTATGAGTCATGGCACTTTTGCATAAAGATCCGGAAAGTGAAACGAAATTACGTCCAACCCCCTTATCTTCTACCTCGCCTTGGCCACCTCCGCCACTGCGCTCTGCCGGCCGGGCGAGAGCCGCCGCCGCGCGAGCTCCGCCGTCGCGCGAGCTCTGCTGCCGCGCGAGCTCCGCCGCGGGCGCGGGCTCCACCGCCGCGCGCGCTCTTCCGCGGGCGCGGGCGAGAGCCGCCGCGCCCGCGAAGCTCGCCGCGGCGAGAGCCGCCGCGCGCGGGCTCCGCCGCCCGCCGCGCGCTGCCGCGGGCGCGGCGACGCCGCTGGCGTGGGCGAGAGCCGCCGCGCGAGCTCGGCCGGCGGCCGGCGAGCCGCCGTCGGCGTGGCTCCGCAGCCGCGCGGAAGCTCGCGCCGGCCGGCCGCGCGTCGCTGCGGCGCGGGCTCGAGCCGCCGCCGCGCGAACTCCTCACGCCGCGGACTGACGCCATTCGGGACTCACGCCTGGGACCCACTCATCCCGGCCGGAGCGGCTCCGTCCGCCAGATTTTGGCGGACGGAGCCAACCCGCATAAACGTGGAATATTCCCTTGGGGTCCAACCCGTCCCTCCTCCAACCCCCAACCAAACAGCCAAAAAATGGGTCCAACCCGTCCAGGTTGGACCCGTCCCTCCAACCAAACACACGTTAAGAGGACCACCATATTTTTTCCTACCTACCGGTCTCCTTGCTAGTTGCATTTATTTTTTTAAAAAACACATGAAGCTTATATTTCAACCATGAGCATGATTACAATCATAGTACAAAGCTATCGACGTATAGGTCGAAACACCTTTAAACATAAAATAAGAAGAAAACTCTCTTTTGCTAAATTGCCCTAAAGCATGAGCCACTCCATTAGCATTCATGTGACATAGCTAAAAGATTAATACAAAATACCTATCAGCGGAATTATATATTAGCTTGTTCACAAACTAAACCGGCCAATGAAAATGTTTTAGGCTTTCATCAACTAACAATCAATATGCTATTGCAAAAGCCCAATTTACCAAGATATCCGGCAGGCCAAATTATATCGTGAACAAGATGGTTTTGCACTATAAAAACTAGCCTAGCCCCGTTCGAGGAAGAATTCCAGATGGAATTGTCATTCAGTTTCTATAAGTTTTCATTAATCAAAATAATTCTTGGTGTCATTTTTGCCTAAAATGAATGAGCCCCTAGGCCAGTTTCGGAAACAACCTTAGCCAACCTTAGGCCTGTTTTTCCAGGGAATACCAACCAAAGTGCACAACGAGAGAAGAATTGGATCTATTCAAGTTGTATTTCTTTGTTTGTGGCTTATATATTCTCAATACTCTCTATTTTAGCAAAGTTATAAAATGAGTCTCTCAAGTTAATAATTTTTTTTGAGATTACACATTACAACGCAGAAGATCACAATATGTACGCACACTCACCCCTATGAACACACGTACGCAAATCCTACCCCTACCCCTATGAGCACCTTCGAAAGACTGAGCACCCGGCAGATCTAGAGATTCTTGAAGTCACCACTGGCGCCTCGTCGTCGACGGGAACGTCGCTTACCACTTAATGCATAACGCCGGTAAATTCTTGGGAAAATCTCAGGAAAAGGTGCGAGCACCAGAATTTGAACCCTGGTGGGTAGCGTCCCATTAAACCGTCTTACCATTGGACTACAAGCCAATTCGCCTCAAGTTAATAAATTGATAGTGCATTGAATAAGTAATCCAAATACTTAATGCACTCATTTAGGTTGAGCTCATCAAATACCTCTTGCCATGTGCAGTAACCTTTTTTTCATGTGAGTGAGCTTGTAGCCTGGGAAAAGGATGCTCTGTTTCAAGTGTGGCACAAATATTTGATTATCGAGTTGATACTTGAGACCTACTATAGGATATGTGCACATTCATAATTTTGGGAGCAACTCATGAATGGTTGTCACACTTAAGTTTTATCTATGGATTCAAGTATCATGTATATAGCCATGTGAGTAATTTTTGGCGCCGCTTAATTTAAATAATATTATTATTGCCACGACTTAGATATATAGAGTAAACTCCTCCTAAGTTCTTAATTGAATAATATGCTATATGAGAAATTCAAATACCTAGAGCACTCCTCAAGGGGGAACTCAGTCTATGGCTCGTGTTGTGAGACTAATAACTTTTAAGTGATTTGTGTAGCCTCATTAAATAAGAATGCATTTCTCAAACAGAGTGTGATATTTGACATATGAAGTTCATCAATTCTTTTTTTTTTGAACTGCATGAAGTTCATCAATTCAATACTGTCTAATGTATTCTCTCCTACGTTAATTTGGATTGATTTATAACTATGTTTAGTCACCAAAATATGACTTAAATACACCCATGACTTAAATGACTAATTATGCAAATTTAAGCTTTCATTTTACTCGAAAGGTGTTTCTTAGGCCTTATTTGATCCATAGGACTAATAACAAGTTAACTATTTTTTAGTTCTTAAGGACTAGTTGTTAAAAAAAGAGTATCCCTCTCCGTTTAAAATAGTAAATCACTTTGATTTTTTTTAATCTAAGTCACTTTGACTTTTTGGTACATAAGTTTGGCTATGTATCTACACATCCGTTAGAGCATCCCCAACAGCTTTGTATATTTTGTGGGAGTTTGCCAAGTCCCAATTAAATATGGCAAAAATAAAAAAAAAAGACAATCTCCAATGGTTTGATATTATTCACTTGGCAAAAAAAAAAAAAAAAAAGGAAATTGCGATGGAGGGAGGCACGAAGCATGCGCGGGGGAAGGAATTCTCGCGAGCGAGCAATGCCAAGCCTGAGCTGGCTTGGCATATATGGGAGCCATTCCTAGGTTTTTGCCAAGTTAACCAAATGCTAATCCTATTTGCCAAACCGTTAGATAAGTGTTTTTTAGACTTTTTGCAAATACATGAATGCAAAGCCTATTTGCCAAACGGTTGGGGATGCTCTTACATCTAAATAGATAGCAAAATCAATGTAAAAAGTCAAAACAACTTAGAATTAGAATAAAGAGAGTTAGAGCAAGTATAATAGCAGTTATAAGCCAACTTGAATGGTAACGTGGAGGAGAAAAGGGAGGAGAGAGAGGAGAAGCAAGAGGAGAAAAGGGACAAGAAAGAGAAGAAGCGGACTGTAAACTTACAACCGGCTTGGATATAGGAACAAAAAAACTATGTGAGGGAGAGAAGTGTGCCATCCACTTATAGCCATAGTCTTGCTCTTACCGTACGTACTGTTCGTCGAACAAAGATCTCAATAAGTCCTTACTAAGGCCAATCTCAGTGGGGAGTTTTATAGCGTTGTTTCCAAGACTGCTATGTCATGTGAAATAAAATGACACTCGGATGAAACTCTCACTTTCAATGTAAAGTTTCATTCTAGAGTTTCATAGGGATTTAACTTCATGACTCATAGAGAGTTGATAATCGTGCCAAGAGAGTTTCATCTCCATGACACTCATTTCTTCTCTCTCTTCTTAAATACAATGTCATATCATCAAAAATGCTGATGTGGCAAGCTATTTAATGCAAATAAAACTCGCTTGAAACTCCCACTGAGACTGGCCTAAGGGCAGTCCCAATGGCAATTAATGAGTAGTTTCTATCTCTCTTAATTATAAGGACAACTCAGCAATTTGCTGATGTGGCGAGTGAGTTAATGAAGGAAGAGAACACAAAATGAAGAAATCGTTTCTTCATCAGGAAACGAAGTCTACGCTCGAACCAATGCACCAAGAAACGAGCGAAACAGCATTGGGGAGAAACCACCGGTTTCCATCGCGCTCTTGTTGATCCCGTGCGCAAGCCGCCGCTGCTCCCCGCAGATTGCGGTCGCTGCAGCGCAGGCCCTCGGCGATGGCCGCATGCCAATTCACCCGTAGGCCGCCGCGCTCGCGGACGCACGCTGTGCCGCCATGTCCGCCGCACTCGGTCCCGCCGAGCCGGTCCTGCTCGGCTCCGCCTCCGCTGCTGCGTGTGCCGTATCTGCTAGTGAGTGAAGGTCGCGTCAGCGACGCCGCCGCGGGACGCCGCCGCTCGCGCAGGTCGCGCCGCCGCGCCGGACACGCTCGCCCACACAGGCCGCGCCGCTGCGTCCGCCGTGTCTGCTAGCGAAGGCCGCGTCCGCGACGCCGCTGCTCGCGCAGGCCGCGCCGGACTCGCTCACCCACGCAGACCGCGCCGGACACGCTCTTCCTTCCGGATCCTGTGAGCCACCGCTGCCTAGCCAGCTCCCCCAGCGCGCTCTTCTCCGCCCGCCCTTGCGGTTCGGGCGCTCGTTGCTACCGCGCGAGCACGCGCTGCTCCGGTGCCCTCCGTCATTCGCTGCTCCCACACGCGCTGTCCCGCTGCCCTCCGGCGCCTGCGCGGGTGCTATGCATGCAAGCCAAGCCAGAGCGGTGGAGAGGTATTTCATGGTCAATCTTTATCTGAATCATCTGAATGAGCTGGGCATGCAAGCCGGCTCTTTGGCCACCCGTTCAGCACTGAAGACATGTCGTTCAGCAACGAAGACATGTGCTAGCATGTTATTACTGTAACGTGAAGACAAAAGAGTATATTAGTTTTTGGTCTTGACCACAAAAATAGTTGCCACACTTGATCGAGTTGTTTTTGGTGCTGCATTTAAGTTACTCTTTGCATTTACACTCTTATAGAAACTATATGATTGGAAAGGAGTGGTTTCTTGGTGCGAAATCCTATATTATTGAAACTGTTTGGTTTCTTCCATCGGGACTGCCCTAAACAAATTACTCCCTTCGTCAGAGAGAGCTTTCAAGAAATCAAACAAATATTAAAACTAGCCATTATTAGATGCATTAATTAAATGCAAACAATAATAACAAACTGTCTGCACATTGTATATTTTACATAAACCATCATTTTATAGTACGTAGGTCGATAGCAACAGGTAATTTCAACATATATGGTATATAATATGTGACGTATGCATATTATTCTTCTTCTGGTTGACCTATCCGGCCCTCGGTGGTTCAGCAACACAAGATCGTAACCTTGGAGTGAGAATGAGCTTCTCTTTTCGGTGCACAGTTAATCCAAACACCTCGGTCATGTCAATCCCATTCGCTTCTCCCGTCATCTCCCAATCAAAATGGCACACGAGATTTGCCAGCATGATTTCAACGTTGGCCAGGGCGAAATTCATGCCAGGACACATCCTTCGACCCGAACCAAATGGCAGAAACTGAAAGTCAATCCCTCTAAAATCAACACCGGCTTCTGTGGCCCCCTTGTTGATGAACCTCTCCGGCATGAATTTCTCAGCATCATCCCATAACCTCGGGTCGCGGCCGATTGCCCAGACGTTGACAAACACGGTGGTGCCAGCAGGAACCACGTAGCCATCGATGGTGCACTCCTCTAGGACGTGTTTGGTTCCCTTCTCTGCGTAGCCAGGCTCGTATGAGCCAGCCAGGCCCAGTTTGCCCAGGCTGAGCTCATGCAACAGGCTGTTGTTTGGTTGCCTGTTTCTCTGGAGCCTGGTTCAGTTGAGATGGTGTTTGGTTGCATCCAATTGACCCAGATTTGAAATTAGATAGAACAGGCATTGTGTTTGGTTGGCTGCATAGAGAGAGTTCCAGTTACCTCATGCATGAGGGGGTAACAATACCACATGCACTTCAAATGGCTCTACAGCAACTTCCAAACTAGATAACCTAGCACTAGAGCCATAACTAGGATTATTACAATTTTAACCACAACATGGAACTGATCTACTGCATGTGGCTCGAGCAGAGGGTGATGAAGTGGCTGAAGCATTGGTGGATTAACATGTTCCAAAGCTTGTTCATTCCCTTGTTCTCCAGGTCCATAGAAAGCATGAAGAGCTTCGGCTCTTGTGTTGTATTTCTTGCAACAGTTTCCAGGGAATCGATGGACCTGAGCATGAGCTCTGTCCCAGGTCTCATACACACCTGGTTGCCTCCCCACAAAGACAACATACCAAGCCATTGCTGCAAAACAAAATTCAAAGTGTATGTACCAAAATCATTTGCAAGAGACATGTGCTCAGCATTGAAAATAACATCATTGGCAACAAGGCATGTGCTCAGCATGAAAAACAACATCATTGGCAAGAGGCATGTGCTCAGCATACAGAAAATATCATCACAGGCATAAGGCATAGCTCAGAATCGACAAATAACATCATTGGCATAGGCAAATGTTCAAATCATCGGCACATGCATAAGTTCACATCAAGGCCGACCCAACCACACACAAATGCATCATCTATGGTTGATCATCTAAGGATGCAGGAGATCTATACTCACTAACTATATGTTAGTGTAAGTAAAGTAAGCAGAGTTAGGTCATCTGCACAAAAGAAGGGTTAACCCACTGCACAACAAGATCCATCCACCAGGTAGAGGAAGTTATGCACAAAAAAAACCTCCACTGCACAAGCAGGAGCATCCACCATGAGAGGGGTAGGTAGGCACTGCACTAGGCTGAAAAGGTGACCACCAGTCCAAGGCAGATAGCTCACAAAAGAAGGATCAACCACCAGCTGACATGAAACTCAGATGTAGTAGTGTTTGGCCAAGTAAGTCCTCAGCCACAACACATGATGATCATCATTCATGCCGACAAAAGCAGAACCCAGGGCCTTGTTGTCCAGCAGGTGCCCATAAGCAGACATCAAGGCCTCCTCAGTGAATCCTGGGACAAACATCACAGCATCATAGAGACCTGGGTGGGAATCATGAACCTTGGTTTCACGAATAGCACTTGCCACATCCTTTACAGCCTCTGCCATACCAGAAAACAAACCTATATCCTCCTCTGACAGCAAGGATCTCTTTCTCTTGGAACCAGCCCCTCCTTCATTCTTTCCCTCAGTTGTATCAGTTGGCTGACCATTCTTGAGCTCATCAGATCCACCAGTCATCATTGAGCTTTCAGCAAAGTCTGAAGGTGAACCAAGTGGCTCATTTGACCCCATGGCAAACTTCCCAGTTGCCTGGCCATTGGCAAAGATGATCATCATCTCCTTATAGAAAAGGATGGGCTTGTTCGGTGCTCGGCATCCTTGGGGTGTGCCTCGAAATCAAAGGAACAAGATAGTTAGAATAATAAAATAGATTAATGAATGGATAACAATATGGAAACCATGCTGACAATGTAGTGCTCACCTTGGTATGTCCATTGTAGTGCTCCTCCTCTAGCCTAATCACTGAGTGCTCCTCATCCCATAAAGCTCCACTAAGCTCCCTCAGTTTGGTCACCTTCACATACCTCTGTCTCCACTTCCTAAGGTGATTGTACACCTGGACACCAGTAACCTCATTCCCACAAAAGTCAGCCAAAGCCTTGGCAACCTGATTGAGGTGGCATTCCTTGAACCCCTTGTCAGTTCTCACACCACTTGAGATCAGCTTGCACAGCTGCCTCAGCATGAACCCAGACATAGCATGAGTCCACCTAAGCATTCCCCTCTGCTGTGCAGCCACACCTGCAGCAGCTCCAGCAGCAGCCCCAACTCCATCAGCAGCAGCAGCACTAGCCCCAACACCAGCCCCAACACCACCTCTCCCAGCCCCAGCAGCACCACCAGCAGCAGCCCCAGCTCCAACACCAGCAGCCCCCAGAATTGCACCAAAAGAAGGTGCAACACCAGGTCCAGGGAACACAAGTTCATCAGCCATGTACTCTTCAGCCATTTCCTAAAGTGCATTTGTGCCATACCCCACTCAGATAGATGCTCAATGAGCGTAACAGCATGCCTCATGCCTCAGAATGAAATGTAAGATAAAAACAGCATCATAGCACATGCCTCATGCCTCAGAATAAAATGTAAGATAAAAACAGCATCATAGCACATGCCTCAAGCCTCAGAATGAAATAATGTGTAAAATTTGCATGGACAATTGTTCAGATTTACTTAGCAGTGATCATCATCGACTAGGACATATGGTAAGAGTAAAATTTGCATTCATCATCGACTATGAAACCAACTCAGAATTAAATTTGCCATCATCACAGAAACAACCACAATCGTCATCACAGAGCACAGGAATAAGGGGATTGGAGGAGGGGGTGGCAAGTATCTTATACCGATGCAGAACTTGCAGGACCCAAAGCAAAATCACAGCAAGAGACAAGCGAAAGCAGATCTGCAAGCCTGAAAATAAAACAAACAAAGTTTGCACAAAGATGTCATGATTAGTGCATGAGTATGTCGGAATCAAAGAAACAAAAATAAAGCACGGTTTTGCATACCTCAAGAACAGCCAAGAGGACAGATCCGGTGTGCCTGCATCAAGAACAACTAAGAACACATGACCTAGGGTTTCGGATTCGGGATGAACAGGGGAAAATAAAAGGGGAAAATCACTTGCCTTGCGTGCTCAGATCCACAGCAGCTGCAACACAACAACAACAAAGAAGATTGGATGAGAGAGGTGCATCAAAGAAGACTGGATCGAGAACAGAGAAGGGGAAAAGGCGGCGGAGCACCTACCGGCGGCGGCGGCGGAGAGCAGCAAGTGAAGAAACGGAGGAGGTGCCGGGGGAGGGTATATATAGCGCGGTGATTGGCGGGAAAGGGGAGGTAACCCTAGCGAGTTCGCGCCATCTCTCCGCGGCCGAAATCCGCGCGCGCGCGCGCTCGCAGCTGCATCGCGGGAGCCTGGCTGCGGAGGAACGCCGGATTCGGCCGTTTCCCGAGAGCCTGGCTGAGAGGGGGAGAGTGCATGCCGAGGGCCTGGCCCGGGTGGGGGGAACGGGAACCAAACACCAGCTCGCTGCATCCCGGGAGCCTGGTTCCGTTATATGCAGGGAACCAAACACGTCCCTAGTGACTGATGTGGGAGGAGGAGCGGCGATGGCGGGTGCAGACGGAGCGTTTCTTTGATGACTGCTTTTAGATATGGCATTCCGGTGATATACTCTTCGGTGATGACTTCTTGGCCCGTAGGCATGCTACTTCTCACCTCCGCCCGTAGCCTTGCCATAACATCTTGGTGCAGCATCAGCTCAGCCATGGTGAATTCTAGTACCAAGTACGCCGTGTCTGTGCCCGCTGCAAACATATCCTGTACGTTGTTCATAGATATGAAGGTTAGAAATAATAAACTAGCTAGTAACTAATAAGAACAATTAAAGTGGCTACATATATACATATGAGCAGTTGGATGATGATGATCGATCCAATGTTCAAGAAGTTGACCGAGAAGTAACGTAACGGATAGAAGATGGTAATGAACTCACAGCCAAGATTCCTTTGATGCCGTCTCTAGTGAGCCTGTACTGTACTCCTCTTGCACGGATAGCAACACATGGGTAAAATCACTCTCATGGCCTGCCGGTGCACCTGCCCCTGCCGCCGCCACGCTCGCGTGCTGGTCGATCACCTTATCAAGGACCTGATCCCACCGGTCCCTGAGTGTCTCAGCCTTGCGGCGCCCCGGCCACATATGAGCACGCCACCAGCCACCTTGGCCAGTCCAGGATAGAAGTTCTCCAGGTTAAAGCCCCCAAGGACGGCTACGCCCGCGTCTATCACCTCCTTGAACACCTTGTCCAGGCCGTCCATCCTGAACGTCCGCCCCACCACGGCGCGGCTCACCATGTCCGTCGTGAACGAGGTCAGGAGCTCGCTCAAGTCCACGGCGTCGCCTGCCGTGGCTGCACGGTGGATCTTGTCGACAACCATTCCCACCTGTATGCAGGCATGCATACGTCATATATACGTGTTGTAGATATGAACAAAGCTGCATGTATATAATTACCTCCTCCTCGCGGGCGGTGCGGTAGGACTGCACCTTCTTGGCGTTGAGCAGGTGAGTGGTGACCAGCTTCTTGGCCTGCCGCCACCCCTCGCCGTAGGGGGCGAACCCGACGTCCGAGGGCCTGTACCCGAGGATGTCGCCGAAGATGGAGCGGGGCCTCGACGCCAGAGACTGGTCGTGCGTGCGCAGCACCGCCTGTGCAGCGCGCGGGGACGACGCCACGAGCGTCGGGACCGTGCCGAGGCGGAGCAGCATGAGGTCCTCACCGTGCCGGGCGGCGAGGCCCAGCATAGAGACATGCGGGTGCGCGCCGACGAGATGAAGGTGCCCGATCAGCGGCAGGGCTGGAGGTGACGGAGGCAGTTTCTTTCCTTGCTTGTTATTAATCGTTGCTGCACCGTAGAGAAGTAGCGTAGCAGGACGAAGAGTAGGAGGGCAGGGACCAGGAGTGGGAAAACTGCTTTCGCCGACGGTGAATTAGCAGCGAGATGATCAATAACCTTTTTTGCTTGATGTGCCATGGCCACTTGAGGAAGCTCAAAAGTACTTTTAATTTCGAGGTGTGGTAAGTAACTGAGATGCCGTCCTTGGGATCGATGATCTTATATAGAGGCCGTCCTATGCATTTAGTTTTTGCATATACGAATAATTGGCCAAATTGGACGGAAGATGACCAAAAGTGAGAGGCAAAGAGATCCACATGCATTTTGAATAATACGGAGAATTGACCATTTTTTTCCTTACAAGTGACAAGTCATAAGTCCATGCATACAATATGCTAAAAAAAAGTCCATGCATACAATCATATACGGCCTTTTCTTTATTATTACGGAGAAAATACTTCCGCTCTTGGCTGCAAGACCAAAGGCTAACAAAAAGTCCCTCAATTAAGCGTGCCAGTAAATTCGTCGTTGTACCTGTTTTGTCGCTCTTGCATGCCAACATGTGATGGATCTGACCATGCAAAATCGATGTGTCACCGTTATTGTTGTCATAGTCACGTTTGATGGATCTGACCATGCAAAATCGATGTGTCACCGTTATTGTTCTAGTTTTGTCATAGTCAAACTATCTCAAACCTTACAAAGTCTCTGTATAAAACTATCAAAATTTAATGATACCAGAAAGTACAATTAGATCAATCATGAAATATACTTTTGAAATAAGGACAGGTTTTTCATACTCATATGAGTATGGAAATAATATATATCTATCTATTCTTATAATTGTCGATAGTGCCGGCCCTATGGGGAGGGCAGCAAGGGCAACGAGGGCCCGAAGGATTGGGGGCCCGGACCCATGCATGTATAGACCCCATGCCTTTAGGCTTTAGCTAATTACGTTACGTGGTGGCCCATCAAGAATCAGGAGAACGATACGACATTTGTTCAACTCCCGTGCTCGTCCATCATTCCAGCCGCCAACGCCCGTACACGTCGCTGCATCTTCTATTCTTCTTCACAATCGCGACCTACTCGGCTACTCCTACTTCATCCAGAGGACGGCGCTGCCCCGCTGGCAGGGACCAGCAGTCCACGATCGACGGGACGACATCGGCATCTGATCTTGATTTTGGTATACATGGTTATTGATTTTACCCTTTTGCGAATCGTGATTTTGAATCAGTTCATGTCCAACCTCCAAATTGTCTAGGCCCTTGGGTTTTTTTTTTCTGTTCACTTTTTAGCTAGTACTTTGTACTTATAAAGTCATTGTTTCTCTTCTAATTTAGGTGAGATACTAGAATTTTAGAATGTTACATAAGAAACATTTATCCAGGGCTGCGAAAAGAAAACAAAAAAGACAGGAAGAATAGTTTGTGAAATCACAAGAAGGTGTTTTAGATATGTTATTAAATTAAATATATATCACTGGTTTTTTTCGTTTTGTAACAAAAAAATAGCGATTATATATATATTATAAGATTTAGATATAATTATATATATAGAGGGGCCGTCACGATGAGTTCACCAAGGGCCTTCGAAATCCTTGGGCCGGCACTGGTCGATACTTTTTCTTTATAATTTTTATCAAACAAGACTATTCTACGACGGAGTAGCATAACACATGATCCGACGAGAGATTAGGTGACAAACATTACTAGTAAAACTAGGCTTCCATCAATTTCAACATATTGAGTTACTCCTAAATTTTTTCCCAAAAGACAAACAATAAAAAAAATATCTTGAAGCTTGGTATCGAAGAGTTTAGTTAAGGAACACGTTTTTTTTTTTGCCCTTAAGGGCACATGCCCTTTTGTCCCACACCGTTGGATTCGCATCGAGAAGTGTACGTGCACACATCTCAGAATAGATTCGGATTGAGATGTGTATGTGCACGCTTCTCATGCGAATCCAATGGTGTGGTTGCCAGGCACATGCCCTCGAGGACAGATTTTACTTTTACTTTAGTTAAGGCCTAAGACAACCCGCAGCGGCGAACTCAAAAGCAAACCGTAAACGCTTTTGCGTTACTCCGTCGCTGCAGCGGAAGACGCAAAAGGTTACGCAATGGTTGCGGTCGGGCGTTCATCCGTCACTTTTGCATGATGTACGGACTGAATGGCAAGGATGCCACAGGGCCCGCAGCCGCTCGCAGGAGAGAGAAGCACCGGAGGAGAGAGAGCAAGGCAGGGAGGAGGAGAGAGCAGGGTCCCGCCATGGACGCCGGCGCCGGCGCGGTGGTCCACCGGGGGAGGCGGCGGCGGCGAGAAGGCGGCGGTCGTGGACAGCGGTCGAGGCCGGCGAAGTCGCCTCTGGCCGCCGCGTCCGTGAGGAGAAGAGGAGCGGCCACGGCTGCGGAGCGAGTGTAGGATTGTAGTACTACTCCTGAGGAGCGAGTGGATCCGCGTGCCGCCGTTGACAGGGAAGGGCGTGGCGGCCGGCAAGCGCGGGAGAACGCGGCAGGCCGGTGGCGTGCAGCTTGCTTGCGGATGTCACGCTCCTCCACGGCTGCCAAGCTCACCCCTCAACCATGGCGGGCCGCTGGGACAGGCACGAGCAAGAGCTCCGCCGCAGGCTCCGCCGGCCACGAGGGTGGACCGCGAACGGGAGCTCCGGCGCAGGGGCAAGCGGGAGCTCCGCCGCGAGCTGCTCGGCGGGCATGCAAGGGAGGAGCACGAGCGGTGGAGGGCGACGGGAGCTCCGCGGCGGCGCATGCGAGGGAGCCACGAGCGGTGGGGAATAGATAGAGGAGAGAGAAGAGGGAGGAGAGAGGGGCCGGGTGGGAGGAAGGACCGAGGTGGAGAAAAAAGGAAATAAATGTATGTGGGTCCCAGTTTTTTGCTACAAAGTAAGATATAGAGATCGAATGAGTGCGGGAGAAATTGATATAGAGTAAAGAATCTCATTTGACCGGGACGGAATATTCCTTTAGAGGGATGAATATAGAGTGTGATGAGTGCGGATAGTCTAAGGCCATCTTTGGCCATGGTCGCTTCTCCTCCCTCGGTATTGCTACACTAGTAGAAAATTGTTTTTTATAGCGATTTTTTTCTAAAAGAATGCGACTCAATTTCTAGCTGCCTCTACAAGACAGTCTCTAGAAATTGATTTTTAGAGATGTTTGGAAATCTAACAACCTTTAAAATAGAAGCCACACAATAAAATTTGATTTTTTTCTTAAAGAAAATCTCGGATAGATAAACTACCTAAACAAAAGTTGTAGTCTCGAAAGGTTATACAACTTTCTAGTTGAAAACACTTTCATTTGAAATCATATACATAAGAAAAAGTTATGTTTCAATTTCTCATATTTACAATTCAAAAGTTTTCAAACGATCTTGGATGGAGAAATAATAAAAAAAGTATTGCAATTCTAAAATTTCCAAATGACCTTAGGCGTCGAAATAATAACTAAAATGAAAGTTATAGACCCCAAAAATTATACAACTTTGTAGCTGACAATAATTTTATTTTAAATTCATTTAGGGTTCAAATACTTATTTTAAAAATAAAATGAGTAGCACCAATATTGATATGGACATAATTGACTTGTTGGTGGTTAGGGAAGATATGTCCGCGTGCATGAAAAGTCATGAGACTTTTGGGACAAGTGTGGCTGACCGTTAGGGTCTCCCAGTTTTTTTTTTTTTTTTTTTTTTTTTTTGCTATTTTTTAGATCTGAATTTATGATTTTGACAACTATTTGTAGAGACCAATGAAGAAAAACCTACATATTAGTTTTTAGAGGCGATTTACAAAGCTCATTTCCAGCCACCTCTATATTACAAACACTAGTAGAGAACGGACTTTCGAATCTAGGATTTAGTCCCGGCCATTTTTTGGCCCGGGGTAAAAGGATGCGTTAGTCCCGGTTGGTGACCCCAACCGGGATTAAATCCCCCTCCAACGGCTCCTGACCGGCCTGCACCACCAGGGGCAGGTGGGAGATCAGGTGGGGACTTTTAGTCCCGGTTGGTGAGCTTTATCCCGGTTGGTAACTTCAACCGAGACTAAAGCTTTGCCATATAATCCCGGTTGTGATAACAAACCAGGATAAAAATGGCCGCTATAAATAGCCAGGTTCTCTGGCACCGACACAGACTCATTTGGATGTGTTCATCGCTGTGTTCTTGCCCGGGGGAGTTCTTCACCGCCGTCGACCATCTCTTCTTCAAAAAGGTTATCCTCTTCATCGTCAAATCTTTCAATGATAACTTTAGAATCATAGGGATATGTGATTTTGTAGCTTTGGATTAAAAATGGTGGATTTATAGGCATGAAATTTATATAGGAATCTTTCTCTAAATATATTGATGCTATATATATTTATTTTTAATATGTATTAGAAATAAATATATATATATAATCAATATATTTATAATAATGGTGGATTTAGTGGATCTTTACACCATTTCTCTCAAGTTATTTGTATTAGAAGTATTTTTCAAGTTTTTGCATAGGTATGATGAATTGCGATGAACTACCTTCCGCTCCAATATGGATCTGTTGTTTCCTTGCATCGATAAAAACAGGCTCTTTGTGGGACAAAGCCATTCACATACAGATTGTGGTGTGTTTAGTTAGTGATGATGCTCACAACTGGTACTAGAAGAGTGTTTTTGAAGTTCTATGCTACTCCAGATCTTGCAGTAGTTGGGCAAGCGGTTAATGCAATGAGATTGTTACCTGAACTTCCCAATAGGTGAAATGATCCCTCCTATTCAGTAAAGTTTGTTGCATAGGCTGCTACGGACTTAGTCATTGTTGGTAGATCTTACGCAGTCACCAGAAATAGATAAATATTCTAGTTCCCCGGCAATGGCGTCAGAAATGCCAGTTGACACTTCTTAGCGCACACCGACTAGAGTAAGGATAAATACGACTGGCATCTGGTAGCTATGCCTACCGCAAACCCGAACTACTACCAGAGAGAGGGTGTCACAATTTCTCCTCCGGCAACAGCATAAGAATGCTAAGCAAAGCTAGATTCTAGTGACGACGTTGGACCGACCAAGGGTAACTCTGCAAGCGCACAGGTACCGCTGTAGCACTTCAACCGGGTGAGTATTTCGGTGTCAAATTTGTAGTTCGCTCACAGGAAGCGGATTAAGACTCTCTAGCAAATGGGTGATGGATATCCGTGGTGGTTCTACCCAATCTAAGCTATCGGCGTTGATAAAAGGGTAGGTGTTGATAAAGGATATGAGTGATAGACTAAAGGTAACTAGTAGGTAGCTAGCTAGGTGGGAGGACAACGAGTGAGTATGGACTGCTATGTATCTAACTACACTTCTGTGTTCTAATCCTACTAATGTAACGACTTAACTAAACTAATGCCTAGACAATCTGTGTGATAGGGGAAGTCGACTGACAAGCAGGAGGGTTCATCTCCTGCTCCAGCGGACCTTTGGCTTATGGTCGCCCTACAGACCTAACCCTGACGCAAATAGAACCTAAAGGAGACGGAGTCCTGTCACGATTCGCCGTTCTCGCTAATATACGTCGGAAAGTGAATGGATATACCAATCAGCGATAGGTGACATCCACTATTAAGCACTAGCCTAAGCACCTCGATCAATCTAGTCTTAAGACTCCGCCTACCATGTAAGTAACCTCGGCCCCAGTTGGTAGTGAAACACACACAAAGGATCTAGACACTAACTAGCTAAGACTCTACACTAAAGGACTAAGACACAACACTACTACACTAGTATAGCAGTGCACTAAGTAAATACTTAAAGTACTCAAAGTAAAGACTTAATAAAGTAAAGCAAGACTATATTAATATAAAGAAAGTATTAAAAGAGTAAAGGTACAAGAGCTATACCAGATTCTCCAGAAGACGACTCCGGAGACCCGAGCCGCTCGACTCGACTCTAACTCCCCACTCTAGACTAGACTACACTACTCTTGATCTCCCAAGAGAGCTTGAGCTTGAGAACACTATTGTGGACTACTTGGAGACACTTTAGAATGAAGGACTAGGGGGGTATTTATAGTGGAGGTGGAGTAGGGGTTACTCCACCGCCACGTTAGTGATCCGTGTGCTCTTCGCCATGCTCCGTTGGATCAAACCGACCTTCCCACCGACTTGAATGGACGACTCTCGGTGTAGGACACGTGGAAGTCATGCAGGAAGTCGGTGGAGTCAAACCGACCTTGGATGGGCCCACCTGCTGGTCGGCCGACCAGTGGTTGGCTGACATGTGGGTCCCACGCCCTTCTAGAAGGTCCGGTGGGCTGGGGAGCGGTGCCAAGGTGTCGAGGCCACCTAGGCCAGTCGGCCGACCTAGACCGGGGTCCCGGCCCACCGGCGACTCCGGGTGTCTTTGTCCGGCTTGTCACATGCGATCTTGTCCGAAGTTGGGTTCACTTGATATCTTGCTTGCTTCTATGTGGATCCTTGGTCCAATGTACCAATTGATTGGAATGTTGAGTTGTGGTACATTTGGATCCGGGATCGGGTCTTCATGTAGCATGTCAAGGACCCGCTTGGTGGTTAGATCCTGGTGAGACCCGAGAATCGGGTCGGTAGACTCCGGGTTTCGGTCTCCACGGGGCCTATTTCGGCTTTCCGCATTTCACAAGCTAAGAGTACAAGTGGAACTTTATTAGTGATAAATATGCTCATGTGATGCTTATCTTCCCTTCATCGAGGACTGTTGACAGGTTTCTGGGTGTACCAAAACTGGTCTTTATTCCCGTCAACAGTCATGTAGTAAGCCATGAACATTCTCGTTGCTTGCTCGACTGCGCATCGTCTTGGAATAGACATAGTTTGTATCCTCCACCTCTAACTTTCTTTGGCATCTGTTTGATGTTTCTTGATACTAGAAGAGTGTTTTTGATGTGGTTACTTATAAATATGTTTGTATACTTTGATTAAGGTCTTTGTTACCTTATATGTAATTTTCTTTTAATGTGTTTGTACACTTTGATGGTGGGCTTTGTAATTTTTATAACCGACGGTGATATTGTCTTACCTTTATAATGGATGGTGGACGTTCTCCACTCCTCTGCCGGAAGTCATAGGGGACTTCGGGCACGTAAGCCGTCTTACTGAGAACTTGTACAATCGTTTTCCCACTATAGTAAGCAACCCTATATGTTTCAATAAAATAATGTGTGTCGAGATATCATTGCAAAAATTATTTTTTCGATATATATCCGTATGTGTGTTTCTTAAATGTATCGTAGATAATTGACCCTATTGTTTGGCTTAGGGAGACACTAATCAATCATTTCAATGTTGAAGCATTGGATGTTGTGACCTTTCATCCGCTGATCGGCCATTAACATGGCAATGTCGGATTTGATTCTCCATCTAGCACTTTGTGGGTACGGATGTTGTACAAATCTTAGAGATGGGACGCATGGGCCATGATAAGGCTTTTGCAGAAAGGGATTGTATAAAATCATATGTAAACAAGCTTGCTAATATTGGGTACACGATACCTACAATGTTGTTGACATTTCTAACGCTACTCGGTGTTAGGTTGTCATCCCCAACATGGCGCCAAAAATGTTGGTACTAATAAATGCAAGCGCTTCTAAAAATAAATATGGGATCAAGCGCTTACGAGATAATACCGATGTAGCATTTTAACCAGGAGTAATCCGGTATCGTTATTTATAATTTTACCCTTTGGGAAGGGAATGCCTTTGGATAATGAGTGATGAGCAATGCACAAGCGATAATGGAGAGCTTAACCTTGTACGTATCGATCATCTCATACGGTGTAAGTGTCACATAAAATATAGGAATGAATGATAATTGACATAAGATAAATGAGGGCATTTAGCCACATAAAATAATAGTAACCATCTCAACTTAGCACTCTAAGCTTATAACACTAGCATGGACTAGGACAATCTAGCGTATAATCCTATGTTATTCTAACTATAAAGTCAAAGCATACAATGATTAGTGCAAGAACATCTAGCAATCATGGTGGGAAAAGGTTACATCTATGCATAGTGATATTACCAGAGAAGACTAGAGACATAGCAATGACTTCAATGTAATAGGGGTATTCTGCTAGACCTATACTCGGGAGAAGGGCTACAAAGGACTCAATAGGACTGTCACTCCCGCGATCTACCTCACGATCCGGAATATAGGGTGCAATCGCAGATAAACACGGTCTAGGCACCATGCCTACACAATATCTATCACTCACCCATTGGCCTAATGAGCAAGCGCTATACGATCCTATGCATAAACATAATTCTAGTCCAACTATGCTAACATATAATCAAAGTAGACTAAGAACGATATAATTGAGAACATAATCAAATAGAGCAAAGTCAATTCGATATAATAGAATAGAATAAAGTGCTATTCATAGTATCACGAACAATGATGAATATTACAAGAATGTAAAGGGAAATTATCAAGAACTCCGACAGATCCGGACTCCAAGCTAGGCTTGATTCCCTCTAGATCTATTCCTATGTAGCTATGCTACTAAGCTATGGAGCTCTAATTGAGATGGAGGCTCTGGCTTCTCTGAATTCTCTCAAATGAATGAATGGAGAATGAATTAGGGTTTCTCCCAGGGTCAGGGGCTCTGAATATATAGCCCTCTAGGATGCACCACAGCCCTCGGATCAAACCGACCTAAACGGACGATTATTATTCATTCTCAAAGGCGGTGGAGGCATAATCCGCGAGACTCAACCTCATTGGTTGAAGTGGAGAGGCGGCCGCCTCTAGGGTGGAGTCGGCCGCCCCTGGAGGCTGCCAGGTGGGGCCCAGCTTCCAGGGGTCACCTTCCCTAGTCTTCTAGAGTATTCTTTTTTACCCATTCGGTCTTTATCTCTATGTAATCCCGACATGTGGGCCTTCATTAGGTTCTTTCCTGATAACCCCCTGCAGAAATAGACAATCACCAAAACTCATGGAATTCTGTCAGTGTAACCCCTATATCTAATAGGTGAACTCATTTTAGTCCTTTCTCTTGCTGCGTTGACGGTATAAAATTGATACTTAATCACCGTCAACAAACTCCCCCAAGCTTACCTCTTGCTCGTCCCTGAGTAAAGATAGGCTCAGTGATGGATCAGGAGTTGGTACAATGCTTTCACTCCTCACAAGTACACATGCATTCAAACAAGAACTCTCCTCCGGATTAGAGTGAACTATTCTGACTCAAAACTTACTCATATTACCTTTCACCATGGGGCTTGTAACCGTCACTTGGGTCTTGAGTAGTTGAAAGATAGAATGGTCAAGTCAAGCGCCATGTTTCTCGCTCTTTGATCAACTATTATTCGAGTTTTTGCAAGGTTTTGAAATAAAACTCGAGTTCCTTGTATGAACCTTTCGGGTCTCTCGTTTGTGGTATTTACGGATCCTCTCCAAGGCATGAATAGTGTATGCCTTTCTCTCCTCTCAAAATATGTGGTATTTGTGGAACTAAGGCATAGTGGAAAGTGCCTTCTCTCTCTCACCCTACTTCTAATAGGCTTATGTGGAGCTCATAGGTGGGGAGACACTCAAACTCACTTGCATATATTGCATAGTTAGGCCACGGATCCAAAGGAACTAAAATAATAATAAAGTCATATGTGCATGTGAATGAGGGAATGGGATGAATGATAGGATGATGATAATAAGGAAATGATTATGAGGGGTGATCCCTTGATGAACATCTACTTCTACACTTGCTCCTTTGGGGATAACATGACTCCCTTTATTCGAAAACTTTGAAACTTTTTGAAGGAAGGACTTGGCTACTCTTTCTCTCTTTTTTTTTTCTTTTCTTCTTTTTTTTTAAAGCAACCAATCCTCTGAAAACAAAACTTTAGTGACGGGGAGTATATAACTTGAAATGATAATGACTGGAGCTTTTATGTAGGCAATGGAACGGCGATGATTATTTCTAGATGTTCACTCCCAGGATAGGAGTAACCTTTTTCTGGATGAAGTGAAATAAGTGGCATATGTATATGTGGATGGATGGATGGATGGATGCGTACTCCGGGGTAGAAAGCGGCATAAGTGCGTATCTCCGGGTTGAGACAAGACAATATGTGGAGAATGCGTACTCAAGGGCGGGAAAGCATAGGTGCGTATCTCGGGGTAGAGATAGCACAATATGTGGTGGATATGGATCTATCGTAGGTGGTACTTCTAGGGACAGAAGTAGCACGAGAATGAATGTAGTATATATAAAATGGGTGCATGCTTCGAGGACGAAGTAGCATAGATCAATGGATGGAGAGCACATAGTATTGACTTTAAGCGCATAGTGATTCCTTACGGGTCCATAGCATAACTACACTCAATGCCTATAAAGACTACACTCAATGCCTACAATATGATCTATATAAATAGACGAGTTTTCCTAATCTAGTAAGCATGAATATATGGCTATGGTAGGAATTTGAACTCTCATCATAAAGGAACTCATCATGTAGGAATTTAATATTTTCAAATAACTCTAGTATCTCTAGGAACAAGATGGAAAGACAGCTCAAAACCTTCCCATATCATACCCGTCAACCACCTAGACTTAGATCAAGTGTTTGCTACCCACATGTTTCAGGTTCAGAGCAAATCTCAAATCTAAACAGTTGTGTCAAAAACTCGGGAGAGTGCAAGGTTGAAAACTAGGTACTTAAAAGGAATTATGGCAGAGCAACTATTCATCATCTCCATGTAGAGTTTATTCTAGGGAATAACTTAAAGACAGATTGCAAGAGCTCTCCAAAAGGTAGAAAAATAAATAAAGAAATCTTTCTGGGTTTCTATAGTTATGCATCTTTTTAGTTGTTTTAACAAGCACACTCTAACAAGGCATAAATAGATAAGTTGGGAACACTTAGCTTGGTGCACGGGGGATGCTCTCCCCCAAGCTGGATGTTGACATAGTCTGCTGATGTTGCTGACAGGTAATGAAGACGTTCTAGTCCTCCTGGAGTGTTTGTAGATAGTTGCTGTTGGAGACAGTACTTGAATGTTGCGGGCAGCACTCCGACAGGGAACTGGATGTCCTTCTGCCTGTTAGCTCTTCTTGATCCTTGATGTTCTGTGAAGCTCAAATAGACAACAAAGCTTGTGGAACTGATTAAGTGTTAGTGATAAAACTTCTCAGCCTTGACTGTCTAGAACTTTCCTTCAACTTAACTTATTCTAACAGGATCTCAAGAAATATTTTTATTTTTTTATTATTTAAGGAATGCAGACAGGGAAAGATAAATATCTTTGAGAAATTATTTTTGTGCCACCACAGTGAATGATTATCCACATGAGGCTTAATGATTTTCTGGATGCAAATGCACAACATCTTTATTTTCTTTTCTAGGACGATCTAGGGTATAATCCTATGTTATTCTAACTATAAAGTCAAAGCATACAATGATTAGTGCAAGAACATCTAGCAATCATGGCGGAAAAAGGTTACATCTATGCATAGTGATATTACCAGAGAAGACTAGAGACATAGCAATGACTTCAATGTAATAGGGGTATTCTGCTAGACCTATACTCGGGAGAAGGGCTACAAAGGACTCAACAGGACTGTCACTCCCGCGATCTACCTCACGATCGGGAATATAGGGTGCAATCGCAGATAAACACGGTCTAGGCACCATGCCTACACAATATCTATCACTCACCCATTGGCCTAATGAGCAAGCGCTATACGATCCTATGCATAAACATAATTCTAGTCCAACTATGCTAAACATATAATCAAAGTAGACTAAGAACGATATAATTGAGAACATAATCAAATAGAGCAAAGTCAATTCGATATAATAGAATAGAATAAAGTGCTATTCATAGTATCACGAACAATGATGAATATTACAAGAATGTAAAGGGAATTATCAAGAACTCCGACAGATCCGGACTCCAAGCTAGGCTTGATTCCCTCTAGATCTATTCCTATGTAGCTATGCTACTAAACTATGGAGCTCTAATTGAGATGGAGGCTCTGGCTTCTCTGAATTCTCTCAGATGAATGAATGGAGAATGAATTAGGGTTTCTCCCAGGGTCAGGGGCTCTGAATATATAGCCCTCTAGGATGCACCACAGTCCTCGGATCAAACCGACCTAACGGACGATTATTATTCATCCTCAAAGGCGGTGGAGGCATAATCCGCGAGACTCAACCTCATTGGTGCTTACGGACGTGGCTCGGAGAAGCCTCTCGAGCGTCCTTGGATCCCTGGCAAAAATAGTCATGTATATGTAGATATCCGTATATATGGCATATATATAGGACATATATATAGATTAGAAAATTAATACGGAAATTGACTTAGCTTTGATCGATGGTATGGAAGAAACAACGTCAAGCCCTTGCTTGTTCTCCGTCCTCTTACATGCATGATGGTGTAGCTTGATACGTCGTATGTTGCATGCTAGCTGCCGTAGAGGAACGTAGATCGATCTACGCTCTTGTCACGTGACGTACTAGCCAAGAAGCCTAGACCGATGGACTTTGACGTGATGTAGTCTAATCCGAACGGTGTGTCATGTAAGTAGACGTAGATTGATCATATCTCGTATCTCTTTCTCCTTGTCCGTTAGGGAAACGTGACAATGAACGCCGTTTAGTCACATGCACCCGATCAGATCTTGATCCGGAGATCGAAGAGCAGCACCATGAGTACGGTGTGTGATGCCATGATGCGTAAGCTGATGACGACGCTCACGACGATGGTGCCGGATGTTTGGATGGTGATCGGTCCGCGGCCAGATTGGATCTGGGCAGCCCGAGTAGTCGGTACAGCTCATCTGTCCGTGCCGACGGCGATGAATGGTGGTGAAGCTGTCCTCGACAGATCGACGCATGTCGATCCGCTAAGAAAGCTGCCAACAAGTTGCCGGAAGAGCAGACTTGTCGGCGAGGTGGTCGATGACGTTGGTGCGAGCGGCTGCACCGCCTCCACGGTTCCGGTGGTCGTCGCTACGCCGGTGGTCGGTCAACGCCCGACGGTGAAGGCCGGACCTGCCTCGAACTCCATGGAAGCAGAGAAGAAAAAACCATCTGGATCGCCTTGAGATAAAAAACGCCACCTCCTACTCCGGCGCGCCCTTCGGTCGATTACGGATAACCGGCAGTCCACCACGGGGTATCCACGGTGGTGAGTTTCGGCAAGGGCACGTTAAGATCCACGATCTGGACGTTGAGAAACAAGACAAACCAAGGACAACCAGGTTTACCCAGGTTCAGGCCGCTTGGAAGCGTAATACCCTACGTCCTGCTTCTCGTGTTATGCTGTATGATCAAGTACCTGAGTACAAGATCCCAAACCACGGAGGTTTGGGTTACAAGAGAGACCGTAGAGATCTGCTCCGTATTGAGTTGAGTTGTCTGCTAAAGGACCTCTGCCCCTCCTTATATACGCCGAAGGGACAAAGTTACAAGTAGAGTAGCCTATTTGGTACTAATACTAAACCGTGCGGTGCACGTCGTGTGCCGCACGTCTTCGTCTTGGACTGGGCTGCCTTCGGTGGTGAGGCCCAAGGATATCCGTGAGGGTATATGGGGGTCATATCCCCACAGCTAGTCCCCGAGCACCATGTATCTTGAGGGAGTCGTCGTCTTGACCTGTACTGAGCAGTGTAGATGCAGACCAAGTAACGCCAACCAGTGAAGTCGCTGACCACGTGGTGTCAACCAGTGAAGTCGCTGATCACGTAGTGCCGACCAGCTATGATGCTGACCACGCAGTGCCGACCAGCTATGATGCTGACCACGTAGTGTCGACCAGCTATGATGCCGACCATGTAGTGCTGAGTAGTTCGTAAGTCTGTTGCTGACCACCGCTTCTGTCAAGGAAGATGATCTGTCGAAAGATGCATGATGCTCTGAGAAAAAAGAAAAAACTTTTCACGTCCTGAGACGTGGGCCCACGTTGACACGTGACAGAAATGTCACAGCAGTGCGCAATATGAGCCAAAGTAGGGAAATCAACCAGAACATCAAAGATACATAGGCCCTAAGTCACTGCGAGGTGACATGGGCCCACGTAGTCCCCAAGTTCGATGGAAGATAGTATATGTTATATTGAACTTTTAAGAAAAAATCCAATCATGATACCTACGGCCTTCTGCTTAGGAAACAGAATCAAGGACCAAGGACATAGGCATGTGTAAAAAAGGACCACTGAAGGACTGGCTGGGCAGTCCCCAGAATAAAAAATGAGGCCCACGAGCTGCCGTACGTAGTCTCAGCGTCAGTAACAGCTATAGGCCAGTAGAAACCTGCCCGGTAGGCTTTGCCGACCAGCGTCCGGGATGCTGCATGGTTACCGCAAGTACCCTCATGGATGGCTTTAAGAAGCTCTATCCCGGCTTTTTGGGTAATACATTTCTGGAATATAATGGACTTGGGTGCCTTGCGCATCAGCTCGCCATTGACCATAGCATAGGCCTTGGCTCTGCGGACCAGTTGCTGGGCTGCAATTTTGTCCTCCGGGACGAGGGGATCATTCAGGTATTTGATAAAGGGCTCTCTTCAGTCTTCCTGGGAGGCGTCACGTCACGGTGCGTGGCACCGAGCCGAGGATGGAGGCGAGGCTGTGTGGTGCATAGCACCGAGCCGAGGCGATGACGACGAGTCCCCGAGCAGCACGGTCGGAGACGAGACTTCACGGTGCGTGGCACCGAGCTGAGGACGGAGGCGAGGCTGTGTGGTGCATGGCACCGAGCCGTCGCGATGACGACGAGTCCCCAAGCAGCACGGTCGAAGACGAGACTTCACGGTGCATGGCACCGAGCCGAGGACGAAGGCGAGGCTGTGTGGTGCATGGCACCGAGCCGTCGCGATGACGACGAGTCCCCGAGGAGCACGGTCGGAGACGAGACTTCACGGTGCGTGGCACCGAGCCGAGGACGAAGGCGAGGCTGTGTGGTGCATGGCACCGAGCCGTCGCGATGACGACGAGTCCCCGAGCAGCACGGTTGGAGACGAGACTTCACGGTGCGTGGCACCGAGCTGAGGACGAAGACGAGGCTGTGTGGTGCATGGCACCGAGCCGTCGGACCAACTGGATGGACGTGAAGTCCGAGTGCCAGGTGGTATGACCATCTAGACGATGATCCTCGATCGAGTCCCCAAGCGTATGAAGTATGCTCGGCAACCGAACCGCGTCCCTAAAAAATAAACATGAAGAGCGGTAGTATATGATGTGCAAAAAATCAATGGTTGAAGTAGACATGTTAAGCGGGTGAAAACATGTATACTGTTTTGAAGTATGCAAAGTCTCGGTTTGCAAAAAATTATGTCGACAATTAAGTTTTGCCCCCACCCTCAAAGCAAGCTAACTCTGTCAAGGTGACAAAGGGACGCACTAGTGAACAGCGCGGTACGCCGGGATCACTAGGTACGATACTAAGTACCTATTAGAGAGCGACTGCCGAATCTCCTAGTGCTATGTAGCGCGGAGCTGTAACACATCGTAAGAGGATCGAAGCAGTGCCTTGTAAGCCGTTCTCGGCGGGCAGGAAACAAAGTTTAATTGTGACTTATGCAGGGCGCATGTATAATAGATTGGTGCACGGATCACAACTATAACAGGAAAAAGAATTAAAAAAAATTTTATTAATTCTTGAAGAAACTTAGCTTGTCTTTGGAGACATGTTGCTGTTGTGGTCGAGCAGATAGACGCGGTCGATCTGTAGTCTGCTCGACGTGGTGCTTACGGACGTGGCTCGGAGAAGCCTCTCGAGCGTCCTTGGATCCCTGGCAAAAATAGTCACCTATATGTAGATATCCGTATATATGGCATATATATAGGACATATATATAGATTAGAAAATTAATACGGAAATTGACTTAGCTTTGATGGATGGTATGGAAGAAACAACGTCAAGCCCTTGCTTGTTCTCCGTCCTCTTACATGCATGATGGTGTAGCTTGATACGTCGTATCTTGCATGCTAGCTGCCTTAGAGGAACGTAGATCGATCTACGCTCTTGTCACGTGACGTACTAGCCAAGAAGCCTAGACCGATGGACTTTGACGTGATGTAGTCTAATCCGATTGGTGTGTCATGTACGTAGACGTAGATTGATCATATCTCGTATCTCTTTCTCCTTGTCCGTTAGGGAAACGTGACAATGAACGCCGTTTAGTCACATGCACCCGATCAGATCTTGATCCGGAGATCGAAGAGCAGCACCATGAGTACGGTGTGTGATGCCATGATGCGTAAGCTGATGACGACGCTCACGACGATGGTGCCGGATGTTTGGATGGTGATCGGTCCGCGGCCAGATTGGATCTGGGTAGCCCGAGTAGTCGGTACAGCTCATCTGTCCGTGCCGACGGCGATGAATGGTGGTGAAGTTGTCCTCGACAGATCGACGCATGTCGATCCGCTAAGAAAGCTGCCAACAAGTTGCCGGAGCAGACTTGTCGGCGAGGTGGTCGATGACGTTGGTGCAGAAGCAGGCTGCACCGCCTCCACGGTTCCGGTGGTCGTCGCTACGCCGGTGGTCGGTCAACGCCCCGACGGTGAAGGCCAGACCTGCCTCGAACTCCATGGAAGCAGAGAAGAAAAAACCATCTGGATCGCCTTGAGATAAAAAACGCCACCCTACCCGGCGCGCCACTCGATTACGGATAATCCGGCGGTCCACCACGGGGTATCCCACGGTGGTGAGTTTCGGCAAGGGCACGTTAAGATCCGCGATCCGGACGTTGAGAAACAAGACAAACCAAGGACAACCAGGTTTACCCGAGGTTCGGGCCGCTCGGAAGCGTAATACCCTACGTCCCGCTTCTCGTGTTATCTTTGTATGATCAAGTACGAGTACAAGATCCCAAACCACGGAGGTTTGGGTTACAAGAGAGACCGTAGAGATCTGCTCCGTATTGAGTTGAGTTGTCTGCTAAAGGACCTCTGCCCCTCCTTATATACGCCGAAGGGACAAAGTTACAAGTAGAGTAGCCTATTTGGTACTAATACTAAACCGTGCGGTGCACGTCGTGTGCCGCACGTCTTCGTCTTGACTGGGCCGCCTTCGGTGGTGAGGCCCAAGGATATCCGTGAGGGTATACGGGGGTCATATCCCCACAGCCGCCCCTGGAGGCTGCCAGGTGGGGCCCAGCTTCCAGGGGTCGCCTTCCCGAGTCTTCTAGAGTATTCTTTTTTACCCATTCGGTCTTTATCTCTATGTAATCCCGACATGTGGGCCTTCATTAGGTTCTTTCCCCGATAACCCCCGCGAAATAGACAATCACCAAAACTCGTGGAATTAATAGTGTAACCCCTATATCTAATAGGTGAACTCATTTTAGTCCTTTCTCTTGCTGCGTTGACGGTATAAAATTGATACTTAATCACCGTCAACAAATGTCCTCTGTAATAATGAAAGCTGAAGATTAGAAATAATCAGATGAGCAAGATTTGGGAAATGAGAACAGAGGGCATTTTGTCCATAGGTATTGTGCAAAAAATGCTCAAAACAACCAAGATGATGTGGTAAAGTTGTTGTCAATCACATAATATCGAGATATTTGTTTAGTGTTGCAAAATTTAGTTTTAACAATCTTTTTTATAACACTTACTAGATGACGATAGTGAATTAACTTACGCAGGGTGTAGTTTTGAAGCAATTGTTAACCAGACAATGGATACATTGGGCTATGATTGGAAATTTACCGATGAATGGACAACACTCACTATTGAAGGATTCCAGGCAAAGCTGCATATGACAACGAGGGGACAAGCCCCCCTGACTTCACCGGCATTAATAGTTGTTAGTACACCCTGTAGTCGAAGTTGTGGAGCAAGTGAAAGTGCATTACTTAATTTATTGATCTACCTTAGTTTTGAGAAAGGAATCTGCATCGAAGACCTACACTCATCGGATTTGAAAATTCGTCTATTCAACTATCCTTTTTTCAATGACTATCTTTTTAGTGTGTTGTAACTTAACTCTCTTCTTGTGTAATTCAACTATTCGACTATCCTCTATGGGCAGCTATATCTTCAGGTTGCAGTTGTATAGAGTTTTTTATGCAACTGTACTATAGGACACAGTTCATTCAGTCAAAGCATTTGGAAGTGCGGCAAACGAAATATTGGCTCACAGGAAAATTTAGAGCACGCCAAAATTTTACTTTTAATCCCAGGTTGGGCGCCGACCCGGGATTAAAGGTGGACCTTTTATCCCGGTTGGCAGCCCAACCCAGGATTAAAAGGTCCTTTTATCCCGGTTGGAGGCCCAACCCGGGACTAAAAGGTCTCCTTTTATAAAAAACAGACCCAGCCGGGTCGTCTTCCCCACACCCCCCTGCCACTCGACTCCGCCCTGCACCACGCCGCCGTAGCCTGCCCGCCTCCCGCTACCGCCGCCACAGCCCGCATTGACACCGACACCGACCGCCACCGGGACCATGCTGTCGCCACATCCTGCCTCGACGCCCTCCACTTCGCCCCACACCACGCCGCCGCCACATCCGGCCCTGCCCCCCGCCGCCGCCGTCACCACATCCTACCCTAACACCGACGCCAACCGCCACTGGGACCACGCCACCACCGGGCCCACGGGACCACACCGCCGCCACATCCTCGACTCAGACATCGATGCCGCCGCCACATCCTCGACTCCGATGCCGATGCCACTGCCACCTCCTCGACTCCGACTCCGACACCGATGCCGCCACATCCTCGACTCCGACTCCGATGCCGACGTCGCCACCACATTCTCCAGCCCAGAGCGTGCAGGGTATGGTTTCTCCCATAGCTTCGTGCGCAGGGATCCTTCGGCCAGAGCAGGGATGCTAATCTTTCTTTTTAGTTGGTGTGGATGCTAATCCTTCGACCACAGTAGAAATCAATTGCCAATTCTGATGTGTTAGCATGAACAAATACCATGATGCTTTTATTGGATTTCATCATGAATATGAATGCAAACTTGTGTTGGCTAGCCACCCATCATCCTGTGATTTGGTTTAGATTGTTTGTTCCACTCATCTGTAAAAGGGAGACTACTTAGATTGCTTGTTGTTTAAGCTTTTTAGTAGATTATATATTTTTATCTTATTAGATCATTGTGGAATTAATTAGTTGATTTTTGGATCATGTGTCATTGAATTAATTAGATGATTGTTGAACTTGTGTCATCCACTTAACATGACACAATTGCTTAGTTGTTAACTCATGCAAATAGAACCTGTATGGTTCTCTAATAATACTATATAGTTCTGTTGCTACTTGTTTGTAATATGATTTCTTTTGATGAATATGTTTGTTTAATTAGATAGATGGCTGGACATGCACTTCCTGAACCACAAGTCATAAGTTTCTGTGGCTATCTCATATCTTGGGATCTCCCAAGTTTAGAAACCATGCGTGCAATGAGTTATGTACCAAGAAATCATCCAAACATAGTAAGCAAATCTATGGAAAAAGTCTATATAACCCCCTAAACTAGTACATAATACACTGAACTATAAAACCGGATCATACACCCTAAACTATGTGAAACCGGACAAATGACCCCCTAGGGTGGTATTGAGAGGTGGTTTTGATGATCTGGCATCCATGCTGGCTGGTTTTGATGACATGGATTTAGGGCCCACCTATCAGCATGACACGCACGACATGGGCGCTCTCATGCACGGGGCGCCCTCATCTTGTTCCTGCCTCTTGGCGGTAGCAGGGATGGCCGAGCTGCAGACGCTACTGGAGAAGGTCATGCTCCTGCCGAACGAGAAGCTCAAAGTCATCGGGGATGGTGGAGACGCTGGTGCGTCTCGTTCAGGCTGCAGGGCAAGAAGGGCGTCCACCAGGGTCGTGGTCCCACTCCAGCACCTAGTTCTGCGTGTACAGTGATGCGACGGCGCAGGCGATCCAGCCGGGGTGGCCTTGAGCTACGCCGTGAAGCGCCGGGCGTCGTTTGGCACGGGCCCCGTCCCAACCCAGCAAGGCAACGGCAACTGGGGCTGAGCCGCAATCCATGTCATGCCTAATGCGCGAGCAGGCCGAGGAACCAGTCGAAGAAGTCCTCTATGCGTGGTCCACTGCCAGCGGCGCGCCAGCGCCCATTCCAGCAGCGCGCGCGGCGAGTGTGAGCAGGCGCTGGTGCTCCCCTCCCCTTGGTCGCCGACGGCCTGGCCGGCGCCCGGCGGCGGATTCCACCATGTGCTGGTTAATTCAGCTTCGTTCAGTCATTCAGTTTTTATTCGCTTTGCCATCTTGCCGATTAATTGTCAATGCAGTTGCACTGCCAGACACAGAACCCAAAGTGGTAAGTTAATTTTGTCAGTCACGTATCCCATATTCATCATTACGTCTGCATATTATACTATGCGTTTGGCATCCCATATCCCATATTATATTATATATTTTTTTTTACGAAAACCATATTATATTATATGGTCATTCTCCACGACGACGACCAGCACCATGCCGCCCGCCCTGTCGCCGATGTTCACCGCGCAACGGAGGAGCTCCAAGAGCAGCCTCTGCGCCTCGTCCCTCAGCAGGTCCCGGAACCTGGACACACTAAGCCTGACCACTTGTGCGCCGCACAGGGCCTTGTCCCTCGGCAGGATGATGAGCTGCTCCAGCTCGATCTTGATGGCAAGCACTGGCTGCAGCTGCTTATCGTCGGACCCCGGCGCTGGTGCGCCTGCGTGTGCTTGAAGGCCGCGACGAGCACGTTGAAGAGCGTTGGTATGGGCACAGAGGACAGAGGAGAGGAGAGGAGAGAGATAGATGACTGACATATGGGCCACTGCCACGTCATTGTCCATATAAGCAGCCACGGTGGCAAAACCACCACTGAAAACATCTTATGGGGTCATTTGATCGGTTTTGAAAAGTTCAGGGGACATGATATCTGGTTTTATAGTTTACGGTGTAGAGTAGCCCACTCTCCATAGTTTGGGGGTGATGTAGACTTTTTCTGCAAATCTATCTATATGTTTGTAGTAAATTTATAAATATCTCACGTGTTGTTATTCATATATGATTTTGTAATGTGCCGTAAGTAATTGATCCACTCATTTGGCTCAAAGGGACACTATCATATTTCGAAGTTAAAGAAGTGGATGCTCAAACCAATACTGTTGATGATGATCAATGGCTCCAATGCCGAATTCGCTTTCAAATTGCTCTTGGTCAAGGTTGTGGTCACAGACTTGTACAAATCTCAGAGGTCGGAATAAACAACCCCGATCGAGGTATTGTAGTCAAATATGCAGTTCAATATGTGTAAAAAGGTTCGAAAGGCTTGGGATTACCTTGCCTACTTTATCCTCTGTGAAGATGCAAACTATAGACCTCGACATGAGAGACAAAGTTCCAGCTGTGTGCACACATGGCACGGACCCGTCCTGAGGTAAATTCTAAGTCAAACTCGAAACTTATATTTACATTTGTTGTTATAATTTATAAAGATATATTGATTCTCATAACTCCATTTTTTGACAACATTGACAGGTAGAAGAGTATGACATGACGTACGCGGCATGCAGTTTTGAAGCCATTCTAAACCAAACAATGCATTCATTGGGTTATGAGTAGAAATATATTTCTGAAGACCCAATACTAACCACAAATGGATATCAGACAAAGGTGATTGTGACTAAGAAGGGAGAACCAACCCCAACTTTGAGTACCATTATTAACCGTTGTTAGTCGCCCCTGTTGTCGTAATTGTGAGGCGACAGAGAGTGCACTATTCAATACTCTTCACTACATAGATTTTATTCTTGGATTAAAAATCGGTGACCTACACTTCACCGATTTGAAAGTGCGAGAGAGTCAAATCCCTATACCTTACTTTGGGATTAGACAAGTATGTAATTAACTTTGCGGTTGAACATCAATTAGTTTATTGTAACACTTGTCGCAAACTCTTAGTTTGGTTTGTATGAACCTGTTGAATGAGGATGATCATTGTATTATATAAGCTCTAACTTAGTTTCATTCTTGGTTTCTATTTTTATAAGTGTGTATAATAATTAATGCAAAGAAACTGTACAAGAAAAGAAATATAATAATAAGAAAAGAAAAAATAAAAAAGAAGTGTAGATGACATGGCCGGCGCATAATCTAGTCCCAGTTGGTATTACCAACCGGGACTAGAGGTAGAGTATTAATTCCGGTTGCCTAACCGGGACTAAAGGCTACCCCTTTAATCCCGCATGGGCAGTCCTGGTTAGGAAACCGAGAATAGAGGGGGGTTTCCCAACCGGGATTAGAAGCCCATCGTGCACTAGTGAAATATGTGGTTATGCTAACATATAAACTAAGGATTATATCTTAGTATAAACTAGGCCAAAGACTTGTCATTCTTTTTAAGGTAATTCATACACAACTAACGATAGACCGCTGCTAAAAACTTATTAGTCAAGCTCCTGCATTCATGCATAAGCTATACATGTGCACCTGCAATGCATACATGATACATTGGATGCGCTCCCGTGCAGATTAACTGAAGTATATCCGGCAAAGAGCATATACATCTCTGCTGCAGCTCCTGTTTTTTTTATGTAGTACTTGTAGTATCACAAGTGTGACACTATGGGTCACAACGCGGGTATTTTCGATGTAGTATACGATGGACGGCGGCAGCATTGAAGGTGGTGGCGCAGCGGCGTGCGACGTGATGGTGGCGCGCGACAGCTAGGGTTTGGGGAGGGAGAAAAGCTGGAGAGCTTAATAAATGGCCTTTCAGCTACTTCTTTCTTGATTCAATCTAGTTACATATACGATGTGTTTGTAGCCCGAGGATTCCTTAGCCCCTAAATGATCTAAAACCCTAACCTAACGCACAATAACAGCAGCGGGCCTGTTATGCTGCCCTTGCGGTAAATGGGTTAACCGCGAGAGATTAACCGCAGCGGGCTGTTATGGTGCCCGTTGCGGTTAATCGCTACAACTGCGGTGCTGATCAATGTGACTCGATAGCTGTGAGTATTACTTGGTTTAGTTCTCAACAATGTCTATTTTAGCAAAGTTATAAAATGGGTCTCTCTATCTGACCCCGGCGCTGGTGCGCCTGCGTGTGCTTGAAGGCCGCGACGAGCACGTTGAAGAGCGTTGGTATGGGCACAGAGGACAGAGGAGAGGAGAGGAGAGGAGAGAGATAGATGACTGACATATGGGCCACTGCCACGTCATTGTCCATATAAGCAGCCACGGTGGCAAAACCACCACTGAAAACATCTTATGGGGTCATTTGATCGGTTTTGAAAAGTTCGGGGGACATGATATCTGGTTTTATAGTTTACGGTGTAGAGTAGCCCACTCTCCATAGTTTGGGGGTGATGTAGACTTTTTCTGCAAATCTATCTATATGTTTGTAGTAAATTTATAAATATCTCACGTGTTGTTATTCATATATGATTTTGTAATGTGCCGTAAGTAATTGATCCACTCATTTGGCTCAAAGGGACACTATCATATTTCGAAGTTAAAGAAGTGGATGCTCAAACCAATACTGTTGATGATGATCAATGGCTCCAATGCCGAATTCGCTTTCAAATTGCTCTTGGTCAAGGTTGTGGTCACGAGACTTGTACAAATCTCAGAGGTCGGAATAAACAACCCCGATCGAGGTATTGTAGTCAAATATGCAGTTCAATATGTGTAAAGAGGTTCGAAAGGCTTGGGATTACCTTGCCTACTTTATCCTCTGTGAAGATGCAAACTATAGACCTCGACATGAGAGACAAAGTTCCGGAGCTGTGTGCACACATGGCACGGACCCGTCCTGAGGTAAATTCTAAGTCAAACTCGAAACTTATATTTACATTTGTTGTTATAATTTATAAAGATATATTGATTCTCATAACTCCATTTTTTGACAACATTGACAGGTAGAAGAGTATGACATGACGTACGCGGCATGCAGTTTTGAAGCCATTCTAAACCAAACAATGCATTCATTGGGTTATGAGTAGAAATATATTTCTGAAGACCCAATACTAACTACAAATGGATATCAGACAAAGGTGATTGTGACTAAGAAGGGAGAACCAACCCCAACTTTGAGTACCATTATTAACCGTTGTTAGTCGCCCCTGTTGTCGTAATTGTGAGGCGACAGAGAGTGCACTATTCAATACTCTTCACTATATAGATTTTATTCTTGGATTAAAAATCGGTGACCTACACTTCACCGATTTGAAAGTGCGAGAGAGTCAAATCCCTATACCTTACTTTGGGATTAGACAAGTGTGTAATTAACTTTGCGGTTGAACATCAATTAGTTTATTGTAACACTTGTCGCAAACTCTTAGTTTGGTTTGTATGAACCTGTTGAATGAGGATGATCATTGTATTATATAAGCTCTAACTTAGTTTCATTCTTGGTTTCTATTTTTATAAGTGTGTATAATAATTAATGCAAAGAAACTGTACAAGAAAAGAAATATAATAATAAGAAAAGAAAAATAAAAAGAAGTGTAGATGACATGGCCGGCGCATAATCTAGTCCCAGTTGGTATTACCAACCGGGACTAGAGGTAGAGTATTAATTCCGGTTGCCTAACCGGGACTAAAGGCTACCCCTTTAATCCCGCATGGGCAGTCCCGGTTGGGAAACCGAGAATAGAGGGGGTTTCCCAACTGGGATTAGAAGCCCATCGTGCACTAGTGAAATATGTGGTTATGCTAACATATAAACTAAGGATTATATCTTAGTATAAACTAGGCCAAAGACTTGTCATTCTTTTTAAGGTAATTCATACACAACTAACGATAGACCGCTGCTAAAAACTTATTAGTCAAGCTCCTGCATTCATGCATAAGCTATACATGTGCACCTGCAATGCATACATGATACATTGGATGCGCTCCCGTGCAGATTAACTGAAGTATATCCGGCAAAGAGCATATACATCTCTGCTGCAGCTCCTGTTTTTTTATGTAGTACTTGTAGTATCACAAGTGTGACACTATGGGTCACAACGCGGGTATTTTCGATGTAGTATACGATGGACGGCGGCAGCCGGCGGCAGCATTGAAGGTGGTGGCGCAGCGGCGTGCGACGTGATGGTGGCGCGCGACAGCTAGGGTTTGGGGAGGGAGAAAAGCTGGAGAGCTTAATAAATGGCCTTTCAGCTACTTCTTTCTTGATTCAATCTAGTTACATATACGATGTGTTTGTAGCCCGAGGATTCCTTAGCCCCTAAATGATCTAAAACCCTAACCTAACGCACAATAACAGCAGCGGGCCTGTTATGCTGCCCACTGCGGTAAATGGGTTAACCGCAGCAGAGATTAACCGCAGCGGGCCTGTTATGGTGCCCGTTGCGGTTAATCGCTACAACTGCGGTGCTGATCAATGTGACTCGATAGCTGTGAGTATTACTTGGTTTAGTTCTCAACAATGTCTATTTTAGCAAAGTTATAAAATGGGTCTCTCTATTTTAGCAAAGTTATAAAATGGGTCTCTCAAGTTAATAAATTGATAGTGCATTGAATAAGTAATCCAAATACTTGGTCACACTTAAGTTTTATCTATGGATTCAAGTATCATGTATATATACATGTGTGAGTAATTTTTGGCGCCGCTTAATTTAAATTATATTATTATTGCTATGACTTAGATATGTATAGAGTAAACTCCTCCTAAGTTCTTAAATGAATAATGTGCTATATGAGAAATTTAAATACCTAGAGCACTCCTCAAGGGGGGACTCAGTCTATGGCTAGCGTTGTCAGACAAATAACTTTTAAGTGATTTGTGTTTAGCCTCATTAAATAAGAATGTATTTCTCAAACAGAGAGTGATATTTGACACATGAAGTTCATCAATTCGATATTGTGTAATTTATTCTCTCCTACGTTAATTTGGATTTGATTTATAGCTATGTTTAGCCACCATAATATGACTTAAATGACTAATTATGCAGATTTAAGCTTTCATTTTACTCCAAAGGGTGTTTCTTAGGCCTTATTTGATCTATAGGACTAATAACTGGTTAACTATTTTTTAGTTCTTAAGGACTAGTTGTTAAAAAAGAGTATCCCTCTCCGTTTAAAATAGTAAATCACTTTGACTTTTTTTTTAATCTAAGTCACTTTGACTTTTTGGTACATAGATTTAGCTATGTATCTACACATACGTTACATATAAATAGATAGCAAAATCAATGTAAAAAGTCAAAATGACTTAGAATTAGAATATAGATAGTTAGAGCAAGTATAATAGTAGGCTATAAGCAAACTGAATGCTAACATGGAGGAGAAAATAGAGGAGAGAGTTGAGAAACAAACTGTAAGCTTACAACTGGCTTAGACATAGGAACCAAAAAAAATAAGAGAGACAAGTGTGGCATCCACTTATAACCAGTAGCCTTACTCTTACCCTCTGTTCGTCGGACATAGATCTTAATAAGTCCTTACTATCTCCGTTCGTCGGAGAGAGATTTCAAGAAATCAAACAAATATTAAAACTAGCCATTTTTTAAGTAAAACTAGACATTATTAGATGCATTAAATGCAAACAATAATAACAAGCTGTCTGCACATTGCATATATTTTACATAACCATCACTTTACACTACGTAGGTTGATAGCAACAGGTAATTTCAACATATATAGTATATAATATGTGACGTATGTATATTATTCTTCTTCTGGTTGACCTATCCGGCCCTCCAGTGGTTGAGCAACACAAGATCGTAACCTTGGAGTGAGAATGAGCTTCTCTTTTCGGTGCACAGTTAATCCAAACACCTCTGTCATGTCAATCTCATTCGCTTCTCCCGTCATCTCCCAATCAAAATGGCACACGAGATTTGCCAGCATGATTTCAACGTTTGCCAGGGCGAAATTCATGCCAGGACACATCCTTCGGCCCGAACCAAATGGCAGAAACTGAAAGTCAATCCCTCTAAAATCAACACCGGCTTCTGTGGCCCCCTTCTTGATGAACCTCTCTGGTATGAATTCCTCGGCATCATCCCATAAGCTCGGGTCGCGGCCGATTGCCCAGACGTTGACAAACACGGTGGTGCCAGCAGAAACCACGTAGCCATCGATGGTGCACTCCTCTAGTGACTGATGTGGGAGAAGGAGCGGCGATGGCGGGTGCAGACGGAGCGTTTCTTTGATGACTGCTTTTAGATATGGCATTCCGGTGATATACTCTTCGGTGATGACTTCTTGGCCCTTAGGCATGCTACTTCTCACCTCTGCCCGTAGCCTTGCCATAACATCTTGGTGCAGCATCAGCTCAGCCATGGTGAATTCTAGTACCAAGTACGCCGCGTCTGTGCCCGCTGCAAACATATCCTGTGCGTTGTTCATAGATATGAAGATTAGAAACATATCCTGTACTAATAAGAACGATTAAAGTGGCTACATAATATGAGCAGCTGGATGATGATGATCGATCCAGTGGTTCAAGAAATTGACCGAGAAGTAATTGACGTAACAGATAGAAGATTGGTAATGAACTCACACCCAAGATTCCTTTGATGCCGTCTCTAGTGAGCCTGTACTCCTCTTGCACGGATAGCAACACATGGGTAAAATCACTCTCATGGCCTGCCGGTGCACCTGCCCCCACCGCCGCCACGCTCGCGTGCTGGTCGATCACCTTATCAAGGATCTGATCCCACCGGTCCCTGATTCTCTCAGCCTTGCGGCGCCCCGGCCACATGAGCACGCCGCCAGCCACCTTGGCCAGTCCAGGATAGAAGTTCTCCAGGTTGAAGCCCCCAAGAACGACCATGGTCGCGTCCAACACCTCCTTGAACACCTTGTCCAGGCCGTCCACCCTGAACGACCGCCCCACCACGGCGCGGCTCACCATGTCCATCGTGAACGAGGTAAGGAGCTCACTCAAGTCCACGGCGTCGCCTGCCGTGGCTGCACGGTGGATCTTGTCAACAACCATTCCCACCTGTATGCAGGCATACGTTACGTGGACGATATATACTTTGTAGATAAGAAAAAGTCTATTTAACCCTCCAATCTATCAATGGTGCTCTACTTCACTCCTAACTATGAAGGGAACGGTCTACTCTACCCCCAACTTTCCAAAATCGTCTATTTTACCTCCGAGACGGTTTTGAAGTGGTATTACTACATTATTACCATTTTTGTTTGTTTCATTTATTTTTGCTGAATCTTTGAAAAATCATAGTAAATTATAAAAAAAATCATAAAATAAAAATTTCAATTTTGTTGGACATCACATGAGTAGATCTACACAAAGTGAACATAGAATACGGTACGCTTTAGTACAAATTTTTTATTGTAGTTTTAGAGTGACCAAATCCAATTTTCTACAACAAAAACTTTGTCCTAAAGAGTATCATATTATGTGTTCATTGGGTAGATCTAGTCATATTGAGTCCAACAAAACTTAATTTTCCATTTTATGATTTTTCTATAATTTACTATAATTTTTCAAAGATTCAGCAAAAATAAATAAAAAATACAAAACTGGTATTACTATAACAATATCACTGTTATTGTAGCAAAACTACTGTTGAAACCGGCTAGGGGGTAAAATAGACGATTTTGAAAAGCTCATGGGTAAAGTAGACCGTTTCATAGTTGAAGGGGGGGGGGGGTGGGTGGGTGGGTGTTTGAAGTAGACCACTCTTGATAGGTTGGGGGTTAAGTAGACTTTTTCCTGATATGAACAAAGTTGCATGTATATAATTACCTCCTCCTCGCGAGCGGTGCGGTAGGACTGCACCTTTTTGGTGTTGAGCAAGTGCGTACTGACCAGCTTCTTGGCCTGCCGCCAACCCTCGCCGTAAGGGGCGAACCCGACATCCGACGGCCCGTACCCGATGATGTCACCAAAGATGGAGCGGGGCCTCGATGCCAGAGACCGGTCGTGCGTGCGCAGCACTGCATGTGCGGCGCGTGGGGATGACGCCACGAGCGTCGGGACCGTGCCGAGGCGGAGCAGCATGAGGTCCTCGCCACCGTGCCGGGCGGCGAGGCCCCGCATAGAGACATGCGGGTTGGTGCCGACGAGATGAAGGTGCCCGATCAGCGGCAGGGCCGGAGGTGACGGAGGCAGTTTCTTTCCTTGCTTGTTATTAATCGTTGCTGCTCCTGTAGAGAAGTAGCGCAGCAGGATGAAGAGTAGGAGGGCAGGGACCAGGAGTGGGAAAACTGCTTTCGCCGACGGTGAATTAGCAGCGAGATGATCAATAACCACTTTTGCTTGATGTGCCATGGTCACTTGAGGAAGCTCAAAAGTACTTTTCCAGGTGTGCGGTGTGGTAGGTAACTGAGATGCCGGCCTTGGGATGATATTATATAGATGCATGTGAGAAAAGATATAACCCCGCCCCTGTGCATTTAATTTTGCATATCTATATCTATATATATATACCTATCTAATTCGGTGAAATTTCCTCTCTCTTTTTTGTCCGCGAACATATTTTGTCCGCCGGCCTCCCCGTCCGTGTCCGTACGCTGGTTTTCTACGTAACACAAGGATACTAGGTGCACGAAAGATAATTGAAGTTTAGGTTCCAGAAGTAAATATGTTAGAGATAAATAAAAGGTGAAAAAACCATAATAGTTTTTTAATAGATCGGGGTTCGTGATACAAAATATCCAAAGACGCCTTATAATTCATCAAAAATCATAGAAAATCAAAAAAATATCAAACCAGTTTTGTTACTTTCATAAAAATGTGTTCTATTCATAGTTGTTATGAATCTTGTTATATTATTTTTTCTATAGGTGTCTTGCATATGTTGCATGTGTATAGGTTTGGTGATGATCGAAAATGTAGTAGAGGTAGACCCGGAATACGTGAAGGTGGTCGAGGAGTATGAAAAATTGAATTATGTTACCATACTTTCTCTGTCCACACCGTGGCATTTTCACTTCTCTAGCTAGCAACAATATATAATTATAATTAATTATAAAATATATTATTGTTGGCACCGGGATAGGCTGGATTTTCCAAACATTATGTTATTGGCCTCAAACAATAACTAATAACAGATTATAGAGCTGTTCGAATTATACTCTACACCAATTACTAAGTTCGTATAGGACTATGGTCCTTGTCTAAATAGGAATACACGAAACAATTTTGCAACCATATAATGAAAACAAATAATACCGTACATAGCATAAAACATCGGATCAAAAAAAAAAACAAGCATTTACGCAACAAGAAAAACACTCCTTCATTTTTCATGGTAATTGTAATACACAAAAATAAATCAACATTATAGATATCAACATTGATAAAGCCGATATTCTACTATAGGAAAATGCTAGGGTTGATGTCCGTCAAGATGTACACGTAGGAGGTGCATAGAGGCACTTGAAAGCCATATTAGGCCGACAATCCACTAAAGTCAAAATATCTGATCATAGATGCCAAAAAAAAAAATAGAAAAAAAGAGACTATGCACAAATAATGGAACCAAATCAACATTATTGTGTCTAGAGATATTAATTTTTTTTCTCCCGTTGCAACGCACGGCCATTTTTTCTAGTATACGTTGGCCAAATTGGACGGAAGATGACCAAAAGAGAGAGGCAAAGAGATCCACATGCATTTTGAATACGGAGAACGGGGCAATGATTTCCTCACAAGTGACAAGTCATAAGTTCCATGCATACAATATGCTAAAAAAAGTCCATGCATACAAGCATATACGGCCTTTTCTTTTATTATTTCGGAGAAAATACTTCCGCTCTTGGCTGCAAGGCCAAAGGCTAACAAAAAGTCCCTCAAGCGTGCCAGTAAATTCGTCGTTGTACCTGTTTTGTCGTTCCCACCTTCCATGGCTGGGCCGCAATCGATTTGTCTGTCTCTATTCATGCCAACGTGTGATGGATCTGACCATACAAAATCGATGCGTCACCGTACGTCTTGTCATAGTCGAACTATCTCAAATCTTACAAAGTCTATATAAAAACTATCAAAATTAATGATGCCAAAAGGTACAATTAGATCAATCATGAAATGTACTTTTGAAATAATATATATCTATCTATCCATTGTTATAATTATCGATACTTTTTCTTTATAATTTTTGTCAAACAAGACTATTCTACGACAGAGTAGCATAACAGGTGATCCCACGAGCGAGATTAGGTGACAAACATTACTAGTAAAACTAAAACTAGGCTTCCATCAATTTCAGCATATTGAGTAGTTACTCCTAGTTTGTTCCCAATAGATAAATAGTAAAGAAAAACATCTTGAAGAGCTTGTCATCGAAGAGCTTAGTCAAGGGCTAAGGCCATCTTTGTCCATGGTCCCTCCTCCTCCCTCGGTATTGCTACACTAGTACAAAATTGTTTTCTAATAGCAAAAGTTGTTTTTTTCTAAGAAAAGGCTCAATTTCTAGCTGCCTCTACAAGGCCTCCCTTCAAATCGATTTTTCAGAATGGTTGGAAATTGAACAACCTTTAAAATAGAAGCCGCACAATAAAATTTGTTTTTTTCTCAAATAAAATCTCAGATAGAGAAACTACCAAAACAAAAGTTGTAGTCTCGAAAGGTTACCCCACTTTTTAGTTGAATTTCTTATATTTACAATTCAAAAATTTTCAAACGATCTTGGATGGAGAAACAACGAAAAAAGTTGTAGATCTAAAAAAGTTATGCAAATCTAAAATTTTCAAATGACCTTAGGTGTCAAAATAATAACTAAAATGAAAGCTATAGGCCCCGAAATATTATACAACTTTTATCGACAATAATTTTATTTTAAATCCATTTAGTGTTCAAATACTTATTTTAAAAATAAGATGAAGATAAAATGAGTAGGACCAATATTGATATGGACATAATTGACTTGCTGGTGGTTTGGGAAGATATGCCCGCGTGCATGAAAAGTCAAGTGTGGCTATATCTCATGCGATGTTAAAAAATGGTTGTTGTCCCCTAAACTAGGGTTTCTTTCTCCTCTGGCGGCGCCGCCAGAGTCCAACTATTCTCACATCGAGATCGACGTGATTCCACATACAGAACATGACGACGATCCCGTCACCGCAAGAGTAGAAGGCGAAGACGCCGGGCGAATCTCTGCATGGCGGAAAAACCACTCGGCGGGCAGGGCAAAGGGAAGGAGAAGGATGAGGAAGAGGGGTTGCAAGCCCGGAAAAGCACTTGGAAGGGATGAAGTTGCATGGGGAAGAAGAGGAGGATCTAGACTTCTTGGAGGACTTTGAGGAACTTGTGAAGGAGGTCCGATGGATTGCCCTTTTTAGGGTTCATACGACGAAACCATTCAGCCACGCGGCGCTCTTCAGTGCGCTGCGCAATGCTTGGGCGGTGGCAAAGGAGGTGACTTTTCAAGCGCGGAAACCTAACTTGTTCGTGGTCCAATTTCACTATCTTGGGGGTTGGAATACGGTTATGGATGGGAGACCTTGGTTGTTCAGAGGAGCGGCTATAGTCATGGAGGAGTATGATGGCTACTCTAACGTAAATTCATACAAACTGGAGAAGATCCCAATTTGGGCTCGAATCCATAGTGTTCCGGAGATGTTGATGAAGAAGGACTTGGCAGAGAAGGTTGCAAAGAAGGTGGGAGAAACCATCATGGTGCAGGTCAATGATGGGAAGATTAACTCGACGCCCTATCTATGGGCAAAAGTTTGGATAGATCTGAATAAACCTCTAGTCCGGATGGTACCAATCACCTTGAAGGAGAGGATGATTTGCTTGGTTCAATATGAAAGATTACCTGGCTTCTGTTTTTTCTGTGGTTGCCTGGGCCATGAGGCAACTGAGTGTGGGGATGGAGTCCATCCTAAAGAATCTTGTGAATAGGGGGAGTGGCTAAGAGTCCCGTTCATGGCGGCAGTGATGACAAATGATCGTGGTGGTAGAGGAGGCTCAAGAGGTAGAGGCCGAGGAAGGGGGTTCGGTCGTGGAGCTGGAGGGTTTGAAGAACCATATGACACGGACACCATGGAGGAGACAGAGGAGGAGGCTGCCGAAGCTCTAGCAAAGGAGAAGGAGGGGGTCGGCAAGTACTGCAGTAAGTACTCCAATGGTGGAAGATCCAAGTCGAATAATATGACGATTAACCCAATTGCTCTTCAGAGAAAAAGAGGGCTCAAGCAAAGTGTAGAGGATGGCGACAACAAACAAATCCCAAATGCAAGATCGGTGCTCTCCTTCGAGGAGAGTGGCGGAGCACAATGAAAATATTAACTCGGAACTGCCGGGGCATGGCTACGGCCGGGCAGTTCGTGCCCTTTGGAGATCCAGAAGCGGAAAACCTGATGTGTTTTTTCGTTCGAAACACATCTCGGGAAAAGTTAAGGCGTAAAAACCGAAGAGAAAGCCGGGGTTCGATGAGTTTTTAATTGATGAGAGTGATGGTAGAAGTGGGGGCTTGCTTCTACTTTGAAGGAAGGAAACGTCGATTCAATGTCAAGATGTTTCAAAGTATTTCATCGATGTGGTGATTAAGGGGAATACGAGAATGGAGGTGAATGGGATTTATGGAGAGCCAAGATGGGACCAGAAGGAAGTGACATGGCAGACCATACGTGGCTTACATGGTAATTTGGCTCTTCCCTGGCTGATTTTGGGAGATTTCAATGAAATCTTATTCCATCATGAAAAGGAAGGGGGCGAGTTAGATCTCAAACACAAATGCAAGCTTTTCACGATGCTCTTATGGATTGTGAGTTAGCTGATATTGGGTTTGAGGGGGATGTGTTCACTTGGCCGAGGAAGAATCGGGGAGCGCTTAGACCGAGGAGTTGCAAATACTCATTGGAATATGTTGTTCCCTAATGCACAACTAAAGAATGGAGAGATGATCAAGTCTGATCACCGACCCATCATTGTCGATACTGACACTGGTGCTGGCCGGGTGTATCCAATGGAGAGACAAAAAAGATTTGAAGCTAAATGGCTTAAGGAGGAAATGGTGGATGAAATAGTTCAAGCAGCATGGGCGCGCGCGGCGGCACAGGGAGTTGGGCCGAATGTGATGATAAAGGTCAACTCAGTGCATGACGAATTGCATACCTGGGATCGGGAGGTGCTAAAGAAACCGGTCCAGCAGATGAAGAAACTAAAAAGAGAGCTTGAAAGACTTAGACGTGGTCCATTAACCGATGAATCGGTTGCTGCGCAAAAAGAGGTCTTATTGAGGATGGAATTGTTGCTCGAACAGGAGGAAATTTTCTAGGTTCAGAGGGCCAGGGAAAATTGGCTCAAACATGGGGACAGAAATACAAATTTCTTCCACCAGGCTGCATCGACTAGGAGGAGAAGAAACATGGTGAAGGGTCCGTGGACGAGTTTGGAGTTAGAAGGAAGGATCCGGGAGAGATGAAGGTGATGGTGAAAGAATACTTTAGCAACTTGTTCACCTCTCAAGTACGTGAGATTGATCACCAAGTGTTGGGGGATGTAAACCAAAGGGTCACACCCGAGATGAATGAACTGGCCGTGAGCTCTTGTCTCTAGAGAGGAAGTTAAAAAGGCCTTGTTCAAGTATTGGGGATCCGAAAGCCCCGGCCCCGATGGTTTGCATGCAATCTTCTTCAAATGGTTTCCGGAGCATGTTGGGGAGGAACTCACTCGATGAAGTTTTGCGAGCAATTACAAACTCAACTATCCTGCAGGGCCTGGAATGAGACTACGGTGGTGATGATCCCGAAGGTGGAAAATCCAAAGAGTGTTGGTCGGTTCGGACCAATATCCCTTTGCAACGTAGTCTACAAGGTAATTTCAAAAATCCTATCGAGTAGACCAAAAGTAATCTTACCAGAAATTATAAGTTGTCACCAAAGTGCTTTTGTTCCGGGAAGGTTGATCACTGATAATATATTATTGGCTTATGAGTGTATTCACACGATGAAGAGGAAGAAGGGCAGTAGATGGTTATGTGCTGTCAAGCTTGATATGCACAAAGCCTATGACAGAGTTGAGTGGGTTTTCTTAGAACAAATAATGGTGAAGCTTGGCTTTGACCATAGATGGGTGCAGATGATTATGGAGTGTGTCAAGACAGTGAAATACAGAGTCAGCTTCAACTCGATGGAAACTGACACAATCACAACAGAGGTCTACGACAGGTGAGCCGTCACCATATTTGTTTTTGATTGTTCTTTGAAGGTCTATCCGTATGTTGAAAGGTTTGAAGAAAGAGGCGAGCTAGAGGGTGTCAAGGTGTGCAGGGCTACACTAGTTATATCCCATCTATTGTTTGTAGATAATTCACTCTTTTGATGCACGCCGACAAGAAGAATGCGAATGTCTAACCGACATTTTAGGTAGATATTGTGCAAATTCGGGAGATGGTCGTGAAGCAAAATCAAGCATCTTTTTCTCCAAGAACACCAATGTGGAAACCAGGATAGAGGTTTGTGAAATTTCGAACATCATGATGAATCTCTTAGTGACAAATATCTTGGTCTACCGGCGTTGGTGGGGGCTGATCGTAGCGATTGTTTCCGACATCTTATCGACCGAGTGAACAAGAGAATAAATGGGTGGAAGGAGAAATTATTGAGTATGTGCAGTAAGGAGATCCTTATTAAATCGATTGCTCGGGCCATTCCACTCTACGTGATGATGGTGTTTAAAATTCCTAATAAAATTTGTAAAGGAATTCATCGACGCTATTTCAAGTTATGGTGGGGCGATGACAATAATCATAAAAGGATGCATTGGCAAGAGTCTTTGGAAGATGTGTATGCCGAAAGGTTCAGGTGGTATGGGGTTTAGAGACCTACAATCTTTCAATCCGGCATTGCTAGCTAAACAAGTTTGGAGGCTACTGAGAGAGCCTGATTCCTTATGTGCTCAAGTGCTAAGAGCGCGCTAGTACCCAGATGGAAACCTTCTTAACGCAAAGATGAAAAGTGGGTGTTCTTATACTTGGCAAAGTATCTGAAGGGTTATGAGGATGCTACGCTAGCCGGAAAACAAAACTTTTCTACCTCATAATCCAGGATCTACCGCTAGTTACAAAGTTACGGGATTACCACTAGACGCGCAGGTGCGGCGGAAGATGACTTGATGTAGTCGAACGTGTCGCAGCAGTGCCGTGCAGTTGCGTGGTCGTCCAGCAACTCCTCCCACCATTTGCGGTTCGTCCTCGTACTCCGGATGCAAAGACCTCCGAGGTGTCTATTGACGGTAGTTAATGTCAATTTTTAACCATCAACATAGCTTCTATAAGCGCAATTAGTTGATCACCAACATAGGTCTAGGGGTTTGAACTAACAAATTCCACGAGTTTTGGTGCACCTATGTTTTGCGGGAGTTATACAAGGAATGAGCTGAAAAGGACAAAGTCATTGAATAAAAGTATCTCAAATGATGAATTGGACCGCACCGTTGCGAAGGGCTCATCGAGACGATCGAAATGGATATATTATTTGTTATATTTGGACTCCGGAATAAAAAGAAATCAAGGAGAGAAGTTTCACATGTGATGATAACGTTAGCAGCATAAGAAGACAGAAGACACAGGCTGACACACGGGACCCACGCGTCAGCAACAGTCGGCTAACAGCGCCGACAGCGGGCCCCATGCGTCAGCAGCGGTCGGCCACAGGGGAGCACGCATGCGTCCCGGCGAATGGCGCGGCGACACCTGGCCACGTGGGCCACACACGCGCGCGGGAGCGGACGGTGCGGAGGCGGGACCGGTTCGGCCCAGGCGGGCCATGTGGCGAGCGCGGGATGGCGGTCCAAGGCGGTGGCACGGTCCAGTCGGGTCTGGCGCGATCATACCGGCCGAACCGGCCGGTCTAGCTGCCCGGAACCTTCCAGACTTTTCCGAAAGCGCGAGATCCGGTTCGACCGATTTGGCTCCGGTTCGGAGCCCTTAGAGGCCGGTTCTTGGCCGGTTTTCTGCGCAGACGACCAGAAATATTTCAAGAATATGCGATGATCTCCACCGCCCATCTAGGTCGGTTTGATCCAACGGTGGACATAAAACGTGATGCGGATCGATGACGTGGCGATTCCTTAGGGGCTACTCCACCCAGGGCTATATAAGGAGGGCGCCCCCCTCTAGTTTTCCCATCATATTTCTTCTATAGATCATAATCTAGGGTTTCATCCTCCATCCAAGTAGAAGAAGGTCCCTCTAGTTCATCTAGTTCTAGTCTAGTTCATCTAGTTCTAGTTATAGTTCATCTAGTTGTATCTAGAAAATAGAGAGAGAAGAGGAGAGAGCAGAGGAGGAGCCGAGTCTGTCGGATCTTTCTCAACATTGTACTTTTGCAAAAGATCTAGTTCATCTTCTAGCTACTCTCTAGGTTCATCAATTCTTAATTCCGAAGTTCTTTATTTACTTTCAAAGCATTTACTTTCAAGTTATTTATTGGATTCCCGCTTGCATCAAGTGCTCTAGTCTTTATAGCACTAGAGTAGTAATTAATAGGTTAGGCATGGTGCCTAGTCTAGCAATTACCTGGAATTGCACCCAATCCTGCGGATTGTTGTGGTAGCCCTAGGGTAGTGACAGCCCTAACGGCCGACGTATTCCACCTCGTTCGGGTTGGTGTCTGTAGGACCGTAGTCAGACCTTCCTAGCCCCCTTCTCATCCATTTCCATGGCTAGTGCTCTGATGTCCCAAAATAAGTAATCTTGAAGTAACCTTGATTCCTAGATCAATTAGAGAACTCATAGGAAAACAAACACTCTCTCTCCACAAAAACATATAGTTATCTTTGGGCGATCTTGAACCTCAATTAGTGCACTTCGCCTTCCCCGTGGAAAATCGATACCTTGGAATACTCCCGGGTGAAAGCTACATCGGTATTCGTGCGCTTGCGTATTATTTCTGTGCGCGTTTAAAATACCCAACAAGCTTTCTGGCGCCGTTGCCAGGGAACGGTAGCTGTGCTAGTTTCGAGCCACGTCGCCCGTGTATCCTTTTTATTTTCCTTTTACCACCTTTCTCACCTCACCAAAAATATTTACCACCATTTACCACATAGATTCCACACCTATTCATAAATTCTCCACACCAAGGGCCGAGTTCTTAGAGCCACCACAATCATCGAAGCAAATTACTGACTTCCGGCTATGAACTCCGTCCCGGCTTTATAGCCATGGTTCGGGATCAACCCTTCTCTGGCCTAAAAGATGAAGACCCTTTCAACCATCTTAGGGAATTTGAGCTATTGTGTTCTTGCCTAACAATTGCTGGCATGACACAAGAGACCCTTAAATGGAAATTGTTTCCATTCTCCCTTTCGGGTAGAGCAAAATAGTGGTATGCTCATTCCGTAAGAGGTGTAGATGGAAATTGGGATGAACTTCAAGAAAAATTTTGTCATTCTTTCTTCCCTCTTTATAAAAGGGCAATCATCCGTAGAGAAATTTTTGACTTTAAACAAAAAGAGAAGGAAACACTAGGAGCAGCTTGGGCTAGATTCATGAGCCTTACTATATCTTGTCCAACTCATTCCTTGCCTGAAAACATCCTTTTAGAACACTTTTATCTAGGACTTAACAAGGAAGCTGCTCTACATCTCGACACCTCTTCAGGAGGTTCATTCTCACACAAAACCATAGATGAGGGAGAGACATTCTTGAGAAAATCCTTGAAAACACCCCTTACACTGGTATTTTTGATGAGTTTCCTGAAGAAGAAAAAGAAGTCGAGCCCATCCCCGAACCAAAAGAGGAGGAACCCACAACTGAATTTGATATTCCAATAGACTCTTCTAAAAATTTGGTTGTTGAAAAACCTCCTAAAGAGGGAATGCAAACCCCCCTAGAGGATGATGAACCATCTCCTTTAGAGCTTCCCTTTGTATTCGAGGAAGATCTATTTGAAGATTATGGAAATGCCTCGAATTTCCCAATCCAAGTGAGGCCTCGAGCAATGACTACTCCATCTAATCCACAGAAAGAATCGATGGCCATAGAACATATTCAAAGCCTTTCGGCGATCATGAGTTATGAATGGCTAGCTGAAGCAAACTTATCCCCCGAGGTAGCTCGAATCATCTCTCCTTCAACCATTCTTCTGTGCCAAATTAGAAGGTCTGCTAGGAAGGTCCTCTATAATCCTTCTGTTGGGATAAATTTTATTTCTAAGGAGTTAGCTGAAACTCTTTATCCCAACATGTCCTTAACCCCATCTTAGAAACATCTACAAGATCCATCAGGACTTATTTTAGAAAGTCATGGGGGTAACGAGAACTGTTCCCGTCAGAATCAAGAACTCGGGATATGTCTAGATTTTCACATTTTTGACATCCCGAGAGATTCCTCTCTTGATTGGCCGACCAATCATGAGACTACTACAGGAACAACCATTACGAGGTCATTTAGACTTCAAGGTTGGGAATTCCACTATTGTTGTTCCTCTTGATCGATCAATTAACACAATAGTGGAACCCAAACCTGAACCATACCCTATTGAGGAGGCCTTAATGGTGTCTCAAGAGGAGATGACTCAACCATTCTTCGATGTAGAACACTTTGTTCAAGAAGAAGATGAGTCGGCACCCATTGAGCTAGACATAAATGAACAACCTCCACCTCCCGCGATAGAGCTAAAACCTCTTCCTCCGGCCTTAAATATGTCTTTTTTCATAACAACCCAAACACTCTAGTAATCATCGTGACAAGCTTTCGATTATGAGGCACAACAACTTGTCACTATTCTTGAAAGACATAGATCAGATTTTGGCTACTCACTCGAAGACCTCACGGGCATTAGCCCCGCTCTTTGCACGCATCGTATCCCTTCGATCCCAATTGTACACGCTCAAGGGAGCCACAGCGTAGACTTAACAACGCTATGCGGGAGGTTGTTAAGAAAGAGGTCCTTAAACTCTTACGTGCTGGGATTATTTATCCCGTTCCACATAGCGAGTGGGTTAGTCTTGTCCAAGTAGTGCCAAAGAAAGGAGGGATGACAGTTGTTGAGAATGAGAAGAATGAACTCATCCCTCAACGAATGGTCACTAGGTGGCGTATGTGCATTGATTATAGAAAACTCAACAAGGCTACAAAGAAAGATCACTTCCCGTTCATCGTTCATTGATGAAATACTGGAACGGCTTGCAAATCACTCTTTCTGTTATTTCCTTGATGGTTATTCTGGATATCACCAAATCCCCGTCCACCCAGATGACCAAAGTAAGACCACTTTCACATGCCCGTATGGAACTTTTGCATACCGACGAATGTCGTTCGGGTTGTGCAACGCTCCAGCTTCTTTCCAACGGTGCATGATGTCTGTTTTCTGTGACATGATCGAGAAAATCATGGAGGTGTTCATGGATGACTTTATCATCTATGGCAAAACCTTTGATCATTGTCTGGAAAATCTAGACAAAGTCTTACAGCGATGTGAAGAAAAGCACTTAGTCCTAAACTGGGAGAAATGCCATTTTATGGTTCAGGAAGGAATAGTGCTAGGACATAAAGTGTCAGAACGTGGGATAGAAGTGGATAGAGCAAAGATTGAAGTTATTGGAAAACTTCTACCTCCCATAAATGTGAAAGGAATCCGTAGCTTCTTGGGACATGCGGGGTTCTATAGGCGATTTATAAAGAATTTCTCTCAAATCGCTAGACCCTTGACTAGTCTCCTAGCTAAGGATGCACCTTTCATCTTTGATGATGAGTGTCATGAATCTTTTTAAATCCTCAAGGAAGCACTCATCTCAACTCCAATCATCCAACCACCTGATTGGGAGCTTCCCTTTGAGATCATGTGTGATGCTAGCGACTTTGCGGTTGGTGCCGTTTTAGGCCAAACCAAGGATAAGAAGCACTATGCCATATCCTACGCTAGCAAAACCTTGTTCGGACCACAGCTCAATTATGCTACAACTGAAAAAGAGCTATTAGCTGTTGTCTTTGCTATAGACAAGTTTAGATCTTACTTAGTGGGGGCAAAGATAATTGTCTATTCGGATCATGCCGCTCTTAAGTACCTCCTCACTAAGAAAGATGCTAAGCCTCGGCTAATTTGATGGATTCTTCTACTCCAAGAGTTTGATTTAGAAATCCGAGATAGAAAAGGAGTAGAAAATTCTGTAGCCGACCACTTGTCTAGGCTTCAGTATAAGGAAACACATGAGCTTCCCATCAATGACTACCTAAGGGATGACACCCTGCTCAAAATACAAGACTCCGATCCATGGTACACAGACATCATGAACTTTATAGTGAAAGGCTATGTCCCACCTGGTGCAAACAAAAGAAAATTGCTACATGATAGCCGTTTTCACTATTGGGATGAGCCTTACCTTTTTCCAAGTCTGTGCCAATGGATTGTTGAGGAGATGTGTCCCTATGGCTGAGGCCATTCAAATTATGGATAGATGTCATTCTTCGCCATATGGAGGACACTATGGAGCATTCCGGACACATGCCAAGATTTGGCAAAGTGGGTTTTTCTGGCCAACGATGTATGAAGATACAAAGGAGTTTGTCAGGAGATGCCACCGATGTCAAAAACAAGGGAATATCAACTCACGAAATGCAATGCCTCTCACAAACAATCTCCAAGTTGAACTCTTCGATGTTTGGGCATTGATTTCATGGGGCCATTCCTATGTCCGGGGAATTGTGAATACATCTTAGTAGCCGTGGACTATGTGTCCAAATGGGTAGAAGCATTGCCCTGTCATAAAGCTGATTCAAAACATGCCAAGAGAATGTTCCATGAAGTAATCTTCCCTCGCTTTGGTACACCCCGGATAGTCATAAGCGATGGAGGTTCCCACTTCATCGATAGACTCTTCCGGAAGTATCTAGCGGATCATGGAATTCGTCACAATGTCGCAATGACATACCATCCTCGAGACTAGCGGTTTTAAACATGCAATAAACAAATTAAGAATATTCTCGCAAAAGACCGTAGATGAAATGGGTAAAGGATGGAAAGACAAACTCCCTGATGCACTTTGGGCTTACCGAACTGCATACAAGACACCCATAGGCATGTCACCTTATCAACTTGTATATGGGAAGACGTGCCATTTGCCTATGGAATTAGAGTTCAAAGCTCACTGGGCAATCAAGAAATGGAACATGGATCTCCACCTAGCTGGTAAGAATCGTCTTATGCAACTATCTGAGCTAGAAGAGTGGAGAGAAAAGGCCTACCATAGTTCCAAGATCTATAAAGAGAGAACAAAAAGGTGGCACGATAAGAGAATCAAGCACAAGGAGTTTAAGCCTGGAGATAAAGTTCTACTATTCAATTCAAAGGTTAAGCTCTTTGGATATGGGAAGTTGCGAAGTAAGTGGGATGGACCATACAAAGTTATTGACACTTCAACCCACGGGGCCATTACCATCCAAGACGATGTAGGAAACACTTTTAAAGTAAATGGCCAACGCTTGAAAGTGTATCTTGAGCCACAAGTCAACACGGCTGAGGAACTCGATGTTATTGAGTTCATAGAATTCCCACATTAAAACTCAATCAACCAAAGCTCTAGACAACTAATGCTCGATTACCTAACCCTTAACATGCTCCACAAGTTTTGTTGTCTATTTGAGTTCTGCAGGATTTGCAAAGTTTGAGAAGAGTGAGACCTAGATCAACCCACAAGAGTGAGAGACCATGTAAACATCCAGCTTGGGGGAGATCATCCCCCGTGTATCTAGCTAAGTATTTCTTGTCACCTTCTTATATATATATTTTAATTTGCTGGCTATATATATTTAGTCTTGTGTAACGTTTAAGTTTGTTAAATAAAAGGAGAGTGTACAAGTTTTTGCTCGCTTTAAAATAAATCCCTAGAATAAACTCTTTGGAGATGATGAATAGTTGCTCCGCCGTAGTTCCTTTCAAGTGCCTCGTTTTCAACCTAGAACTCTCCCAAGTTTTGGACACACTTGTTTTAATCTAAGATTTGCCCCGAATCGAAACTTGTGGGTAGCAAATGCTTGATCTAAATCTAGGTAGTTGACGGGTATGATATGGGAAGGTCTCGAGTCTTGTTTATCTTGTTCTAAGTGATTCTAGAGTTCTGGAGAATTTATCTTTTGAAAATTCAAAATGCTGCATGATGAGTTCCTGTATGATGAGAGTTTGAATTCCTACCACAGCCATATATACATGCTTGCTAGACTAGGAAGTCCACTTATACTTACTTATGCTTTGAGTGTGGTCGATTGTGTTGACCCTTAGAAACTCATCATACAGTTAAAATCAAGATCATACACTCGTACACCATGCACCCCTCGCTACTTCTACCCTGGAAGTACGTGCCGCCATATTAATCCATTTAGACACATCCCAAAATTGTTCTGCTCCTACACTGGGAGTGAGCATAAAAAAAATCCCTTCATCCATTGCTAACCCTTTTTATTATCCAATAAAGCTCCTTATATCCTTTTGCTGCTACCTCGTCAATATTTCCAAAGAAGAGATCTCGGTGCTTCATCAAAAAAAAGAGAGAAAAAATTAAAAAAATAAAAGAAAGAAAGAAAAAAAAAAAGAAAAGAAAAGAAGAAGAAGAGAAGAGCAAGAACACAATGTCCCAACATAGAGAGATTTTTCAGAGTCCAAGTTCTCCTCAAATTCTTCATTTTTTTCAAGGGAGGTATAAATTTCTTCAAGGAGCAAAAGTAGAGTTAGGTGTTCACCATTATCATCTCCTTTCCTCTTCATTTCTACTTATATCTATCATCACCATTTTCCACTATCACCATATATCCACTTAACCCATATATAGGACCATACACATGCACATCTGTTGACGGTAGTTAACGTCAATTTTTTAACCGTCAACATAGCTTCTATAACTGCAAAAAGATGTTCACCAGTATAGGTCTAGAGGTTTGAGCTAACAAATTCCACGAGTTTTGGTGCACCTATGTTTTGCAGGGCTTATACAGGAATAGAGCTAAAATGGATAAAGTCATTGAATAAAAGTATCTCAAACGATGAATTGGACTACACCATTGTGAAGGGCTCGTCGAGACGATTGAAATGGATATATCATTTGCTATATTTGGAGTCCGGAATAAAAAGATATGAAGCAAGGAAGGAACCACATGAAATGATAAATCAACATCGACACCAACTGACACGTGGGTCCCACGCGGGCAGACGTTGCCTCCCTCGGCCCGACATGCGCAGGGCGGCGCCAATCACGTGGCGACACGTGGCGGGGCTGTCCCCCACGCACGCGCGCGTCCGCGCTGCGAGCGGGAGCAAGCGGGACCGCCCGGGCCAATCACGCGGCGACACGTGGCGGCTGTTGGCCACACACGCGCGCGTCCGCGCGCTCACGAGCGGGAGAGGCGCTGGACCGGCCCAGGCGGACAGGTGGCAGGCCAGGAGCGGCTGTGGGCCGGTTTGCGCGCTGCGAGCGGCTGGGCCGCCTGAACCGAGCGGTCCACCTGCCCGGAAGACTCCAGAATGTTCCAGAAAGGCTACCAGCAGCGGTTCTGACCGGTTCAGGTCCGGTTCAGGCCCTTAGAGGCCGGTTCTTCTCCGGTTTTCTTCGCAGATCGACCAGGGAATATGCCAGGATTATTCTCTTCATCTCCACCCTCCATTTAGGTCGGTTTATCTAAGGGTGGAGAATAAAAGTGACGCGGATCGATGACATGGCGCCTCACGCGGATCGATGATGTGGCGATGCCTCCTAGGGCTATATAAGGAGGGCGCCCCCCTAGGGTTTCCATCATATCTCTTCTACAAGATCAAAGCTAGGGTTTCAATTCTCCATCTAATTAGAAGAGGGTCCCTCTAGTTCATCTAGTTCTAGTTCTAGTTCGTCTAGTTGTATCTAGAAAATAGGGAGAGAGAGGAGGAGAGAGCTGAGGAGGAGCCGGATCTCGTCAGATCTTCCTCAACATTGTAAAGTTGCAAAAGCATCTAGTTCGTCTTCCATCTACTCTCCGGGTTCTTTAATTATTATTTCTAAGTTCAGTTCTTTATTTAATTATTACTTTATTATATTTACTTGATCTCTGCTTTCGTATTGAGTGCTCTAGTTATTCATGGTAATTAGAGTAGTAAGCGATAGTGTAGACGTGGTGTCTAGGCTATAGTTTACCTGAGTTTGCGCCCAATCCCACGAATAATTGTGGTAGCCCCAGAGGTGACAGCTCTGCCAGGTCTTTGTATTCCACCACGTTCGGGTTGGTGTTTCGTAGAGCTTTTAGGCAGCCTTCTCCCAACTACTATCTTCCCAGTCTTTTCGAGAGTTGGAAAGGACCTGCTGCTCCAAAGTAAGTATAGTATAGTAAGCCTGATTTTGATCATCCAATCAACTTAGAAGACCCTAGAAGGATCCTCTCTACCCACCAAAAACATATATATCTTTCTTTTCTTATCTTTATCCTTGGACGACCTTGATTCTCTAGTACACTTCACGTTCCCCGTGGAAATCGATACTCTGGAATACTCCCGGGTGAAAGCTACATCGGTATCCGTGCGCTTGCGGATTTTTCTGTGTGCGTTTAAAATACCCAACAAGCTTTCTGGCGCCGTTGCCGGGGAATGGTAGCTGTGCTAGTTTAGAACCAAGTTCGCCCGTGTATCTTTTTGTTTTACCACCATTCTCACCTCACCACAAACATCAACCACCACCAACCATATGGATTCCACTCCTATTCATAAATTCTCTACACCAAAGGCCGAGTTCCTAGAGCCACCACAATCATCGAAGCCAATCACGCCTTCTAGCTTTAAATTCAAACCCGGCTTTATAGCCATGGTGCGGTGAAACCCTTCTTTGGGCTAAAGGATGAAAATCCTTACACCCACCTTAGGGAATTTGAGCACTTGTGTTCATGCCTCACCATTGCCGGCATGGCACAAGAGACCATTAGATGGAAACTGTTTCCATTCTCCCTTGAAGGAACAAATGAAACATTGGTATGCTCATTATGTGGGAGGAGTAAAAGGAGATTGGGATGAACTTCGAGACAAATTTGGTCTCGCTTTCTTCCCATCCAAACTTGTTAATGCCCTTGAAAAGAAATTATTAATTTTGAACGAAGGAGAAGGAGACTTTAGGAGCGGCTGGGCTAGGTTCACAAGTCTTAAAAACACCGGCCTGCACCTCTCTTTGCCCGACCATGTCCTTCTAAGTCATTTCTACCATGGTCTTAGCGAAGAAGTGCTCTCTTCCTAGACACATCTTACGGAGGATCCTTCATACACATGTCCTTTAGTGAGGGGAAGCTATCCTAGAGAAAATTCTTGAAAACACCCCTACACTCGGCATTTATGATGAGTTTCCGAAGAAGAAAAAGAAGTCGAGTCAATCTCTCGACCAACAAAAGGAGATAAATGCAACCGAATCTCAAAATCCTTTAGATCCTTCTAATGATTCGGTTACTAAAGAATCTCTCACTATGGGAACACAACCCATATTGGAAGTCGAGGAGCCCCATCCTACCACGTTTCTCTCGTAAATTGAGGTAGATCTTTTTGAAGATTTTGGGAATGCCTCAAACTTTCCAATGCAAGTAAAGCCTCCAAAGTGCACTCGCACCATTTGAGGACAACGATGGTCCACCTTATGATCCTTTCTTAATGGAACACATTAAAGGACTTTCTACCATCATGAGTCGTGAGTGGTTGGCGAAACGGAGCTATCCACGAGGTAGCCCGAATCATTGCCCCCTCGAGACTTTTGTTGCAACCTTAAGGGGACCACCATAGAGGCTTATTATAGTCCTACCGTTGGGATGAACATTATGTCAAAGGTGTGGCCGAACAACTTTGCCCCAATGAGTCATTGATCCCATCTCATAAGCTTCTAAGAATTCCTTCTCGGAGTTACTCTTGAAAGTTATGGGGTCATCAAGACTATTATGTTACGCATAAGAGGCTTTGAGTATTTTCTAGATTTTCATATCTATGACATCTCAAACACATCCCTCTTGATTGGTGTACATGTGGGAACACTCTTTCAAGAGCGACCAAAACAAAGTCTCTTGAATTTAAAGCTGGGGAACTCTACTATAGATGTCTCACTTGCGCGCTCACATAACGCGATAGTAGAACCCAAGCCCGAAGAAGACCCTATTGAGGAAGTCTTAATGGCATCTCTAGAAGACTTAGCTCAACCTCAGTTCGATACTGAACACTTCATTGAAGAAGAGGAAGAGCTAGCAGAACCTATAGAGTTAGATCCCTTCGAGTTGCCACCACGACCCCCAATAGAGCTAAAACCTCTTCCTCTTGGCTTGAAATATGTCTTTCTCAATAACAACCCGTAAACACTGTTATCATAAGTGACAAGCTTTCCCAAGAAGAAACCAACGAGACTTGTCACCTGTCCTAGAAAGACATAAATCGGCCATAGGCTACTCACTCCATGACCTCAAGGGGATTAGTCCCGCTCTTTGCACTCATCGTATCCCTACGGATCCCGACATCTCACCAACAAGAGAACACCAACGCAGGCTTAATAATGCTATGCGAGAGGTTATTCAGAAAGAGGTCCTTAAGCTTTTGCACGTTGGGATTATTTATCCCGTCCCTCATAGTGAGTGGGTTAGCCCTGTCCAAGTTGTGCCAAAGAAAGGAGGAATGACGGTTGTTAGAAATGAGAAGAATGAACTCATTCCTCAGCGCACTGTCACAGGGTGGCGAATGTGCATAGACTACCGGAAACTTAACAAGGCTACAAAGAAAGACCACTTCCCATTACCCTTCATCGATGAGATGTTGGAACGGCTTGCAAAGCACTCTTTCTTTTGTTTCCTTGATGGGTATTCCGGATATCATCAAATCCCGATCCACCCTGATGACCAAAATAAGACTACTTTCACATGCCCGTATGGAACTTTCGCATACCGACGAATGTCGTTCGGACTATGTAATGCTCCAGCTTCTTTCCAACGGTGCATGATGTCTATTTTTTCCGATCGAGAAAATCATGGAGGTGTTCATGGATGACTTTACCATTTATGGCACAACCTTTGATGATTGTCTGGAGAATCTAGACAAAGTCTTACAACGATGTAAAGAAAAGTACTTAGTCCTGAACTGGGAAAAATGCCATTTTATGGTTCGGGAAGGAATAGTGCTAGGACACAAGGTGTCCGAATGTGGGATAGAAGTGGATAGAGCAAAGATCGAAGTTATTGAACAACTTCCACCTCCCACAAATGTGAAAGGAATCCGAAGCTTTCTAGGTCATGCGGGGTTCTATAGGCGTTTTATCAAAAACTTTTCTCAAATCGCTAGACCCCTCACTAGACTGTTAGCTAAGGATGCACCTTTCATCTTTGACAATGAGTGCTATGAATCTTTCCAAACTCTCAAACAAGCACTCATTTCAGCTCCAATCATCCAGCCACCTGATTGGACGCTGCCTTTTGAGATCATGTGTGATGCTAGCGACTTTGCCGTTGGTGCCGTTCTCGGCCAAACAAAGGATAAAAAGCACTATGCTATATCCTATGCTAGCAAAACCTTGACTGGGCCGCAACTCAATTATGCTACCACTGAAAAAGAGTTGTTGGCAGTTGTCTTTGCAATAGACAAGTTTAGATCTTACTTAGTTGGAGCGAAGGTAATCATTTATTCGATCATCGCGCTTAAATACCCGCTCACTAAGAAAGATGCTAAACCTCGGTTGATCCGCCGGATTCTCTTACTCCAAGAATTTGATATAGAAATAAGAGATAAGAAAGGAGTAGAGAATTCAAAAGAGCCGATCACTTGTCTAGGCTCCAAGTATAAGGAAACACATGAGTTGCCCATTAACGATTACCTACGGGACGACACGCTCCTCGCAAAGAACGCACTCTAACCCCCGGTATGCAGATATTGTGAATTATATAGTTGCAGGTTATGTCCCACCGGGGAGGAGATAAGAGAAAGCTCAAATATGACGCTCGATGCCACTTATGGGATGACACATATCTCTATCGACTCGTTCGATGGAGTATTACGGAAATGTGTCCCGATGGATGAAGCGATGAAAATCATAGAGAGATGTCATGCATCACCCTATGGAGGACATTATGGAGCATTCCGTACGCATGCAAAAATCGGCAAAGCGGATTCTTCGGCCCACGATGTATCAAGATACAAAGGAGTTTGTTAGAAGATGTGCCGATGTCGAAACATGGAAACATCAATGCTCGGAATGCAATGCCACTCCCGTAACAACCTACAAGTAGAGTTGTTTGATGTCGGGAATCGACTACATGGGACCATTCCAAAACTGGAGATGCCGAGTACATCTTAGTGGCAGTTGACTATGTGTCCAAGTGGGTAGAAGCAATACCATGTCGAGTGGCCGATTCTAAGCACGCCAAGAAGATGTTCCATGAAGTCATATTCCCAAGATTTGGCACACCAAGAATGGTCATAAGTGATGGAGGATCACATTTCATTGATAAGAGCTTCAAACAATTCTATTTAATATGGAGTTAAGCATAATGTTGCAACTCCATACCATCCCCAAACAAGCGGTCAAGCGTAAACATCAAATAAGCAAATCAAGAACATCCCGAGAAGACCGTGGACGAAATGGGAAAGAAGTGGAAGTACAAGCTTCATGATGCACTATGGGCATATCGAACCGCATATAAAACACCCATAGGCATGTCACCTTATCAGCTAGTATATGGGAAGACATGCCATTTGCCCGTTGAATTAGAATTGAGCTCATTGGGCAATCAAGAAATGGAACATGGATGTCCATCTAGCCGGCAAGAATCGTCGATGCAAATATCTCGATTTGGAAGAGTGGAGAGAAAAGGCTTATCACACGGCTCCAAGATTTACAAGGAAAGAACCAAAAGGTGGCATGACAAGAGAATCAAGCACAAGGAGTTCAAGCCTGGAGATAAAGTTCTATTATTCAACTCAAGAATAAAGCTCTTCGGTCATGGAAAACTTAGAAGCAAATGGGAAGGACCATTCAAGGTGATTGAAGTCGCATCTCATGGCGCGATCACACTTCGGGATGATTCGGGTAACATATTCAAGGTAAATGGTCAACGTTTGAAAGTTTTTCTTGAACCCGAAAACATAGAAGAAATCGATGTGATTGAATTCTTGCAATTTAAAGATCCAATATAAAAACCTCGTCGTACATGCTCTAGACAACTAAGGCCTAACACTTAATCAGTTCCACAAGTTTTGTTGTCTATTTGAGTTGTGCAGATTTGAGGAGTGGACAGCGAATCATAAGAGTGAGAGATTATGTCAACATTTAGCTTGGGGAGAGCATCCCCGTGTATCTAGATAAGTGTTTCTCGTTACCTTCTTATTTATTTTACTTCGCTTGCTATATATACTTAGTTCTATATAATTTTTAGTTCGTTAAATAAAAGGAGGGTGTACGAGTTTTTGCATGCTCAAATAAATCCCTAGAATAAACTCTTTGGAAGTGATGAATAGTTGCTCGCCGTAATTCCTTTCAAGTGCCTCGTTTTCAACCTAGAACTCTCTCAAGTTTTGGATACACTTTGTTTTGATCTAGGATTTGCTCGAACCCGAAACTTGTGGGTAGCGAATGCTTGATCTAAGTCTAGGTGGTTGACGGGTATGATATGGGAAGGTCTCGAGCCGCTGTTTATCTTGTTCTAAGTGACACTAGAGTTCGAGAATTTATCTTTTGAAAATTCAAAATGTTGCATGATGAGTTCCCGTATGACGAGAGTTTAAATACCTACCACAACCATATACATGCTTGCTAGACTAGGAAGTCCACTTATACTTACTTATACTTTGAGTGTGGTCGATTGTGTTGACCTTTAGAAACTCGTCATACGCTTAAAGTCAAGATCACACACACGTATATCATGCACCCTCGCTACTTCTACCCCGGAAGTACGCCACCATATTCATCCATTTAGACACATCCCAAAACTGTTCTACTCCTACACTAGGAGTGAGCAGAAATTTCCCTTCATCCATTGCTAGCCCTTCGTTATCCAATAAAGCTCCAAGTATCCGTTGCTCGCTACCTCCATCAATATTATCAAAGAAGAGACCAAGGTGCTTCATTAGAAAAAAAGAAAAAAAGAGAGATAAGAAAGAAAAAAAAGAGAAAGAGAAGAAGAAGAAGAGAAGAGCAAGAAGGAATATCCCAACAACAATGTCCCATCATATGCGAAATCTTCAAGATCCCAAGTTCTATCCAGATTCTTCATGGTTCAATTTCAAAGGAGGTATGAATTTCTTCAAGGAGCAAAAGTAGAAGTTAGGTGTTCACCATTATCATCTCTTTTCCCCTTCGTTTCTACTTATATCTATCATCACCATTTTCCACTACCACCATATATCCACTCAACCCATATATAGAACCACACACATGCACATCTTGATTTGATTGTATGTCCAGTTTCTTCGGATCCATGGTTTGACTGTGCAACATATGTATAAGCTCCCACCTACAAACTCCACATAAGCCTATTAGAGGTAGGGTGAGCGAGTGAAGGCACAATGTTACTCTGCCTTATGCCAGAAATACAACATATCTTGAGTGAAGAGAGAAGGCATATACCATCAATGCCTTGGTAAGGATCCAGAAATACCACATAAGAGAGACTTGAGAGGGTCATACTAGGAATCTCTGAGTTTTATTTGAAAAACTTGCAAAAACTCCGGAATGAAGGTTGATCCAAGAGCTTGAGACATAGTGCTTGACTTGACCGTTCTGTCTTTCAACTGCTCAAGACCCAAGTGAAGGCTACAAGCCCCATGGTGGAAGGTAATATGGGTAAGTTTGAAGTCGAATAGTCCACTCTAATCCGGAAGAGAGTTCCGTTTGAACGCATGTGTACTTTTGAGGCGTGAAAGCATTGTAGCAACTCCCGATCCTTGGTGAGTTTAGCTTTGCTCGGGACGAGCAAAGGTTTAGCTTGGGGAGTTTGTTGACGGTAGTTAACGTCAATTTTTTAACCGTCAACATAGCTTCTATAGCGCAAAAAGATGTTCACCAAGTATAGGTCTAGAGGTTTGAGCTAACAAATTCCACGAGTTTTGGTGCACCTATGTTTTGCGGGGCTTATACGGAATAGAGCTAAAATGGATAAAGTCATTGAATAAAAGTATCTCAAACGATGAATTGGACTACACCATTGTGAAGGGCTCGTCGAGACGATTGAAATGGATATATCATTTGCTATATAGGGGTTATCTTGTGAATTCCACGAGTTTTGGTAAATGTCCGTTTTTAACGGGGGTGTCGGCTGAAAATACCCAAGGAAGGCCCACATGTCGGGTTTACATAGAGATAATCGGGAACCGGTAAAAATTCATGTAACGGAAGGTTCGAGAAGGCTCGGACCAAACGGAGCCCGAACCGGCTCGGTGGAGAGTCGGCCGACTCCCCCCTAGAGTCGGCCGACTGGGGACTTCAACCAATCAGAATCAGCCTCGCGGATCCCTGTTCCACCGCCTTTGAGGATGAATAATAATCGTCCGTTTAGGTCGGTTTGATCCGAGGGCTGCGGTGCATCCTAGGGGCTATATAAGCAGGGCCCCTGGCCCCTGGAGGAGGCATCCCTAAAACCCTAATTCATTATCTCCCAGTGGGATCAGAGTTGTAGAGGCGTCCCTTGAATGGATGACTTCTCTTCTCTAGAGAATTAGAGCTAGACATTCCAATGTAGTAGATTAGATCTAGATGAGAGTTAAGGAGAGCGGAGCTGCGCTCCGGTTCGGAGAAGTCTTCGAGAGATTTGGTATGTCTTTGTATCTACTCTTTGTAAGACTTATGCTTTAATATATTTATCTTCTCTATTTACTTTCATGCCTATCTTGTGATTGTTAGTATAGTAGTTATGCTTTAGTATGGGATCTTCGCTCGCATCGAGTGCTCTAGTTATCCTAGGTAATTAGAGTAGTAATTGATAGTGTAGACATGGTGTCTAGACTAGAGGTTACTGAGATTGCACCCAATCCCACGGATTGTTGTGGTAGCCCGAGGATCGTGACGATCGACGACGTCGTATTCCACCTCGTTCGGGTTGGTGTTTGTAGGACCGTAGTCGGAGCTTCCTAGCCCCCTTCTCATCCATGTCCGTGGCTAGTGTTCGATGTCCCGAAGTGCTATTGTATGATTGCTATATCTATCCATCCCCTGTTATCATAGAACCAAAGTAATAGAGAAGTATATAGGAACCTTGATCTCTTCCGTTGTCCTCTCACTCTGGCTAGCTACTCATTTATCATAGAATTCTCATATGTGCTTTATTATTTATATTACCTTTTATATATATATCAATTACCCCTGCTTTAGTCTAGTTGGTTTATTAAGTTAGTAGATACATGATGGTGAGTTATCAGATTCTTTAACCCTTGCTTCCCTGTGGTAAAATATAAATAACGATACCTGGTTTACTCCCGGTAAAATGCTACAATGGTATGTTCTGTGCGCTTGCGGAATCCTTCTTATTTTAGTTGCACTTAATTTATACCAACAAGCATTTTTGGCGCCGTTGCCGGGGAAGCAATCGGTGTTAAGTTTTTGATAATGATCTTGAAGTCTGCTAATTTAGTGTATCACTAGCTTTAGTAGGATTACCCCTTGTTCTGTTGAGTGTGGAATAGACAGGACAAAAGATGTCGTTTCGACCTTCCGACAAGCTTCCACAAGACATTGAAGAGCCCAGGGTCCCTCAATATTCAACATTCAACTGGAACCCTGCCATCTCACAGGTTTGTGTATACATATATATTATTCTAACCATGTGCAGATTGGAGAAAATGTCGTCGTCACAATAAGTGATGAACATAGATGCCGCAACACTACTCACAAATTTCATCCTGTGAGTCATGGTAAAGTATGATCAAGAACGGTGAGATAGTCTTGCTCATGGACTTTAAAATTATGAGTAGTTATCTTTTAAATTCTTGCACCTCACTACATGTTTACTTTTAAGAATTCATGCATCCACTCCACTCTTTTATGTTTGCTCATCCATTGCATGTTTAGTTTCTTGCATTCATTCATACGTTTTGCATCTAAAAAGAAAAAAAAAATTTTCCTCACCATGATCATGCTCTTTCATCTCTGTCTGCATCCCTTTTATTATAAAAAGATAAAAATATTTCTTGTGATCCCGTTATAAGACATTTGAGTTAAGGCAGTTCTAGATAACCAAGGCTTAGAGGTTTTTATCACTAATGCTTAATCAGTTCCACAAGCTTTGTTGTCTATTTGAGCTTCACAGAACATAAAGGATCAAGAAGAGCTAAACAGGCAGAAGGACATCCAATCCCCTGTCGGAGTGCTGCCCGCGACACTTGAACACTGTCTCAAACAGCAACTATCTACGACACTCCAGGAGGACTCGAACGTCTTCATTGCCTGTCAGCAACATCAGCAGACTATGTCAACATCCAGCTTGGGGGAGGGCATCCCCCGTGTACCAAGCTAAGTGTTTCCAACTTATCTATTTTATGCCTTGTTAGAGTGTGCTTTGTTAAAACAACTAAAAAGATGCATAACCATAGAAACCCAGAAAGATTTCCTTATTTATCTTATGGAGAGCTCTTGCAATCTGTCTTTAAGTTATCCCGTAGAATAAACTCTACATGGAGATGATGAATAGTTGCTCTGCCGTAATTCCTTTCAAGTACCTAGTTTTCAACCTTGCTCTCTCCCGAGTTTTGGACACAACTGTTTAGATTTGAGATTTGCTCTGAACCTAAAACTTGTGGGTAGCAAACACTTGATCTAAGTCTAGGTGGTTGACGGGTATGATATGGGAAGGTTTTGAGCCGCCGTCCATCTTGTTCCTAGAGATACTAGAGTTCTGGAGAATTTATCTTTGAAAACATTAAATTCCTGCATGATGAGTTCCTTTATGATGAGAGTTCAAATTCCTACCACAGCCATATATTCATGCTTACTAGATTAGGAAGACACATCTATTTATATAGATCATATTGTAGGCATTGAGTGTAGTCTTTATAGGCATTGAGTGTGGTTATGCTGTGGACCCATAATGAATTAGTCATGCAGTTAAAGTCAATACTATGTGCTCTCCATCCATTGATCTGTGCTACTTCTGTCCCTAGAAGTACCACCCACATATAGATCCACATCCACCACATATTGTGCTATCTCTACCCTAGAGATATGCACCTATGCTGCTCCTACCCTGGGAGTACGCATTTCCCCACATATTGTGTTGTCTCTACCCCGGAGATACGCACTTATCTTTCCTACCCCGGGAGTACGCATCCATCCATCCATCCATCCATCCACATATACACACGCCACTCATTTTACTTCATCCAGAAAAGGTTCTACTCCTATCCTGGGAGTGAACATCTAGAAATAATCATCGTCATTCCATTTGCCTACATAAAAGCTCCAGTCATTATCATTTCAAGTTATACACTCCCCGTTGCTAAAGTTCGTTTTCAGAGGATTGGTTTCTCTAAAAAAAAAGAGAGAGAAGAAAAAAAAAGAGAAAAAAAGAAGAAAAAAAAGAAAAGAAAGAAAGAGTAGCCAAGTCCTTCCTTTCAAGAAGTTTCAAGGTTTCCAAATAAAGGGAGTCATGTTATCCCCAAAGGAGCAAGTGTAGAAGTAGATGTTCACCAAGTGATCACCCCTCATAATCATTTCCTTATTATCATCATCTTATCATCCATTCCATTTCCTCATTCACATGCACATATGACTTTATTATTATTTTAGTTCCTTTGGATCCATGGTTTAACTGTGCAATATATGCAAGTGAGTTTTGAGTGTCTCCCCACCTATAAGCTCCACATAAGCCTATTAGAAAGTAGGGTGAGAGAGAGAAGGCACTTTCCACTATGCCTTAGTTCCACAAATACCACATATTTTTGAGAGAAGAAAGAAGGCATACACTACTCATGCCTTGGAGAGGATCCAGAAATACCACAAATGAGAGACCTGAAAGGTTCATACAAGGAACTCTGAGTTTTATTTGAAAATCTTGCAAAAACTCCGGAATAATGGTTGATCAAAGAGCGAGAAACATAGCGCTTGACTTGACCGTTCGTCTTTCAACCGCTCAAGACCCAAGTGACGGTTACAAGCCCCATGGTGAAAGGTAATATGAGTAAGTTTTGAGTCGAATAGTTCACTCTAATTCGGAGGAGAGTTCTTATTTGAACGCATGTGTACTTTTGAGGCGTGAAAGTATTGTAGCAACTCCGATCCATCACTGAAGTTTATCTTTGCTCGAGAGACGAGCAAAAGGTAAGCTTGGGGGAGTTGTTGACGGTCGTTAAGTGCCAATTTTTACGTCAACGAGACATGAGAAAGGACTAAAATATGTTTACCAACTAGATATAGGGGTTATACCGACGTAATTCCACGAGTTTTGGTAAATGTCCTTTTCTGCAGGTGTCACTGAAATACCCAAGGAAGGCCCACATGTCGGGTTTACATAGAGATAATCGGGAACCGGTAAAAATTCTGTAACGGAAGGTTCGAGAAGGCTCTGGACCAAACGGGAGCCCGAACCGGCTCGGTGGAGAGTCGGCCGACTCCCTAGAGTCGGCCGACCGGGGACTTCAACCAATCAATCAGCCTCGCGGATCCACGTTCCACCGCCTTTGAGGATGAATAATAATCGTCCGTTTAGGTCGGTTTGATCCGAGGCCGCGGTGCATCCTAGGGGGCTATATAAGCGGGGCCCCGGCCCCGGAGGAGGCATCCCTAAAACCCTAATTCATTATCTCCCGGGATCGAGTTGTAGAGGCGTCCCTTGAATGGATGACTTCTCTTCTCTAGAGAATTAGAGCTAGACATTCCAATGTAGTAGATTAGATCTAGATGAGAGTTAGGGAGAGCGGAGCTGCGCTCTGTTGCTCGGAGAAGTCTTCGAGAGATTTGGTATGTCTTTGTATCTACTCTTTGTAAGACTTATGCTTTAATATATTTATCTTCTCTATTTACTTTCATGCCTATCTTGTGATTGTTAGTATAGTAGTTATGCTTTAGTATGGGATCTTCGCCGCATCGAGTGCTCTAGTTATCCTAGGTAATTAGAGTTGTAATTGATAGTGTAGACATGGTGTCTAGACTAGAGGTTACCTGAGATTGCACCCAATCCCACGGATTGTTGTGGTAGCCCCAGGATCGTGAGCCCCGACGGCCGTCGTATTCCACCTCGTTCGGGTTGGTGTTTGTAGGACCGTAGTTGGAGCTTCCTAGCCCCCTTCTCATCCATGTACGTGGCTAGTGTTCGATGTCCCGAAGTGCTATTGTATGATTGCTATATCTATCCATCCCCCGTTATCATAGAACCAAAGTAATAGAGAAGTATATAGGAACCTTGATCTCTTTCGTTGTCCTCTCACTACGGCTAGCTACTCATTTATCATAGAATTCTCATATGTGCTTTATTATTTATATTACCTTTTATATATATATCAATTACCCCGCTTTAGTCTAGTTGGTTTATTAAGTTAGTAGATACATGATGGTGAGTTATCGATTCTTTAACCCTTGCTTCCTGTGGTAAAATATAAATAACGATACCTGGTTTACTCCGGTAAAATGCTACAATGGTATGTTCAGTGCGCTTGCGGAATCCTTCTTATTTTAGTTGCACTTAATTTATACCAACAACGAATGTAGACAAAAACATTATAGCATGTGAAAGTAGAACATAGTAAGAACGGCATAAACACAGATATGACTTGGTATAGCCCATTGTTCTTTTCGAGATCTCCATCTCCTCAATCTGTTCATCATGGTGATCTCCATCTCCACGATCCATGTATGCCATCCTTCGCTGATGAATCCGCCATGACTAACTATCACTAACACCAAAGCTAGTGAATTAAAATTACTTAGTCACAGATTGGCACGCAGGCCATTACAATAATTTTGACAATATCTATATGGCTTCAGCTCATATTGTCATCCTCATGACGTGCAAACCATGAATTAATTACATACATACATCACATACACATAAGGGCTATACCAGTCACGAAATCCTGCAAAGCAGAGTTAACCGATTCCGACTACTAAAAGTAAATCGCAAAAACTCTATTGTGCGGACCTTATTTTGCAATTCTAATCTCATCGAAACCGACGGAGTGGGATTCAGTTAGACCAAGAACAAAATTGTCTACAACTTTCGTTTAAGGATCGTCTCCATCTGAGTTATGGTTCAAAAGTTATGGCTGTTTTACGAACAGAAATTTTCTCGGCAACTCAGCGCCCGACGGCGGATCCAATCTGCCACCGCCGCGCATCACATGCGCTCGGCACTTGATCTAGGGTTCAATTCAATCAATCTGATTGATCTCTAACTCGCCGTGACTGGATTTACATGTATCACTTAACTCAGATGGCAGAATTCTAACCGGTACGAGTAGATCGTTACAAGACCAACGCGGCAAGACCATGAACCAAGATCAGAGACTCATCTACAACCGCGCATATCACCATAAGTAATATCCAGAACCTATAATGATGCAGTATCGAGCTCTGATACCACTGAAGGGTTATGAGGATGCTACGCTAGCCGGAAAACAAAACTTTTCTACCTCATAATCCAGGATCTACTGCTAGTTACAGGTTACGGGATTACCACTAGACGCGCTGGTGCAGTGGAAGATGACTTGATGTAGTCGAATGCATCGCAGTAGTACCGTGCAGTTGCGTGGTCGTCCAGCAACTCCTCCCACCACTTGCGGTTCGTCCTCGTGCTCCAGATGCAGCACCTCCGAGGTGTCCCACACGTACGAGGAAGAAGTGGTGCGCCTCCGGACTGCTAGGTCCGCGAGGAGCGAAGGCGAGAGCATGGAGGGCGATGGCGGCAGCCAAAGGATGTGGATTAGGTCTGGCCGCGCCCGTCCCCTCTACTTATATAGGCGTCTCTCATGTGCTCCCGAGTTGGAGGCCCATTAGAAAACCCTAAGCCTTGTCTAATTCGGGTCCAACCCGAATTAGGCTTCCAGCCCCTTAAGCGTGCGACCCTATGGGTTCACGCATACATAGACATGGGCCGAATACTCCTATTCGCCCAATAGCTAATAGTGGCCTCTAGCAAGGCGTGACAACTCCTATATGAACGCAAATGATCATATCAGACGAACCACCACGACCACATACATGTTATTCCCTTGCCACATGATATTTGGTTCAACTCGTGGGTTAACACTTAACCCAAGCACGGCCATGGATTTGTTGATCCAATCACTTGAGTGATCCAGTGATTGTTGACGGGAATAAAGACCAGTTTTGGTACACTCAGAAACCCGTCAACAGTCCTCGATAGAAGGAAGATAAGCATCACATGAGCATATTTATCACTAATAAAGTTCCACTTGTACTCTTAGCTTGTGAAATACAGGAAAGCTGGAAATAGGCCCTGTGAGACCGAAACCTAGGTCCTGACTTGATTTTGGTCTCACCAGGATCTGACCACCAAGCAGGGTCCCTGACATGCTACAGGAGAACCTGATCCTGGATCCAAATGTATCACACATCAACATTCCACCTGATTGGTACATTGGACCAAGGATCCACATAGAAGCAAGCAAGATATCAAGTGAACCCAACTTCGGACAAGACTACACGTGACAAGCCAGGACAGCACCAGGAAGCTGTCATGAGGACCAGGGGCCCAATGCCAGGTCGACCAACCAGCATTTGGGGGCATGACACCTTGGCATTGCTCCCACTACCACCTGGACCTTCTAGAAGGGGAGTGGGATCCACAGGTCAGCCAGACCCAGGTCGGCCGACATGCAAGTGGGCCCCACTCAAGGTTTTGCTTCCACCACCTTCCTGCATGACTCCCACGTGTCCTGCACCGAGAGACGTCCATTCAAGTCAGTGGAAGGTCGGTTTGATCCAACGGCGCATGGCAGAGAGCACACGGATCGCTGACGTGGCGCTGGAGTAACCCCTACTCCACCTCCACTATAAATACCCCCCTAGTCCCTCATTGTAAAGTGTCCCCAAGTAGTTCACAATAGTGTTCTCAAGCTCAAGCTCTCTTGAGAGATCAAGAGTAGTGTAGTCTAGTCCGGAGTGGGAGTTAGAGTCGAGTCGAGCGGCTCGGGTCTCCGAGTCGTCTTCTCGGAGAATGCGGTATAGCTCTTGTACCTTTACTTTCGAAGTCCTTTTCTTATATTAATATAGTCTTGCTTTACTTTATTAAGTATTTACTTTGAGTACTTTACTTTATGTATTTACTTAGTGCAATCGCTATACTAGTGTAGTAGTGTTATGTCTTAGTCTCATTAGTGTAGAGTCCGAACTAGTTTAGTGTCTAGATCCTTTGTGTGTGTTTCATTACCAACTGGGGCCGAGGTTACTTACGTGGTAGCGGAGTCTTAATACTAGATTAAGCGAGGTGCTTTGGCTAGTGCTTAATAGTGGATACACCCTATCGTTGATTGGTATATCCATTCACTTTCCGACGTATATTAGCGGGGGCGGTTGTGACGAACGTGCACCCCGGTTGGCTCTATTTGCGTCGGGGATAGGCCGTAGGGTGCCCATTCAAGTCAAAGGCCCGCCGGAAGGGGATGAACCCTCCTGTTTGTCAGCCGACTTCCCCTATCACGTAGATTGTCTAGGCATTAGTTTAGTTAAGTCATTACACTAGTAAGATTAGAACACGGAGTATAGTTAGATACATAGGAGTCCTTACTCACTCGTTGTCCTCCCACCTAGCTAGCTACCTACTAGTTACCTTTAGTTCATCACTCATAATCAACACTTACCCCTTTATCAATATCAATAGCTTAGATTGAGTAGAACCACCACGCGTTTCCATCACCCATTTGCTAGAGAGTCTTAGGGTGTGTTTGGTTGAGCTGTGGCTTTTGCAAAAGCTGTTGTGGGCTGTGAGCTGTGGAAAAGCAGCTTTGAGAAAGCAGCCGTGGGAAAAGCAGAAGGTCGTTTGGTTAGAGATGCTGTCAAACTGTGAATTGTCCGAGAAATACATGTTTATATAGAAATTTTGTTTCTGATTGACACTTTTAAATTATTGTTGGCGGTCCATATCGCATATTTTTAGACCGACAATGAGGATATAAAATCTACCCAAACTTAGCAAATAGGGCTTTGCACTAACATATTCCACGAGTTTCGGTGATTGTCGCTATGGGAAGGCAACTCCGGAAATGCACACAAATGGGCCAACAAACATAAGAAAACCATAAATAAGAAGGTGGCCCATTTACCCGACAATCTTGGGTCTCAAACATGGGCCAAAAAGCCCAACATAAACCCAAGAGGTGGAATACCAAAACCCGGTCCAACTCCATCTCGGGCTGGATGAGTGGGCCTCGGTAAATAGGCCATATCTCACACATACGGACTCCGATTCAGGCAAATGAATATGCGTTGGAAAGCTATCGACGAGGCCCATCCACTCACCAAGTTTCAGCCCAAACGGCCCTGGAGTTGGCGCGAGCGCGCCCGCGCGGCTGCCAAACTGGTCCCACCTTTGCAGGTCGTTGCATTAACTCGATGGGAGGTCGGTTCTGGGGTGCGTCCAGGTGCATTGTACCTCAAACCGACGTTGGGAGGTCGGTTTCCACCTTCCATGTTGGTATGGCACATTTGCAAGTAGCCCCCTCCTCTCCACATATAAAAGGGGCTTTTTCCTCCTCATTCACCATCAACCATTCAAAGGAGAAGAGCACCACACTAGAGCCTCATTCCAAAGGGCTATGCCCTACTAGCTATAGAGTTAGAGAGAGATGTGAGGGAAGAGAGCGGGGAAGCGCCGGGCTTGTCGGTGTCTCCCCGACCTTGTACCTCATGCGGATATTCTACTCGGCTCCCTAACGGGATCTCGACTAAGTGAGTATTCGTGTTTCTTATAGTCTTTTGTGTCTTTTATTTAGTTGAGCTTTACCAAGCTTGTTCATGGGTTCGTTGTCCGTCCTCGTGGCGGATGCTCTAGTAGAGGGCCCCTGATAAAGACGGGTCACCCTGATCGACGCTAGAGTAGTAGTCGCTAGTGTAGACATGGTGTCTAGACTAGAGGCTGCCTTCGTTTGCCTCGTATCTCGACGGTTGCGGTGGTAGGCGGCAGGTGGTGACAGCCCTGTCCGTCCCTTGTAATCCCCCACGTCTGAGTGCGGCGTAGAGCTGTAGGCCGGGATCACCTGGCAGACCAGGTGTGCTCCGGTGCCCGAAGTGAACAAGTAGAAGTATTGTATCGCTAAGCTTAGGACCCAAAACCTATAGGAATCCATCTCTACCACCCTTTCTATCTCTACCCTTGGGTTGTTCCTTGGACGAATTAGCTAGGAGAAATACCTCCGTTCCCTGTGGAAATTACGATACCCTGAATACTTCGGGTGAAGGCTACAACGGTACTTCCGTACGCTTGCGGATTCTCTCGCATACGTTAAGAAATACCAACAAGCTTTCGGGCGCCGTTCGGGAACTAAGTTGCTATTTTCTTTGAACCTAGTTCGTCCTCGTATCTTTTTATAAAAAGAAAAATATTTTTATATTTCTATCTATAAATCAAACACACTTTGGATCTGATCCTACTACCATGAAGCCCAAGATAATTTTTGTAATCTTTTTGCTTCTAAAAACCAATTTTCATCCGGCTATGAACTCCACCTAGGATTCGAAACCTGGTTCGGGCATAGCCTTTCTCGGTCTTGATGATGAAAATCATTTTAGACATCTCGCATGGTTTCGAGGAAATGTGTTCATGCCTAGCATTCCCGGCATGACACAATGAAATTCTTATGTGAAAGTTGTTTTCACTCTCCCTCAAACGGGAGGCGAAGCAATGAATCAATAATGCCGTAGGAAGTTTGAATAGAGACTAGGGAGAACCTAAGGACAAGTTTTGTCTTGCATTCTCCCTTATGTCCCATATCAACTCTCTACCATGGGCAATCCTCGATTTCAAGCAGAACGAGAAGGAATCCATAGGTGCAGCCTAGGCGAGGTTTACAATGTTAACACGTGCCGGCCTAGACTTGTCTCCACTAGATGATGTGCTTTCGCATCTCTTTTGGGTATAGACATAGATGCTGCCCTATGCTTTGACATGACCGCTGGAGGGTTGTTTTTCACAGAACCATGACGGAGTAGAGGAAAACCTTTATTGACATCCTAGAGAAGCATGCTTCTCGCGTCATAGAGCCTTAACCCCTCCATAAAAGGGCATGTCAAGCTTTGAGGAGCCCTTATCAATCGAATCTTTGCCCTTGCTAGATTCGGTTGTTGAGCTCTCACCGAACCACGAACAACAAAGGAAGGAATGTTTTATCCTTTGAAGTTCGCAATAAAATTCGAGGAATGTGGCGTAACCTCGAGCATTTCTTGGCACGTAAATCAAGCTTTTATTTCTAAGGAAGTATCCTCTAACAAAGAACAGTCATGAGAATAGTTGTTGAAAGTGAAACAATTCGATTCTTTCACCTTCCACGACTATATTTTGTTCATTAAATAAGACTCCCTTAGAAACCCTACACAACCTCAAAATCGAGACTTTTATCATTTCCTTGCGGAAACCCTTTTGGGAAATTGCCGCTAGCCCCGGCTCAAAAACTCTTCAAAAAGCCATCAAGGCTCATCTGAGTGTTTTGGGATTGTGTTAGGGTCGTGCCATTTGAAATGAACGAAACCGAGGTTCACTTAGACCTTCACATTTATGCCATCCTCGATGCTTAAACTTCTCTTAAGTCGCTGTTTGAAACTCTTGTGCAAAAAGAAATCACCTCAAGAGGGCCCTCATGAGAAGTTGAGCATTTAGCTTCCGCTAGCCTTAACTCTTGCCCCAGAGACCCAAAGGCAAAGCAAAGCTACTGTTCAGCGAGGCAAGGTTTGAGCTTCCTTTTCATCATTATGAAATGGAACGTCCACCTTCGCCCTTGCTCGAACAAAAGACATGTCCCCGGCCATGAGAACATTGCTCTTGATAATGGTCTAGAGTCAATGTTCGTCCTTCATGTTATATCTTTTAAAGGACAGAAAACTCCCATGCCATGGACATGCCTGAAGCAACAACTCTAGAGTGGATCCACTAACGAGCATGCTAAGGTCTCTTTTGAGGCTCATGTTTCATGCTCGCCTTTGGGATCTCTAGAGTTTGTTCCGCTTCTGAACATGTGCTCCTACGAGAATCCCAACCACCTCTTAACACTAGTTTCAAAACTTTTAAGAGGATGGTTGTGGATGGCTATCATATACACTTTCAAATCTCATAGCAGCACAATGGAATCAACCTTGCAGCTTTAGCACCTTTGCCAAATGTTTGGTGGCCAACACCACCTTTGAGAGCTGCAAGATAAATTCCTGCGGTCCACTTAAGACCATAACTTAAGCAACGCCGGAGATACCCCGGATTATCGTTAAAAAGGCAAGGTCATGTTTTCAAGTAGTATGCCTCGGGTATTCTTGTTGCTAACCATCTCGGGTTAAGAAGAAAGCGGGTCATACAACACTTGCAAACGAGGAACGACATCGGTACAAGCTTTGATTCTCTTAGGCAATGGAACACACTCGTAAGGGATCGACGGTACACTTGGCTTTTACACAAAAGTCCAAGTGTGGGGAGGGAAGTGAGAAGCCCATGTTCCACACGCACTAAGAGACACCGAAAAAAAAGAAGAGAGAAAAAATAATAATAAGAGGTGAATTCAAGTTGATGTCGGCTTCACCTTGCTAAAAAAAGAGACGAGAAGAAGAGAAAGGGCAAGGGTTCTCTCCTTCTCCGGACCTTTGCTACTATCAAGGCCCATGGTCCATACACACTAGCCATGAGTGTGTGGCACGGCCTTGTGGTTCACTCCGAGCTGAAATCCGTGGCACAACGGTAATAGGACCGAATGTCGACCGCCTTATGCTATCGGTGAGTACGCTCGGAGTAAAGCAAAGGTAATGTTCCACTAACTTGTCTACTCATACTTGTCTCCGTGTGATCAATCAAATTCATGCTTCTTTGTTTATGTCATATGCTCTCGGTTTGGTCGTGCTCGCCGCAACACATCCATAGGCGTTTTAAATTAAGTGTGGTGCTTAGGTTAAAATTGCCTTCTTTGATCAAGTTTTAACAAGGTGTTGAAATTTGATTAATGAACTCGAGTTGTTGCCATAGACTACGGAAGTAATTTAATGTGGAGATAAACCAAGGTCCGCTTTTTTACTTTACAACTTAATCTTGACCTTGTTTGAGTTACGAGTTGGTTGAGCAAATGAAAAGAAAGGTTTAAAAAATAAAAAAAAGTTTATTTGATCAATAAATCTCCGGCTCCCCGGTTTTCCAACCGAGAGAGCCCATGTTTGTTTTTTTTTTCATTTTCTTCTTAAATAAAGCGAGGTACAAGAATAAGTGTGGGGGAGATCTCTCGAACAATACTAACACATGCATTCGAGATCTCCCCAACACAACGCACAACATCAAGCAAGACAAGAGGACGAAGAAAAAGATTCAAGAGAAGAACGGTTGACCTTCCGGTTCCAACCGAACTACTCTTGGATTTATGAAACTCCTTCATCTTCAAACAATGGTTTGTGCAACTCTATCCTCACATCTCTAAAGTTTTGAAGTTTAAGATTTGTTAAAATTAAAAAGACAAAACTTTTCTCGGTCGCTATCCTTTGATAAGATTTGCATACTCTTTATTCCTTGCTAATATGCCTATGCCTTGTGAACAAGTTATCTTAGGGACCCCATGTTATCTAAGTAATTGGAGTATGTGATATAATTTGGATGATTTGAACCTTGCTTTGTTTGTGAAGAACTTGGGATTTATTTTTACAAAAGAAAAATTTCAATAGCATGCTCCTCAATGATTATGAAATACCCACGAGCCATATGATTTATCTATAGAACAAAACCTTCATACGTTTGCTTGTTCATACATTGAGTTCGGTCGGATCGTTATTACCGACGCGAGATTATGACCTTACACCCACGATTGAGATTCACGTGCACCCACCAAATAAAAAGCTGACTCTTACACCGAGAGTCGCGCACAAACATGCACCCCCTTTCCATCCGCCAACTCTTACACCGAGAGTTGCGCACCATCTTTCTACCAAATAAAAATGCAGACTCTCACCCTGAGGGTTGCGCATTACTTAGCTACCAAAAATCTACTCCACATATTCCATCATGATATCTCTCTCCATTCAATAATTCTTCATAAAGAGTTATGGGCTATGATTATTCAAAAAAAAAAAGAGAGAAGTCAAGGGGCACAAGTTAGATTAGGGTCCAAGAAGCAAGACAACGGAAAGCAAAGATCCCCGTTCAAAAAAAAGGGAAAGAAAAAAGAGAAAAAAAGAAAGATGAAAAAAAGAGAAAAAAAAGGAAGAAGAAAAAGAAGAAGAAATAAGAGAATAGATTTTTAGCATACCTCTCATAACCCATGCTCTACCAAAAATTCTATCCTTCAATAAAGAGATAATCATGATGCATGGAGTAGCCAAAAGTACCACAAATATTAGGAACCACCAAACATTCCACACACTTGCACATCTCATCAAGGTGTATGGCTTAATCTCCGTAAGGTTCGATCCTTGACCTTACAATATATGTGATACAAGTATGCCCACTTTACATACCTACCCAAAACTCCTCTCTCAGCTTTTTAGTGGTAGGAAGCAAAAAAATTCAAAATGCCTTTGGTGAGTTTATTGTACACATTGAGCGATTGAGTGAATCATATGAGGAGCAAGGCTATCTTTTTCTTTTTCATAAAACCATTCAAAAAACCCAAGTTTCGATATGATGATGCAAGGGGATTTGAATCCATGTTGTTCCATTATTCAATTGCCCAAGATTATATGGTAGACAATTCAAAAGTTCACAAGTGCGGTGAAGCTTGGAATAACTTGTATGCGGGTTATACATCAAAGAGATGAGCCTTCTTAGTCCTAAGCTTTACTCGAGGACGAGTAAAGAGCAAGTGTGGGGATCTTGTTGGCGGTCCTTATCGCATATTTTTAGACCACCAATGAGGATATAAAATCTACCCAAACTTAGCAAATAGGGCTTTGCACTAACATATTCCACGAGTTTCGGTGATTGTCGCTGCGGAAGGCAACTCCGGAAATGCACACAAATGGGCCAACAAACATAAGAAAACCATGAATAAGAAGGTGGCCCATTTACCCGACAATCTTGGGTCTCAAACATGGGCCAAAAAGCCCAACATAAACCCAAGAGGTGGAATACCAAAACCCGGTCCAACTCCATCTCGGACTGGATGAGTGGGCCTCGGTAAATGCCATTTCTCACACATACGGACTCCGATTCAGGCAAACGAATATGTGTTGGAAAGCTATCGACGAGGCCCATCTACTCACCAAGTTTCAGCCCAAACGGCCCTGGAGTTGGCGCGAGCGCGCCAGGCGCGACGCGCCGCGCCGCGCAACCGGTCCCACCTTTGCAGGGTCGGTGCATTAACTCGATGGGAGGTTGGTTACAGGGTGCGTCCGGGTGCATTGTACCTCAAACCGACGTTGGGAGGTCGGTTTCCACCTTCCATGTTGGTATGGCACATTTGCAAGTAGCCCCTCCTCTCCACATATAAAAGGGGCTTTTTCCTCCTCATTCACCATCAACCATTCAAAGGAGAAGAGCACCACACTAGAGCCTCATTCAAAGGGCTATGCCCTACTAGCTATAGAGTTAGAGAGAGAGATGTGAGGAAGAGAGCGGGGAAGCGCCGGGGCTTGCGGTGTCTCCCCACCTTGTACCTCTCGGGCGGATATTCTACTCGGCTCTAACGGGATCTCGACTAAGTGAGTATTCGTGTTTCTTATAGTCTTTTGTGTCTTTTATTTAGTTGAGCTTTACCAAGCTTGTTCATGGGTTCGTTGTCCGTCCTCGTGGCGGATGCTTTAGTAGAGGGCCCCTGATAAAGACGGGTCACCCTGATCGACGCTAGAGTAGTAGTCGCTAGTGTAGACATGGTGTCTAGACTAGAGGCTGCCTTCATTTGCCTCGTATCTCGACGGTTGCGGTGGTAGGCGGCAGGTGGTGACAGCCACGTCCGTCCCTTGTAATCCCCACGCCCGAGTGCGGCGTAGAGCTATAGGCCGGGATCACCAGCGGACCCGGGTGTGCTCCGGTGCCCGAAGTGAACAAGTAGAAGTATTGTATCGCTAAGCTTAGGACCCAAAACCTATAGGAATCCATCTCTACCACCCTTTCTATCTCTACCCTTGGGTTGTTCCTTGGACGAATTAGCTAGGAGAAATACCTCCGTTCCCGGTGGAAATTACAATACCCGAATACTTAGGGTGAAGGCTACAACGGTACTTCCGTACGCTTGCGGATTCTCGCATACGTTAAGAAATACCAACAATTATACGATGACCCTTCTAAACCTATGGACTTAAGCAAGAGGTTACATGCCCGAATTCATTGTTCTCCTTAAAATTTTGATTGTTTTCACTACGATTACTTGTTTGACATCGGTAGTTAGGTGCTTAATTTTTTCCTTCAATTAGCTAAGTAATAAATCTTCTTGCTACTATTGCTTGAGACCGTACCTCTTGCAAAAGCCGGGAAAGCGAGGGTAGAGATGCTTTTGAGTTTGTGGCAAGGCGGCTTTTGCCAAAAGCTTTCGGCTTTTAGCCCTTTGGTTGGGCTTTTGACTTTTGTGGGCAAAAGCCCACCAAAAGCCCAACCGAAACACAGCCTTAGTCCGCTTCCCGTGAGTGAACTACAAATTCGACACCGGAATACTCACCGGTTGAAGTGCTACAGCGGTACTGTGTGCTTGCGAGTTACCCTTGGTCGGTCTTATGTTGTCACTAGGATCTAGCGTAGCTTAGCATCCTTAGGAATATAGGAAGAGGAATTGTGACACCCTCTCTCTGGTGGTAGTTCGGGTTTGCAGTAGGCTTAGCTATCAGATGCCAGTCGTATTTATCTAATTCTGGTAACTGCGTAATATTGACCAACAAGCACTTCTGGCGCCGTTGTCGGGGAGGCGCCATTTTAAGAATCTCTAGTAAATTGGAATCCGTGGTCTACTCTTAATCTAAATATCCGGTAGTGTTAGGGGGCTTGCCCTTCACTTGTCTTGTTTTTCTTGTTATCATTTGAGACAGTGCATGAGCGGTTTCCAATTGCCGTCAAACTTCGTTGAAGATCTCGAGCAATTGGTGAGGAGAATTAGACGTCGTCCTAGTTCCTCCTCGAGGTTCATCTCGAGCCGGCTTGTTTGTGGAAGGAAGTCCCGCACTAGTTGTTAAGGCGAGTCATGGCTCGGAAGAACATCGCCGAGTTCTCGTCACCGTTAGCCGACTTTGTCGCTACGGGTCCGAACGTGAACTTGGGCGTGCGACTTTGAACTCAAGCCACGCACCGATCAACATGGTGCAAGCTAATCAATTACGTGGGAAGCCACATGAGGATGCCAATGCCCACCTCCAACACTTTCTCGGAGGTGTGCAACACCTTCACGGGGTCAAGAACGTCACTTTGGATGTCAGTTCGCCTTCATCTTTTCCCATTCTCTTTGTTGGGAAAAGCGAAGCAATGGTTCTACAACAACAAGACCGAGGTGACAACTTGGGACAGATGTGCTAATGCATTCCTCAAGAAGTTCTTTCCGCGGGCAAGACCCGGTGTCCCGCGCGGGAAGATCTCAAGCTTCCAACAAAGTCCGACGAGACGTTCCCGAAGCATGGGAACGTCTCAATGAGTACATTCGGGCTTGTCCCCATCACGGGATAGACGAATGGCTCATTATTCAAGGTTTCTACCATGGGCCGATCGGCGTAGCCCGAGTCACCTTGATGCTTCCGCGGAGGGGCATTCCCGCAACACAATGTCGAGATGCCAAGGAGCTCATCGAGAAGATGGTGGTCAACCAAGGATGGAACGAAGAGCGCCTTCGGCCCAAGAAGAGAGGTATCCATGCCCTTAGCGAGGTGGACATGCTCTGCCAAGATGGACCTCCCGATGAAGAAGATAGAGGGATCATCCTCTAACAAGGAAGTGGAGGCCATACGAGACTCCATTCTGCCGCTATCTATCTTGTGGGTACTTGACCCATGGTGCGAGGTTTGCGGAGAGGAGGACCATTCGGGCAACAAGCGCCCCATGACTCAGAGGAGGTGAACTTCGTCAATAACAACAACAACCACTTCAACAATGGGAATCGGCCCCAACAACCGCAATGGAGTTCACGCCTTCTACCAAGGCCAAGGTATGGGTTATAATAATAATTACCGCAATTCTTTCAATAACCAACCTTCCTTGAAAGAACTTGTCTTTGGTCAAATTAAAATTAATGATGGCCTTAATAAAAGAATGATGGCTAATGACAAGATCTTAGAAAGTCTTAGTGAGAAAATGGATAGCTTTAACTCGCTATGAAAAATCAATTGAGCTTTAATAAAATGCTAGAAAACCGGTTAGCTCAATTAGCAAAGTTGTCCCCACTTATGAGCAAGGTAAGATTACATCGCAAAGCCCGAGGACCCTATTGAGGGTGTCGGGTTGGTAACTATGAAGTTCGGTAAGCCTCATTCTCGTTCCGTTCGGGTGACGGTGGATTCACCGTTTGTCCCAAAGAAGGAGATCCCGCCGCCGACGATCACTTGCCGATCGGGACCGCATCTTCGACAACGCCTTTCGTGACCTTGGATCCCGTGTCAACATCATGTCCAAGGTAACCTATGATAACCTGTTAGGGAGCCCACTGCACCCTACATATGTGCGTTTGTAGATGGCGGACCAAACCATCCGGTTTCCCGAGGGGTTGGCACGGGACATCTTACTCGAATTAAAGATGAGTATGTTCTCGTCGATTTCTGATGCCCGGATATGGGAGCCAACGTCGAAGTACCGCTCATCCTGGGACGACTGTTCCTAAACACGGTGGACGCAACCATCTACGTGCAACATGGCGAGATGTACATGTCAGTCCAAGGACGGTATGTGAATGTGCCTTTCAATGGTTTTAAAGCTAACATGCAGGCACAAGCACCCCAGAAGCCACATCGCCAGCACCGCCGACGGAAGAACACTAAGACCGCTAAGTCGGCCAAGAAGGCCGAAGCAAAAAGAAGAACCCGCCAACCGAAAGCCGAAGTCCAAGAAGAATGGTGGAAGAAGGAGACACCCTCAAGGTCCCCATCTCCGGACCGGCGAGGTGTCCACCGAATGAACCCGAGGGGAGAGGTCTGCCTATGGACCTAAAACACGAAGCCCTCGGCCCGACCGAGGTATGTCGGTAGTTATCTCATATTTATTATGCATTTCAATTTCCTTTTCAATTGCATGTTTACTTTCAACCGCATAGTTTAGTTCAATAAAATAAAGTTAGATATAGGTAATAAAACTTGAGAAGAGTGTTTAGAGAAAAGTTGAGTTGGTGGGGCCACCAAGGCCTGGTCGACCGACCTGACCTTTGGGGTCCACCACCTCTCTCTTCACTCTGGCTAGAAGCAGGGATCCAAGGGAGTACACTGGGTGCCCTGGGGCTCACAAGCCCAGGTCGGCCGACCTGGACTTGGTCCCACCAAGCACCCAGCTATCGCCCACTGCTGACACACTTGGATCCTATGCCCATCCCACTAGCCAGAATTCGAAGAGAGATGGTGCAATGCTCATGACTTTAGCTTAGGATGCTACTTTAAGCATGAGAATGCTTTAGGGAACATACCAATAGCTAAAGCAAGCATAGAGAACAGCATTGCATGCCTGGAGACAACCTTTATCCTTGTCTCCACTTTTGCCCTTTCCTTTTCTCTTTCACCAAACACTAGACATAGAAATCCGAATCAACCAGAAGGAATCTTGGACCAGGACCACCACCACCTTTATCGGACAACTGACAAAACATGTCCAAAGTGGTGGGGTGCCGGATCAGCGGTCGGCCAGGCCGGTGATTCTGCCCATCTTCATGACTTTCACAAGCACGAGGCTAGATTCCTTGTCTAAAGTGAGACACAAGAGCACAAGACCCTAGGAGGTGGTCGGCCGAGCACCCTTATGGGTTGGCCTTGCCCTTTCACCCCTATAAATACCACCCCAATGTGAGCTCGAACCACAATTCACAACCAGCGAGAATCATCTCGAGCTCACTTGGCCTTCTCTTCTATCTTAGTGTTTCAAGCCTTCTCAAGTCTAGTGTAGTAGTAGTCATAAACCCAAAAACCCAAAAACATTTTCCCTTAGTAGTGTAGTAGAAAGCTTGGTCTTGTTTGCCCACTAGAGTAGTTAGATGAAGAACCCCTTCGAAGGTCTAGCAAAAAGAAGGGCGAAGGCTCGTCCTCGAGCTCTCACCAATCTGAAAGTAGGAGTCATGAGAGGGAGGAGGAAGAACAAGTGCACCAACTTGTCCCTGCCATCATCCCTGGCAGGATGATAGAGCCTATTAACAACCTCATGGTCACCCATGAGGAGTTAGGAAGCTGCATACCCTTCGCACTTGCGGTTTCAAAGACTCCGCCCTCTTCGACCAAGAACTCCTCGACAAAACGGTATGAGCACCGACTTTTCCAGGTTTTTAATACCATTGGTTGGTCCTCATTTTGGCAAATTCCCGAGCATGGTATAACGCTACTCACCCAAGAGTTTCTTTGTTCACTTAAATCAAATGCTTTGGGTGTTAGTTTCCGCATGTTTAACAATGACTATGACCTATCTTGGAGTGAGTTAAGTGTTGCTCTAGGCTTTGATCATGATTGCATACTAGATGAAGAGGTTGCTTTAGCAAATTTTAATCTTGTTGTCTTTTGGAAATCAATCTCTGTGTCTAATGACGGGTCCAATCCTAAACCCAAGCAAATTCATAATCCAACCTTGCGATTTATGTTCTTTTGGATTGCAATCACTCTTTTCCCTAGGGTGAATCAAGAATAGGTCTTAAAGAGATGCAACTCATGTATGTCATGGTTAATAAAATCAAGTTTGCCCTGTTAAAATGCTAGTACACTTTTGGGAAAACTCAGTTGTTCAAGAAACACCCATAGGCTTTACTTCGTTCATGACTAGAATTCTTTGAAAGCTTGGGTTTGCTTGGGGGAATGTTTATGAGTTTATGCCTCATGGATAGACCAATTATTCTTGAAGAAATGTTTATACGTGTTGGTATAATCAAAAGAGGTCCAAGAGGTGCGCTTAAGATGACCTATGGAGTGATACTTTAGAAGTCTCTCTCCCCAATGAGGGACTTTGGTCGTATAATGTCTCATCACTAACCCCCGGACGAAGGGGAAGACCTTGTCCAATGAGGAAGAGGAGGTGAGCTCTTCCCACATGGGAGCACCTCCTCATTCCCGAGGACACCTTCCGGGCACATACTCCTCGCCCTCGGAGGCGTCGGCCGCCGACCAAGATCAGCACTCACCGGGAAGTGGAGGACCTCCACATCGAAGCGCGGCAAGCCACGTTGCAAATCATGCAACGAGAACTTGGACATGGTCAAGGCGTCATTACGGAGGAAGGGCACGCAGGACGATGGAACGAGTGGTTCTCACAACGGTGAGCAAGAGACAAGCTTGGGGAGATCCTACTCCCCACTAAGGTAAGTTCACCTAAGGTATGTTTCCAATCCCCTCATTTAATTCTTGCATTTTAGTTATTGTTTTCTCGCATTTAAAAAAAAAATCTAAAAATTCAAAAACCCAAAAATATTTAATTGCTTTATTTTCCTTTTGTATATATGCTTCATGTGTCCTAGTTTTTCTATGGAAATGATGATGAAATTGCTAGTTAATGTTTCTCTAGTGCTTGTTTACAACTTAGCACTTCTCTAAGTCGGATTACTTGGCACCTTTAACCACTATGAACTTGATCACTTAGTGGGTTGCAAGTGCTAATACAAAGTCTAAGTTGTTGTGAGATATGAGATAGTTAAGATAGGAGCTCTACTCTATTGTTCTAAGCACGCATGATTGCAGAGATTTCCTTTTAAAATGAATGAAAAACTTAATTGTTCCTCGATGGTGTTAAAATTCCTACCACGGCCATATATACCTCGATATATCCACAAGCCTTCTACATAAGCTACTTGCTTGCATTGAGTTTGGTTAAGACTTGTAGAACCTTTGTTAGAGGTTTGTCATGGCTCTAAGATCAAGATCCACAAATCACCAAACATCTCTTCTAATGAAGTAAGCAACCATGCTGCTCCTACCCCGGAGTACGCATCTTACTACCACCATTCATGCTACTCTATCCAGAGTACGCATCATCTCCATCATTTATGCTACTCCTCCCACCGGGGAGTACGCATCTCACCATCCATCGTTTATGCTACTCCTACCACGGGGGTACGCATCTTACCTCCATCATAATTATGCTACTCCTACACTAGGAGCACGCATCATCATCCATACCGCCCATCCTTGTGCTACTTCTACCGGAAGTACGCACCTTCACCATTGTTATCCTATGGGTTGCTCCATGCTCCAAAGTTATAAATTCTCTCTCGAGTTATCATTTGTTAGGTGAGACACATCTCATAAAGGCTAGGCATCTATTGAAAAAAAAAGAGAGAGTGAAAAAAAAGAGAAGAAAGAGCTAGCCTTGTCTCAATAGAAGTAGAAAGAGAGATAGCATCAAATAAAGGAGCAACCTCATTCACCATACATACACCCTTCCTCACATTCATCCATTCCATTCACATCATCTTACATCTTGATCTAAGGGTATGATGAGTCCCTACATGGTCCAAGATTTCATTTTTTCTTAACTAAGACAACATATGCCTTGCAAGTATGCTATTCCTTGGCATACCTACTTAAACTCCACATAAAGCCTTATTAGAGGTAGGATGTCTTGAAAGGCAAACACATGATGTGCCTTAGTGAGGATTCATACACCACTTGAGTGACTTGAGAGAAACCATTTGAGGAACATTAAGACTTCTTTTGAAGAACTTATCAAAACCCTCGGCATGAAACTTGCTAAAAGAATGAGAAAAGTAGATGCTCTAGTCAAAAGCATTTCGTCTTCCAACATCCCACGATCGAAAGGTTAATGCCATAAGCCCCATGGGTGCTAGAGTAACATGGGTGTGTTAACATTGCTAAATTTTCCATTCAAGGAGAAGTTCTTCGTTGTACACTTAGTACTATTGAGATGTTAACTTAGTAATGATACCGATCCAATCGAACCAAGTTTTGATCGTTTGCTCGGACGAGTAAAGGTTAAGCTTGGGGATCTTGTTGACGTGAATAAAGACCAGTTTGGTACACTCGAAACCCGTCAACGGTCCTCGATAGAAGGAAGATAAGCATCACATGAGCATATTTATCACTAATAAAGTTCCACTTGTACTCTTAGCTTGTGAAATGCGGGGAAAGCTGGAAATAGGCCACTGTGAGACCGAAACCCAGGTCTATCGACTGATTCCGATTCCTCCTGGGATCCGACTCCCTGCTTGGGGTCCCTAACATGCCGGGAGAACTCGATCCACGGATCCAAATGTATCACACATCAACATTCCACTTTGATTGGTACATTGGACCAAAGGTTCCACATAGAAGCAAGCAAGATATCAAGTGAACCCACTTCGGACAAGACTACACGTGACAAGCCGGGAGCCTGCACCGGGAAGCTACCACATGGACCGGGGCCCAATGCCGGAGTCGGCAGGCCCGGCATTTGGTGGCATGACACCTTGGCATTGCTCCCTTGCCACGAACCTTCTAGAAGGGAGTGGGACCTGCAGTCGGCCCGGACCCGGTCGGCCGACTGCACCGTGGGCCCCACTCAAGGTCGGTTTGCTTCCACCGCCTTCACATGACTCCCATGTGTCCTGCACGAGAGACGTCCATTCAAGTCGGTGGAACGGTTTGATCCAATGGCGCATGGCAAAGAGCACACGGATCACGCGACGTGGCGGCTGAGTAACCCTACTCCACCTCCACTATAAATACCCCCCTAGTCCCTCATTTGTAAAGTGTCCCCAAGTAGTTCACAATAGTGTTTCTCGGCTCAAGCTCTCTTGGGAGATCAAGAGTAGTGTAGTCTAGTGCGGAGTGGGAGTTAGAGTCGAGGTCGGTGAGCTCGGTCTCGAGTCGTCTTGGAGAACAGGTAGCATAGCTCTTGTACCTTTACTTTTGAAGTACTTTTTCTTATATTAATATAGTCTTGCTTTACTTTTATTAAGTATTTACTTTGAGTACTTTACTTTCAAGTATTTACTTAGTGCACTATTTATACTAGTGTAGTAGTGTTGTGTCTTAGTCTCATTAGTGTAGAGTCTGAACTAGTTTAGTGTCTAGATCCTTTGTGTGTGTTTCATTACCAACTGGGGCCGAGGTTACTTACGTGGTAGCCGGAGTCTTAAGACTAGATTAAGCGAGGTGCTTAGGCTAGTGCTTAATAGTGGATACACCCTATCGTTGGATTGGTATATCCATTCACTTTCCGACGTATATTAGCGGGGGGCTGTTGTGATTTAACGAGACCCCCGGTTGGCTCTATTTGCGTCGGGGATAGGGCATCAGGGTGCCCATTCAAGTCAAAAGGTCCGCTGGAACGTGGGATGAACCCTCTTTGTTTGTCGGCCGACTTCCCCTATCACGTAGATTGTCTATGCATTAGTTTAGTTAAGTCATTACACTAGTAAGATTAGAACACATGAGTATAGTTAGATACATAGGAGTCCTTACTCACTCGTTGTCCTCCCACCTAGCTAGCTACCTACTAGTTACCTTTAGTTCATCACTCATAATCAACACTTACCCCTTTATCAATATCAATAGCTTAGATTGAGTAGAACCACCACGGGTTTCCATCACCCATTTGCTAGAGAGTCTTGAGTCCACTTCCCGTGAGCGAACTACAAATTCGACAGGAATACTCACCGGTTGAAGTGCTACGGCGGTACTGTGCACTTGCGGAGTTACCCTTGATTCGGTCTTACGTTGTCACTAGGATCTAGCGTAGCTTAGCATCCTTAGGCGCTTACGGAAGAGGAATTATGACACCTCTCTTCAGTGGCGTTCGGGTTTACGATGAAGGCTTAGCTATCGACGCCGATCGTATTTATCTAATTCTCGTAAGCCGCGTAATATTGACCAACGGTGATATCACTCTCATCGAGAGGGGCAAGTCCCATCTTGATTGTCTATGTCTCATAGCATGTTTCTCGACAAACCCGAAGACGTCCTTTATAACTACCCGGTAATGGAGTAGCGTTTGTCGGTCCCTAAGCAAGTCGATACACATCTAAGGCACATACAATAATCTCGAGTCGAAGGACATAACGTATATGATGTGTATAGAGACAATCTCATGTTACGTCGATCCGGCCTACATGTCGTACATGTGCCCACATTATTAGTTTGACATCTCAATGTCTATGACTTGTGAAACATAGTCATCAACTAATAATGTCTGATCTAATATTCATGTGCGTTGTTACACGAACTCCCGATCAAAGGACAACATTAGAATATCCATACAAGTAAAGAGTTTCACAAACAATTCACATAACCGCCAATCGATACAAGATGTCTTATAATGGATATTTAGAAATATATAATATATCATGGATATAATCGCAATATCATCATCTCTATAATTACCTCTAGGGCATATTCCCAACGGTATTTTAGCCGGGACTAAAATGTTTCAAGCTTGGTTATCGGAGGGTTGGTGATGGTACACGGATCAAGATTTGGGAGGATAATTGTATACCTGGCAATCCCAATCTGAAAGTTCATACAAGGAGGAAACAACTTGGTAACAACGGTGGATGATTTTATCGATCCGGTGACGGTGTCTTGGGATGAGTATCAGTGCGGTCTATTCTTCCAACAGATGCAAACCGTATCTTGCAGATTCCTATCACGTCCGGACGAGATGACTGTGTGGCTGGCATCATAACAGGAACGGTTTGTTCTCGCAAGATCAGCATACCACTGTCAATGGAAAGAGAAGTTTGGACCAAAGATCGCTGCATTGCAAGGAAATGGCACTAGTAATCGGAGGGTTTGGAAAAACCTTTGGAAACTAGAAGTTGTCACATCCTGGATTTTTGGCTCTGTTTACCAAAAATCCTAATGTGACTACACATTGCATTCACTCATGAACATGTGCATTCATATGTGATTTACTTGATAATTCTAGTTTGTGTGCAAAAACATGATAATCTCAAGTGCTTGATGTGATGCTCACTAACCACATCTAGACATGATGATAGCTCAAATTTTATTAGGGTCATGCTAATGACTATAGCTAATTAAATCATGTCTTTGACTTAGCCAATTTTGGATGTGTTAGCTAGAAGTGTCAAAAAGTATTTCCCGAGGCACTCCGGATGAATTAGAGGTCTAAAGCTTTTAGTTAAAGAATTTTATAAGTAATAAAAGTCCCAAAGACCACTTCTTGTGAAAATGGGTGGAAGACATATATTTTTGAGGATGAAGATCAACCTAGGGGCTGTTTTCCATTTAATGGGTTTTAAAGCTATTTTATTTGGAAATTTATATTTTGAAAACTATTTGGGTTTTTGGATAAGCTTCCTAAAGATGAAATACTCTACTCTTCAAGGGAAATATTTCATCCAACTACAATGTTTTATGAAAATGGCTAGAAGGTGCTCGAAAAGTGGGGTTAAGCGAGGAGGGATGATTTAGGTTTAGGACAATTGTCGATTGGCATGCTTGCGTTAACCTAATTCCATTAGGTAACACGAGTTGGTCCAATTAGAGAAAACATTCATAATCTAGTTGGACATGACATGCCAAAGTTGGGTTCAATTCGATTAAGTTTGATTGCCCAAACTTGAGAAAGACCGACCCTAGGTCTAGAGTAATTGGCGAGATTGGCAATGCCACTTTGACAACTAATTATCTCCTAATCCTCGGGCCAAATGACTTAAGTGTCTTAATGAAAAATATTAAGCATCATTAGTAGACCATTTTCTCTTTTGGGCCTATCTCCAAATTTGGCCCATATCGCCCCGACGGCCCAAGGTCCAAGCACATGTATGCGCGCCCATTTGCTCGAGGAATTGCTCCAACCATTGACCGCGTTGCGGGACGTGGTGCCGGCATGTCGACCATGCGCCCTTCATCGTCTTCGTGTCGCCGTCTTAGGTCTCCGCGCGCGAAAGACGGCCGCGTCATCCAGGCGCCGGCCTCGTTCTCTCGTCGCCCTTCTCATTCACTCCCTCATCCACCGCTCTCTCCGGGTGCGGGGAAGCGCCTTGCCATCACCGGCGGCCACGGCGGCTTGCCGTCGCCACGGGGCAGCCACCACGCGCTCTTGCTAAGCCTTGCACCGCCGCTCGTTCTCGACTTCAAGCGCAGGCGCGCAGGCGTCCCGCCTCGCCCGGCTCGGGGCGTCCGCCATGCCTCGCTTGCGCCAAAGCGGAAGCCGCGAGGCGCTCTCGCGCACGTCTTCATATTTGCCTCCTCATCCCCAACCACGGCGTTCATCGTCTTCGCCATCTCGCGCCACCCCTCCGACGCGCCTGCGCCATCTTCGAGACCTATCGGAGGCTACGCGCCGGGTAGCCGCTTTGCCGGACGCCAGCCGGCCATCGCGGCCCGGAGGCCACGGGCCACACGGAGCGAGCTAGGGCATCTAACGGGTGCGCGCGGGCTCCCTTGACCCTGCCGACACTCGTTGGTGGCGGTCCTTATCGACACATTTTAACCGCCAACAGATAGAAAAGGAGAATTACATGTTCTTATACGCATATACTTGTGCTATTAACCAATTCCACTTGTGCACGGGTTTAGCAGCGTTACGGAAATACACCAAGTTAGGGGATTTTATACGAAAAGGCGCTTTACGGCAAAGCGTAAAAGAGGCATAAGGAGGAGACAGCCCAAACCGGAGGATGAAATGGGCCAAAACACCACATCGAGACCCACCTACGGGGAGAGGCCCGCTGACCAAAGGCGGTTGGGGAGAGGCACCAACAGCGCGCTCGCGCCGGGCGCAGCTTACGCCCCCCATTTTGCTAGGTGGGGCCCTCTGGAGGCGGTACATTAAGTGCGAGAGGAGGGCGGTGCGCGGTGTTCCTGCCATGTATAGCTCCAAACCGACACATTTCAACATATAAAAGGGAAAATCAAGTCATTTCACAACACACATTCATTTGAGCCATTCTCACTACACTCTTGTTCTCTAGCCTAGTCTAGTAGCTTAGGAGCTAGGTTGAGCTATCAAGGAGGGCTTGTCTCCTAGGAAGAGGATTCATCACTTGGTAATATACTATGGAGTGTTCTTCCTACTTCAAGTTCTTATTCTTATTATGTAGCTTTGTTCATGAACTAGAGTATAGTTGCGTTCTTGCTAAACAGGATTCATATGAACTAGACCAAGGTTCCTATGATCATTTCTTAGCATGTTCTTCGTTGTTCTTCGTTGTTCATATACTTTATAGGATTAGAGATCCTGATGAGAATGGAGTAACGGTTCGTCGTTCCTTCGGGTTTGCCTATGTTCTAGCTCGTCCATCCGTAGGGTGGGAGTCCATGTGGATATAGGTAGTTCTCGAATATGCGGGCGTGGTGTCCGGATACGAGGAAACCTTCGGATATGATGGCATGCCACGGTTGAGGGTAGGCGGCGAGTGGTGTGACCTGTCGGAAGTCCCTTGTAATCCCACGTCCGTATGTCGTGTAGGAGTTCGTAAATGCCTCATCGTTTGCGGCGGACAGTACAACGGGGTCTCACTGTTACTTTAGGCTCACGACTTATCTCACACTTGTAGACTATATGACTTAGATTTGTTCATGACATTGCTATGTATGACCTACTGCTCCTAGGTTTTATTCTTTATTCATTCATTCATTTAATCTTTCTTTTATACTTTATCCTTGAGTTTGGCCAAATGTGTGTCCACTATCTTGCAAAAGCTGTTTATACTTTACCCACTGTATAGTACTAGAGTCACATTTCGATGATATGAAGTCAAGTATCCATATCCATGTTTAGGCACCTATACCGCCTTCCCCTACGGGAAATATAAATAACGATACCTACGAGAATACTCCCCGGGTGAAATGCTACAATGATAGATCCATGGGCGCTTGCGGATAATATCTTTAGAACACGACTATCAACCACTGGCGTTTCTTGGCGTGACCAGGATGTAACAATTCTAGTGATTGCGTTAAGAAATGCCAACAGGTTGGCGACGGGCACCGCCACGATGGCGGAACGCGACGCCTCGGTGACTCCTGCTCACCACCGTCGCGAGGACCTCGGGTCGAAGGAGGTGAAGGTGAGGGTCATTTTGGAAAGAAAACCAGACACAATCGATTTATAGTTATGGGCTTGGTTAATTTCTAGGAAGTACGGGGCTTATGCACAAAGCGTACGTCTTACCTGGATAAAGAAATGAATTTCAGAGAAATCCTTTTATACCTTTAGAAATTCATATCTCACTAAATATTGCTCGATTGAGATGATTCAAGTTCCTATATTTTTCTTAGGAGATGACCTATGTGTAGAAAATATGAGTTGCCATGTTTGTGATGCTTTTCTATGTAGTAGTAATTATATTGGTTGTGGATTAAACTAGGGAAATTCATAAGTAATTGTAGGATGGTCAGAAAAATATGGTTCTTGTTCCCATAGTCTTCTATTGTCATGCTTTTGCTGTGGTAAAGTTATGAAGTATGCTTGCTGTGTAAAAATGTAGAGTTGTAGTTCAAGCTTGATTTTATGAGCTAGGAAAAAATAATTCATAAATCAATTATGTGAGTATGATCTGAGTTTGATAATTTTTGTGGGTTCATTGTATACCAATGTTCAGCCCCTGATGTAGTGATATGCTTGGTTGGAATGATTTGGTAGTACAAAGTATTTTCCATATGCAATCTGTCCTGCTACTTGTGAATTTTGTGTAGGGCAATTGAATCATCCAAATGGGGTGAAATTTGGGTGATGAGTTTCATTTGTCATGTATTACCCACTGTAATTTTGGTAGGATTTTAGGAGCAGCCAATCTTGATGTTCCTGTTCAACTCATGGTTGGACAAATTAGGGGTTAAACCAAGAATGCTATGGTTAACCCAATGATAAGTGGGTTTTCTGAGTGACTTGTCTATAGATGAAAGTTATAGTATTAGCTTAGCTATCTACTGTTAAAGTTTCATGATCATTGGATGGGTGGTTTAGGAGTTATGACCCTTACAATTTGGGTAACAGGGCTGTTTTAGTGGCTGTTTTGCCAGGATCGGTCTAATGATAATGTCCGTTTAGGTATAGTAAACCTAGGAATCAGCTTATGATGTCTTTACATGTTTGATGAAATTTTATCATCTTTCTAGATTGTCTTCAACCATATCCATAGGGTTTATGGATAATTAGTTATGAATTTATTAGTTGGCTGCTGATTGTAGGTTTTGTGACTAGTAATGAAGCTTGATGGTGTGATGTTGTATGCTAAGCTTAATATTAAGTGTTAATGATGACTAATGTATGTAACGTTGGTTGTTAAGTAGCATGTTAAGATGATTAGGTCATGATGAAATGAATAGGAGGATAATGCTTGAGTGCATCTCTTTGGCTTTCTTGGCTTGTTTGCTAGTGATAATTGGAATATGATCATTCCACATGAGCATTCATCATCATCGACTATATGTGTTCGTGCATATGTCGGCGATCATATATTCATACAATGCACACAATGCATCATTCGGATATTGATTAGGGATTAGGTCGAGAAGGACAAGGATCCCAAAAGGACAAGTCGTGAAGGAAGATCCCCTTGGGAGGTGATTGGCAAAGCGAGACGTCAAAGATGAAGCATTGGAACCTCGACCACACTCGGCGCGGAAGGCAAGCCCAGGAGCATTTCTCCTACGGTTTGCCAAACACTTGCGTCATGTTATTGTTTATGTTGCATTAAGTTATAGGCGTTGAATGACACCTTTGATGCATTACCTACCTTGACCACTTGAGATTCCTACCACGGATTAAGTGTAGGACGTAATATGCTTAGCCCAGCTTAATTATGCGGTAGAAGTCGGTGGTTGAATGATCATCGCGAGGATAGGTTTTCACATGATAATGGTTGGATCGGGAAAGGAAATGATGGAACATAACCCAAACGGGATTGGTCAAAAAGAACCACTGTATTGTTTCGGCCTCGAGTCATTTTGAATAGCTTCTCACACTTAGGTGGTGATATGGCACCCAAAGTCTAGTAGCTTGTTTGGGTTGGGGTTTCGGAGGTCGAACCGTGGTCTGGTGTTGGGGTGCGACGGTCGTGGCATTAAGACGATGTTGGGACCCGATTAGATGCAGCCATCGAGAGGCTGGGCTCGCACGGTTCATTGATCCCAATTCCGAACTCGTTGCGATGGCACGACACTCACTTTAGCGGGTGAGTGGGGCGTGTGTGAGAAATTACCCTCGGCTAGTGAATGCGATTATAGTCGCCATCTATCCTGCAGACCGTGGATAACTTGACGTGAGTACATACAATACAGAAATAAACGGGAAAATGGAAAGGGGGTTATGTTGCCATGACGGATATGGGATATCGGATTATGATCAACCATGTGAAAAGGATGATTGTTTTATACTTCTACTTGATGATGTTGTAGTGCAGGTGCAAACCTAGTTAATGCAGGCTTGATCTAAGATGATAAGCTTAGTATAGCTCACCTAATGAAGATAAAGTAAGCTCAAGTCGTTTATGCAAGAAAGGGTCAGCCAAACCACCATATGGCCTTGCATATGCTTATAAGAGTCTTTATTTTACGGTTTAAGACGGGTAAGTCTAGTGAGTACATTACGTGTTCGGGGTTTTATTCCCACTTGTTGCGAGATCATATTGACGTGTTGTATGGCAACAAGATGGACAAAGTATCCACTACGGGAGGATGTTAGATCAATGGGCAAATCAACTCTTATATCTCTTCTATTACTTTTTGTTGAATATCGACTCGAAAGGCTGGCACTCTAGTTTAAAGGAATAGGTGTGTGTGTCTCAAAGAGTTTTAGTTCATTTGAAAAATTATAACTCCGATTTGGAACAAGTTTTATCTAAACTTGTGTTGTAACTATTCTATGTGCGAAATGTGTGATCAAGTGGATTGTAATTGCTGAACTATGATTCAGTGTGTCGTTGGAAAAAGTTTGAAATGCTTCGTGATTTGGAGATTGCCGGGTTTACATGGGCTCAAGTCGTTCTTCGACGCCTTGGCATTGATATTCGTACTTGTGCTTATGTAAATTGGTGGTGCGTGACGAGAAGTGCCGAGAAAAAATAAAAATATTTGGATGGAGAGCATTACGGGGTTTGATGCCATGCAATGCTAGCATATTATACCGGATGGTGGATGCCGGTGTGCCACAATGGAGCGAGAAGACATCAAGCACCTGATATTACGTGCGATCGATCAAGGGCGGTGCGGGGTCTATGGGAATTTGGGGAAGATCAGAAATCTCCTACAGGCTGATCTGTCGGGGTCAATTGTGCTTGAAGAGACTATTTGTAGAGGGTGAGAGGATCCAGAACCTTGAATTAGGGTTTGTCGAACTTATCTTAACCGGTGGGTGGTACTTATGGTGGGAAAGAGGCAGCTAACTCATGGTGAAACTGTCCAGCCACCATCAAGATCTGTTATCGCTATTGTCTCTTTGGCAAAGAATTACAAGCTTTCTATGAAAAAGAATGCCCAGCTACAGCACGGATGGAAGAAGCCACCTGAAGACTATATCATGCTGAATATTGATGCTTCGTTTAATGAGGATGAGGGGTGTAGCAGCACAGGTGCGGTTATCAGAGACTCCAAGGGAGGCATGATCGCGATCGAACTCCTTCATACCATATCTAGTGGATGCTCCAATGGCAGAAGCTTTTGCCTAAAAGAAGGACTCATGCTAGCCCAGCACATTGGAGGTAACAAGTTGATTGTCAGACGGACTGTATGGAAGTTGTCGAGATCATGAAGAATGAGGGTTTTACCGCAAATGCTGGTGTTGCAATCTATGATGAATGCAATATAATGTGGAGTGGTTTCCAAAGATATCCATTGAGCATCTGAGCAGGACGCAAATCAAGTGGCACATGAATTAGCTAGGCTAGCTTCCATGTCTAAATCAAATTGTATTTGGGATGATGATCCCCCTATTTCCATTGTGCAGCTTCTAGCACATGATATAACTCTGTTCAATCAATAAAGCTGCCCATGGAGCTTTTATCAAAAAAAAAAAAAGTCAAGTGTGGCTATCCGTTAGCTAGGGTCTCCCAGGATTTTTTTTTTTTTGGCTATTTTTTTTGATCTGAATTTATGATTTTGACAACAATTTGTAAAGACCATCGAAGAAAAACCTACATATTAGTTTTTTTAGAGGCGATTTACAAATATCATTCCCAACCCGCCTCTATAGTACAAATGTGTGGTTATGTATGCTAACTTATAAACAAAGGATTAAATCTTACGCCTACTAATGCATCAATATTTTCTTTCCTACATCCATACCAAAACGTCGGGCCGGAAGCCACCCTCCATACAGCTAAAAAAATATACCCAGGAAAAACTACATCTTACAAATTAACCGACCAGATTACATGTTAAGTCTTTTTTCTCCTTGCTCACTCAAATAGGACGGACGAGATTGTGTGTATGGTCCTCCTCGTCCTTCCGCACCCAATGCAAGCGAGCCGCCGCTGTTCACGTGCGAAAATCACGCCCCCATCACCGGTACCGCACGCGCTCACCCAGGCTACGAATCTTCTCTCTCTCTGCATAGCTTGATCAGCCGATCCCGGTGAAGATCAGGCAGCGGCCGTGTGCTCGCCGTGCCCGATCACGGGTAACGCACATGCTCGCTAGGCCACATCGCCACGTCGCTACCCTCCCTGTGTCGCTCCATCAGCCTGTGGCCGCGCGCTCCACGTCATAGAGCGCCGGTGGACTGTCGGCCGTGGTCGTCGAGCGGATGCCCCACCAGCGCCCTTCCGTCCCGTGTGGTGTCCGGCGGCGAACAGGTGCACGGATTCTGGTCCTCGCTCTCCGTCGCACGCGTGGGCTCATACAAGTCAACTTGATTTATCAATTGCCCCAATGCAGTTCTCTGCTATGCATAACTAGCATCGATTGTTTTAGGCTGACCTGATAACTCTTCCTGTCTTCCTACACTATTCTTTCAAAATTTACTTTGTTGTCAATTGCTTCTACTCGAGTCGACACCAACAGATTGTCATGATATCTGTCATCTATATTCTTATTCAGCTAACTGCTTCAATGCAGTTACTCTTCGACCTTTGTCTGGCTTTGCATCTTTGGCTCCACCCCTGCAGGCTCTTGGGCACAGCTTCTTCATGACGTGGATCACAACCTTAAGGCTGTTGACGCTCAAAATGTGAGCCTTTCGCATGTAATAATTCTGAAAATTTGCCTTTCGGCTTGTGTCTTAATTGAAATTTCGAAGCCGCACGCATTGTGCCATGACACTTTTTTTCTTGTACACTGTGTGCCATTCCGTCGTTCTTCCGTCCAATTTGGTCCGTTTGAGGGCCCTGACGCGTGGGACCGGACTGGTGAAATGTCTCAAATGCCTACTTCAGTTTTTTTCCAATCCCCTCTACTATCGCACCAACACTTCCTCCGTCTCCCCTTCTCTGTTCGCTCGCGGCCATCCCATCCCGCACGGAGGCAGCGCACGGCCACCGGCAGCGGGCCACTGGCGCGCTCCCCGGCCTCCCAATCTGGTGTCCCCTGTCTGTGTGCTTCCGTCGGACTGTGTGCCCCCCGTCGCTGCCTAGATCTGCTGCTAGGTTCTTGCGTGCATGCCGTCAGGAACAAATCCCTTTGTTCCCCGTGTATACTAGGAGGAGTAGTAGTTTCTTTTATCCATGGATTCGATTGCCGCAGTAGAGGTACCGTCTCTATCGTGTTCCTCTGTTTTTGTTACTGACTGACAGGTTTTCAGCTTCTTTTTCTTGGTGGTTGGGGTGCAAAGAGGAGCGATTTGCTGACAAAAGAATTAGAACCCAAAGGGGAATTCATCATCAACTTGTGTGCACAAGGCCCAGTTTTACTTTCTCTTGTGCGAGTGTAATCATCACCCACCCAAAATATAAACATAAATAAAAAGGAGATTCTAGGCAAACAATCCATGGGCAATGGCACACGGGGAACCGAGAAAAGTTGGTGGGGGGCATTCATGTCTTTTCTCGTGGTCGTTAACACCGTTACCTCCTCAAATTAGAATGGCACAGGTACAAGAAAAAAAGTGTCGTAGCCTGCTTGAGGTGCGAGCCCGAAGTTTCGGTGGCACATAGGTCAAGTCTGCAAATTTTTGTAATGGCACACGAGGTAAAGGCTCTCAAAATGTCTAAGATAAAGGTCAAGCGCATTGGCCGGACGAAGGCGACAAAACCGGCGTCAAACGGGGCGTTGGGCGCACCCTTGAGGACGGTCCAGAGGCATTAGCACGAGCATGAAGCGTCGGATGCGCGGAGATCGAGGCGTACCGGATGCGTCTAGGCCAACGTCGGACGCGGTGACAAAGTCGATCGCCGATCGGCCGAGCCGGACGCGGGCGTCGGATGCCGCGCCAAGCCGCGGGCGGTCACCGCACGCGCACGTCCCGACCCACGCGCGGACACCGGCGTCGGGGCACGATCGACTCCGGCCGGGTCGCGTTTTTGATAATTTTGGACGTGGGAAACTTGTCGTCGAGGCTTTGGACTTGTTTCCTATTGGGATAAGACCAA